>VTFQ01000001.1:27522784-28020284 GCA_036281575.1 Ancherythroculter nigrocauda
TCAGCCCAGTGCTGTTTCACACAATGCCATTTAGTGTAGTGTGAGTCTGCCTCCTAGTGGGGCTTTGTAAAACTGCACGAAACTTCTAGGAGTAAGAAGTTTTATATTTTGCACAACTGGATTTGTAAAAATCACACTAAGCTTATAAGAGCCAGGTTTAATTAGTGCACATATATAAAGATTGTTTAAGTCATTTTTTCTTTTTTTTCTTTTTCAGTTTGTCTTGTTTCATTGGTTGCTGTTAGTCATAACAGGATTTCACACACCCTTTGTCTAGGTTTGAGCTTGCCAGGGCTTCACCTAAACCGGGTATTTGAGTACTTATCTGATTTCACATGGAAATATTTGTGGTGGCTTGTAAAGAGCAGAAAGAAGGCATCCTTGATCCGTATGTGCAAGTCATTCAGTGGTTATATGTACAGTATGCATTACACTTTAAAAAACAAACAAACAAACAAACAAAAAAACAATTTACAGTGAAAAAACATGAGCTGTGGTTGCCAGAACTTTACCCTAAAAAATATGGTAGCAACATTGTAGGTTTTACAGGACAGCACTTAGTTTACTGTCTATTTTACAGTTCAAAACCTTATAATTTAAAGGTTTATATTGTAATAATTACGGTTCATAACTATTTATTTTACACACTGTAAAAAATCTGTTAAATTTACTGAAAAAATTTATTTCATTAACTGATATAATGCTAATTTACCAACCTATTGGATTACTAATATCTGTTGTAATACACTGACAACCACCAAACACAGTGGTGATGAGAGTCACATGATGAATCAAAGTTCATCTTAAGCAGCTTTTCCACCAGCTGAGAAGAACATTACTAATATATAGAAGGTGCACACAGTGTCATTCACACAAACACTAAACACCATCATGGTGACACACATGAAATTTTAAGCAACATTAGATGTAACATAAAACCCTAATGTACATAACTGATTAGAAGAAACAAAGAAAACTAAGAATAAACACAGTTATTCAGCGAAAATACATCAGATGTGAAGTGTGTCATGCAGGGAACTGTGCACAATGTCAATTTTTTTTAACTGTAAATTATACAATGACTTGATATTTTTTCCTTCCAAAAACTGTAAATTTAATGGTATTTTACTGTAAAATTATATTAAATGTACCGTTAGATCTATTACAGGTATTCACCATACTATATAGTATGGAAACTTTCTGTAACCAATTAACTGTTTTTCACCATAGCATTTTTACAGTTTTTTACCGTTAAAATCATGGCAATATTTTACAGTGTATATGGACTATATTTTTATGACTTTTATTATTTACAGCATCTTTTATGTTGTAATTTACCATGCACTACGGCATAATTTATTCATGCCGCAATGCATGCTGGGAGCCATGAATGAGTTTTGTATTCATGGCACCCATTATATACTGCAGCATGTCACCATTGTTGAGTTTCACATGCTGATTGTTGATGTCTATGAACAGTTCCAGCATTGAACCCCGTTAATTTCAGTGTTTCTCAAGTGCTTTCTGCACGTTTTGACATTTGACCCCTCAGGAATCTAGCCAGTAGTATTTTCTGAACACGTTATAGTTAGTGTAAATCATTATTTAACAGATAGTTAGACTCTAATTGCAGTTAGGTGTTAAGGAATAACTTATCCCTCACTGGATTTCATTAAATGCAATTGTTCACCTTGTTTTTTTAACACTGTTTTAAATTTCTTTCTTGGGTTAAATTCAGTATCTGCCTGCAGTGCATTCAGTAATTTTCACTTCTTGTTTATGCTTATGTGACTATCATAAAATAACATTAGGATGTGAGTAATTAAGCATTTTAAATTTAACATTTTAAAATAATAATCTTATTAAAATCTAGTGTTTGATAATGTCTAAATATATATTCAAATGCAAAATCTAAAATAGTAAGTTATTATGACTGGCAATACTCTTTTGAGGAACTAGACTAGAGCAACTAACCATATGGTTAAACCATGGAAACTCATGCCTACCTGACCCTTATTCCTCAGCTGGGATCATGTAGATCTCTTTGAAGCTGCACTTAATCTGAATTTTGGACCTTCAACCCGTTGTACCCCATTGAAGTCCACTATATGGAGAAAAATCCTGTAATGTTTTCCTAAAAAAACATAATTTCTTTTTGCCTGAAGAAAGAAAGACATGGACATTTTGGATGACATGGGGGTGAGAAAATTATCAAAAAATAAACATAATTGAACATAATTTTCTATCTGTGTATATTCATGACATATTGAGAAACCAACAGAGAATGAGAATAAAGGTGTGCATTCTGACTTTTTTCTGAAGTTTATATCTCACAATTCTGACATTATAACTAGTAATTGCATGTTATAAAGTCAGAATTGCAAATTTAAATCTCGCTGACTTTATAACACTCAACTACGACTTTATATCACACAATTCTGACTTTACAACTCAAAATTCTGTGAAAAAAGGTCAGAATTGCAAGATGTAAACTTGCAATGGCAAGAAAAAAAATCAGAATTGTGAGATAAAAAGTCACAATTACCTTTTTTTTCACCTTTTTATTCAGTGGTGTGTAGGGAAAACACCCCAGGAAGTAAAATTAGCTCAAATGAAATATTTAGGGAATTATAAAGAGTTGTTTAGATTACGACCGAGCAACTGATTCGTCCAGCGTTCATTTGCTCGAGCCGTAATAAGCTCTTGTAACGGATATAAATATCCAACAATCGTGAAAACACTGATTAGAGCACGGTAACTTGATCACAGTTTAAGACATTAAATCATAAAGCACATAATACAAGACACTTTCCTTTTAAAATCTACAAGAGATTTTATTTATTCTAACACAAACTAATCTAACACAACGGCACGCACATACACACACACACACACACACACACACATTCATACGCGTTGCAGTAAGAAGGAAATGAGAGAGAAAGAGTTTTGAAAGAGAGAGAGAGAGGGAGAGAGAGAGAGAGAGAGAGAGAGAGAGAGAGAGAGAGAGAGAGAGAGAGAGAGAGAGAGAGAGAGTGATCTGATTAACCGAATTCCTATCAATGCATTTCAAAGACCAGAACGAACCATGAATCATTCATTTAAATGCACCAGTTCAATTTTCATCTGGAGGTACTTGCTTGCGTTGACTAAGGTGAATTTCCCTCGTTGTGCAGAGAGGGGTTTCCCAAGTCGATGATTGGTCCAGATCACGTCCGTGTGGAACAATGAAGGAAGTCTCTTTGTCGCTGGAGTTGAAGCGGCAAAAGTCGTTGGTTAAACTTTGCGGCGAAACTTAGGACACAAGACTTTCAGCGGTAAAGGAAAATTAAGTAAAGAAAAGAAAAGTGAGTGAAGGTTGGATGGCTTGAATGAGCTGCTTGTCTGTTCTTCTTGTCACTCCATTGTTCTTGGTACTTGTCTTGGCTTCTTTTCCCAGAACAGAACCAACTCCTTTCTCGTTTACCAACCAACTTCTCCCATTCACTATCTTGCAATATGATCATTTAAACTTAGTTGTTTGTCACCCCTCTGAGGAGTCCTGGCCAATCAGACATTGTCCTGTTTCAAGAGGGCCTTCCTCTGCCCCCAATAAAACAGAAGTGTTACATCCTGTTTCTGCTTCAGCAGAGAGTGCCATTTTAACATAATTTCTATTAAATGGAATACAATACATTTTAAACAGATTTCATTCAAGTCAGGATATAGGAAAGGGGGAAAGAATCAAATTAAGTCCAAATAAGGCATACTTTCAGTCATTCAGTCAAGAGTTAACACATTTACATGAATGGTGAGTGTTCTAAAGCCTAACTGTTTACAGGTAGTACTTGTGGACACATAATGTAAAATGTATGTAGTTAAAAGATGTTTGATAAGTCCGTTAAAATTGTTGGAACAATTTTGAAGCAGATTTATTTGTTCAACAGTCTCTTTGGCTTTCCTGTGAAGTAAGGAAACAAAAGGGTCTGGATTGTCTCTCTGTCTTCTTGGGTGACCCTTTGGTATGTCGCTTCTGCTATCAGGAAGCATGTGTCGTAAAAGTAATCAGCCTGGCTTTATCTGCAGACGGGCCGGAGCCGGAACCTCAATTCTGAATTAGAATTATGTTTTGAAAGAATCATCTGAATGATTCATTTGTCTGGTTCGTCCACAGTTCCTACAGGTGGAAACAAGCTTCCATACTGATGTATCAGATATTGGCAAATTAAATCGGCCACTGATTCCGTTAAACTTGTGCATTATAAAGTATATTCAGACCGCCCAGAGACTGAGTTGCTCTATCAAGATCAATTATGGGGATCCCTTATGAGTTTTTCAATGTGACTTTAGCCTATATCTGATGTTGAGATACACAGGATGCATATTTTTTCTCATCTGGCAACATGATTAACATGACAAAGCCACTGGATACACTATAATGTAAAAAAAAACAAAAACAAAAAAAAAACACCACACACACAAAGCATCTGCTTGCTCAGTTGCATCATATTTTCTGTGTGTGTGTGTGTGTGTGTAGGGAGGGAGGGAGGAAGAAAGAAAGAAAGAAAGAAAGAAAGAAAGAAAGAAAGAAAGAAAGAAAGAAAGAAAGGAAGGAAGGAAGGAAGGAAGGAAGGAAGGAAGGAAGGAAGGAAGGAAGGAAGGGAGGGATTATTGGGAGGGGACATTAGTGATTTTGCTTTTAAAGTATGTGATGCTTAACTTTGATAATATTTTAATATCTTTAATTTTAGTTAAATTAAATTGCTAGTTAATAAGAGTTTATCCATTAATCCATTTAATAAAGCAGTTTTATCAAGTTTTAGCATCAGTTTTAATAACTGCCTTAAATAATGGTGTTGAACATTTTGTAAAACTCTCAAACATTGGAATCCCAAAATGTGGCATAAAGATATGGCAATAAACACACTTGACACTTGAATAAGATCTAAGCTTGTTGGTTAGGCCATCCTACATTTTATTAAATTTTATTAAAGTTCTGATTTTTTATATATTACTATCATTATTCTTTGGTGACCCACATCTGTTGTCTCCTCCCTCACAGAGTTTTGGAGCCCGCATGTTGCTGCAGAGATTGTGGCTCTTCTCATATCAAAGCTTTTAAGACATTTCAGGTTGGTACATAATGGCTGCAGACACGCATATACATGCATGTTCAGAGTTATTATTGCCTAAGAACTTTTAAAACCTGAAATGCACTACAGTCCCACTTATGCAGAACACAAGTGAGTGGAAACCTATAAACAATTTGCTTCCTTGCTATTAAAGCTGGAGAATCCACTAGCATGTCTTAGGACCAACTGTCGATGAGTTGTTTTTGAACCTGCATTATGTACTGAGTTATGCTTCTTTTCCTTTTACAGAATTATTGTAGAGACCTTACAAATGCACAGGATTGACGAGGATGAGTTGTATGACAAACCTTTATTCTTTACTGAGCAAAATGTGAGTCTTTGTGATTTAATGTCAGCTGTTATTAATTATTTGGATAGCTGTTGTGTAATTCCAAATTATGAAATGAAGCCTTTGTGATGTACTTCAGGTTTATGTTCATTTTTAATAATTTTGTATGTCATCTGTACGTGCTGGTACTGTAAGTGTTGGTGTATGATAATATTGCAAGGACTGTCACAAATTTATCAGCAACCAACTTGATTTGTTCTTTTCAAACCTATTAGATATCTGCAGAGTTACAACAGTCCTCTTTGGCATCCAAATTTATGGGTCTGCTTGATCTTTTCTCAACCCAGCTCTTCATAATTTTCAAAAATAAAAGAGAAACAGTAGCATAGAAGATCCCAAGCATCCTGCCAGTTATGCTCTTGGTATGTTCTGCTAAATTCATCAACATTTTGAATCTGACAATAATTTAAATAGATTAAATTCAGAATAAGAAAATTCAGTCATCATTTACTCAGCATCATATTCATTCGAACCTCTTATGTTTGTTTGAACGCAAAAGTTGAGCTTTGGCCGGTTTGTTTCTATTCATACAATAAAAGTCAATGGTGAGTTCCTGTTCTGAAGCTTCAAAAGTCACATGGAATTGATTCGGAAGATGAAGTCACCACTGACTGTCATTGTATCGACAGAGATGAACAGGACAAACTGGCAAAATTTGGCATTTTTATGATCCTAGGGAGAAAAAAAAAAAAAAAAAGATTTGGGAGGGAGTTTCAAGGGTGAGAAAATAATGACTGAAATTTCATTTTTGGGTTAAGTATTCCTTTAACCCTCTATGGTTTTTCGTCATTTATAAATCGTATTTAAAATACAATACATTCAACCAAAAAAAATAAATTAAAATAAATAATACTATGACATCCCCTTCAGCCAAAAAAATTAAAATCTATGTGCAATGTGCTTGACATTTTTGGCAACAAGGACCTGAATGAGACATGAGCACATGTTCAGTCACATGCTGTCAAGGCTTCATTGTGAGTTCATTTTAGACTAGGAAATACATAAAAATTCATTGTAAATCCAAATGTGTTTTCAAACGTTTTTGGCCATTTTAATGCACATTTTGTAAATTCAATAACTCAAATACCAGAATAATATGTGTGTTATGCATAAATGACAAAGTCCTTTTAGGGGATAGATTTTTTTTTTCTGTATAGCTGCACTATTGTTCATTACTGGCAGGCAGTATAATAGCCTTTTTGCCTGTCTTTTAGGTTTATGTTAGTAAGTTTTATAGAAGACAGAGAGGAAAAGTATTTATCCAGAAAGTACTGATGATAGTAATGGCAGTGCATCAGAAAATAAGGTCGTAGCAAGAAAGGAAAAAAGTTGAAGATCAAGGAGAATAGAAGCAGTCAGGGTCGTTCTTAGGGTGGTGAAACTGGTATGATTGCACCGGGTTCCATGCTTGATCGCGAACGGTCTGCAGGGGGGCCCTGGCATTGAGCCCCACCATATGCTTGGGATGGCCCTGGAAGCAGTGGTAGTGATGGCAGAGATGAAGAATATAAGTCATAGATTGTTGTTAGTCAGGTATTTGGATACATTATCTTATGCAAGATGTAATCCATATTAGAAATAGAGGTCAGAAAAGATGCCACTGTCTGTTGGCCTCACTTCACTGACAAGCAAATGCTCCAAAACTTATGACTAAATAGGTCAAGATCGAGTTAAGTGTGGAAAGTGTGGGCTATACTTAAATAGAAAAGTCTTGTTGATTTTCACTCGAGCTTCAATTATTCACTTGGAATTCCAAGAAAAAAACAATGTTAAATATTGCAGCTGTTGAAAGATTTAACAGTTATTTTAAATATGTTATTGAAACACTAATGCTGCAGTCCCAATTCGCCTACTTATACTACGTCCTAAAAGTATGTACTGTTTTTGTTAAGAAAAAGTACATACTTTTGAGTGTGTAGCAGAAGAGTATGCAAGCTTTGGGACATACTACCTCGTCATAACTGCGTCTTTAACGGACGTTCTGTCGCTTAGTTACGCAACCTGTAACTGTTTAAACTGCCCTGTTAATCATCTTGTCACAGTTAAAATCCTCCACATTGAATTAAATTTAATTTCCTACCATTTCAGAGAGAAATGTAGTTGCACGTTTATCTGCCAGGGTCTTTCATGCAGAGAACTCTCCTCATCTTTGCATTGAGTTAATGACCAAACGCATCGTTATAAAAGTTCACAATGCTAATGCAGATGGAATATAATGTGGATAACATTTAATAAATATCTTTTCGTCAGGTTATACTGATTATTAATCATTCAAGGCCTTTTATCTTAACTGCTCTGCTTAACCGTCGGTCTCGCACATCCGTCATGCTTGTAGTTTTTTAACACTTTTTATTCGTATTTGTAGTTCTAATCGAATCCTCGTCCACAGCGCAATGTCTTATGGGCAATATTAGCCGTTAGAAGTGTGCACGGATCTGCACTTAGAATTCTAACCGGAAAAAGTAGACCATCCGGGTATCTTTGGAATACTCTTTTCAACATACTACGATTTGGGACATACTAATTCTTTGTTCGAATACTATTTAGGACGGATAGTATGCAAATTGGGACGCAGCATAAGACATTTTCCAGGCAGTAAAGTTGCATCGGAATTTGTTTTAAGTTTTTTACATTTTCACGTGTGTTCCAAATGAAATATAGTAGCAAAAGTTAAAATTGAATGTTAATAAACCTTTTTAAGGTTTTTTTTAAAAAACCCTGAGACCTTTTCACTACTTTTCAGATAGTGAAAATGCATTTGAATGTGTGTGCAGTATTGCCAAATTTGCCAAAAATTATTTACCCTAATAGGACATTGTCAGTTATAAATGACGAAATCCTAAAATAAAAAAAAAAGCTTTTTCTAACTGTGATTTAATAATTTCTTCCATATAGAGGGTTAAAGTTTGGTATATATTTGAAACGTTAGTACATGATACTAACTGTTTTATTGTCAGGGCTTATTCGTAGCTTTACTTTATTTCTCAGCACCATCAGATTTATGATTTATGCATCCACAAGAGGTTGTAGCAATAACACAGTGTCTGTATAATGCAGCTTAAAGTGTTAGAGGTACAAGAGTAAGTTTAAAAAGCAAAATTCTAACTTGTGTTAAGTCTGCTTAACACTTCTTATTTGTCACATTGTTCAGATTTCCACCATTGAAGAAACACATAAATGCATCCTGAAAGCACTTGCCATTTACCTGAAAGAAGGTTCCTCAAACTTCGTATAGGATACAAGGTTAGTAAAAAAAAAAAAAAAAAAATCTATTGTATGTTTCTCTAAAGCCAATTGCCCTTTCACCCCTGATCTGTTGTTAAGTGTTTCCTTTTGTATTTTACCCTTACATCGATTTGCAAGGCCACCCTAGGAATTAACAGACCCTTACATCACCTTTGAAGACATCCCAGTTACTTGAAAAAAACAAAAAAACATGAACAACTGGTCAAATGTGAGCTCTATGATGATTAAAGTACATTTTGTTTTTTAGTAATGACCATGTTAGTTTCCTTTCAATATTGGTCTGCTTTTGAATAACTGACGCATTGTTAGCTGTTTATTTTATTTATTTTAAGTTGCGCTTACAGAACAGAACAGCTTACAGAACACTTGTGCGTGTGAGTAATTTATACATTCTTTCACTTTTTTATTTTTATTTATTCTTTATATTTTACTTTTTTTCTTGCAATATGTAGAAATACCTTTTTGATTTTGGAAAGTAAAGGCAGTCTTTACAGATCAAATATTTTGTACAAGTTGTTCTTGTTAGATACATTTGTAAAAGTTGTTCTTAAAGGGTTAGTTCACCCAAAAATGAAAATTCTGTAATTTACTCACCCTCATGTCGTTCCACACCTGTAAGACCTTCGTTAATCTTCAAAACACAAATTAAGATATTTTAGTTGAAATCCGATGGCTCTGTGAGGCCTTCATAGGGAGCAATGACATTTCCTCTCTCAAGATCCATAAAGTTACTAAAAACCGGTTCATGTGAGTACAGTGGTTCAATATTAATATTATAAAGCGACGAGAATATTTTTGGTGCGATATAGTGATGGCTGATTTCAAAACAATGCTTCAGGAAGCTTCAGATCATAAATGAATCAGTGTATCGAATCTGCTGTTCGGAGCGCCAAAGTCACATGATTCCAGCCGTTGGCAGTTTGACACGCGATCTGAATCATGATTCGATACACTGATTCATTATGCTCCGATGCTTCATGAAACAGTGTTTTGAAATCGGCATCACTAAATAAGTCGTTATTTTGTTTTTTTTCACCAAAATATTCTCGTGGCTTTATAATATTAATATTGAACCACTGTACTCATATGAACTGATTTAAATATGTTTTTAGTACCTTTATGGATCTTGAGAGAGGAAATGTCATTGCTCCCTATGGAGGCCTTACAGAGCCATCGGATTTCAACTAAAATATCTTAATTTGTGTTCCGTAGATTAACGAAGGTCTTACGGGTGTGGAACGACATGAGGGTGAGTAATAAATGACAGAATATACATTTTTGGGTGAACTAACCCTTTAAATGCATTCACTGAATAAACTCATCAATGAAACTGGATTAGTTGTTTTAAATTTTTATTTGATATTAATTTTAGGATAATTGAACTTACTTAACTTAATAGTTTTTGACAAAATTAAGAATGTGAACCTGATTCAACTAAATTGCATTGGATTAACCATATGTAATTAACATAACCCAGTTACGTGGAAGTTGTTGACATAAAAAAAGTAAAATCAACTTATCTTTTTTATTTTTTGTATAAGTAACTTTGCAACTGCATGTCAGCTATCATTAGAGTATTAGTAGACTTAGTAGGTTTGGGTTTGGGTTAGGGTTCGGGTTAGTAGAATAATTTGACACTTATAGTCAAAATGTCTGTTTGGGGAAGCATCAAAATAAAATGTTAGCACATATTAAGCAGACAGTCTACTAATAATGAGACATAGTTGACATGTAGTTGCAAAGTTATAGTTAGTAGAATGTCTAAAGTAGATTATCAAAACAAAGTGTTACCATTCCCTAGCCTTAAATTTCCTCAGACCCAGATAATTTGCATGGCAGACAATTCTTCCACTGCAAATATTGATTAGATGATCAATCTATCATGCAAAATTCATTTATTAAAAATTCATTTATTAAAACCCACCAGACATTTGGTTATTTTATCTGGTCTTGTGTTTATCTGTCTTGGGTAAGTGTTGAGTTGACTTAGAAAGATTATAAAGACAAATATTTTCTCAATGAAAACATCAGGGCAAGAATGAGATGAGTGCATGATAAACAATGCTGTGTGCTTATGTTGCCTGTGCTGCTAATTGGACTGGAACCAGCATCAACCTCCACTTCCACTTCAAACTCTTGATATTTAAAGTATTGTCCATTTTTGAGTGACCACAGAGAGCAGTTATATCTCTCTTCATTGTCTTGGATGTTTAGGATACTTGAGATGTTGAACGTTCCATCAGAGTTCTTCAGGCTTGTAACTGTAGAGTTGGAAGTCACGTTCTTGTCATAATGAAACCAGTTTATTATTCCGTCTGGATACACATTATTGAAGCTACATTCCTTTTGTTTGGGCCCAGCCATCTGTTGGGAGAATTCGCCTCTGCACTCTGCATGAATACATTTACAAACACAAGGTACCATGGTTAATGATGTGATGCCCAGTTTTTGACTTGAATAAGCCCTCTTCTATGATGAACATGTTTTTATTTTTCAAAATAAAGTAAAATGGGTCAATGAACTGACCTAAAGACACGTTGATTTGATCTTTTCCATGTCCAGAGTCCATCCTTATACAACAAAAATATGTGCCCATGTTTACTGGTGTAGGATATAAAATAGTTAATGTTAATGCTTCCCTTGTGTAGTTGCACTCAAATCCTGGAGTGTTGTCGCTCGATCTTGGATCACATTTAAAACCTTTTTCTTCATGTTTTGTCCAGTATATGTCAACAATGTTCAACTGCATTGATGAGCTGATGTTGCACTGTAAGACAGTCTTCTCATTGCAATTCATTATCTGGTTTTGGAAAGCATGCAGCACCTTTTCACCTGCATATATCATAAAGCAATGTTAGCATTTGCTCAAACATTTTAATGCATACTGACAATTTTACATATGCTTTTTTTTAAATTGTAGTCTTGTAAAAAGGTACCCGAATACTAAACTAAGTACAGTGTTGTCAAAAATATTGATTTGTCAATACATATCGTTACTGAAATATCTGAAATGCTTCAATACTCATTTTCTGCAGAATAGATACATGATACCAGCTGCGCTTTCTCACTCTCTCACCTCCCTCCACTCACTCGTTCTCCAGATGAATATTGTTGGTGTTACAGGGCTTGAATTTTGGCATGGGATTGTGCATATTGTGCATAATTTTACTTTAATTTTGTACTCACACCCAAAGTGTGCGCATATAAAGCTGCCTTCCAGTACTAAATTATGTTTTTGCTGCTCATTGCACTTAAATGGCCAATTACACACAAAATAATGTCAAAATGCCACTCTTAGTGAGTAAATACCGTCAGTTATGTTTCAAGTGAATGTAAACAGTTGAGAAAGAAAACACATGTGTAACAGTATAATGGATCCATGCGTCAGGACTTAAAGCGGAACTCAGTAAGATTTGCGAAGCTCCCCCTACAGTTTCCTTCAGTGAATCACACTGTCATAAATACTCCAAGTGCGGCTCTGTACTACAACGACTACAACGCTCACCAGCGCAGTAGTTTTGCAAATACAGTACAAGAAAGAGGAGGTGGATAATTTGCAAATACAGTACACTCGATGGAGGTGGGTAATTTTCGAAATTGTCTTATAAAGTCATAATATATACATTGTTTTTGAATTACCGCAAAGCATTTTGTCACTCTCGCGTGAACGTGAACATGAGGCGAGATTGTGTCGAGTCGATGCAGCTCAAATTGCAAGTGCTGTTTTTTGGCATAGACGTGCTAGAGGGGGTTAGTGCTCGCCTCAAACACACCACTACAAGTCAATTAACCATCGTAAGGACTTAGAAAACTATTTATGAAGGTAAAAAAAGTTACTTAGTTCTGCTTTAAAGTGACAGCAGGCTAATAAACCTCCTGCCAAATTATTAGATAATTTTAAAATTATCTATATGGCTGTTTTTCTTTATGGTATTAATGTAAAAATTGTGGCCAGTGAAAATGCTGGGTGGCTTTAACTTTGGAAAATCACAAGCCACAGTGGTGTAACATGCTGGTTGCATATAAACACAAGACGAAGAAGATAATACTCAAATAAGTCTTTACTTGATAATCCAATCAATGGGAGAATACAGAATCCAGGCAGGAACACAACACAACAGTAGAACATACGAGACCCAACAAAGACATACCAACAGAACTGAACTTACATACACACAGACGATTAACTAAAATGACATACAGCTGTGATAAATGATATAAGTGTCCATGGTGACAGATTGTGGTGGGAAACTAGAACAAAGGAGCACATGTGACAGATGAAAACGAACAAACTGAAAGTTCATGTGGTGTGAGGGTGTGACAAGTGGCTAGTGAGCAAACAAGTTAATGTCAAGCCCTAATGCTATCATTTTCAAAAACATGCACTTGTTTTCAAAAGTTTGTGTTTTTAGGCCCCCCAAACACTGTTGTCACGTAAATGAACGGCCAAAACATAAAAAGTTTCCAGTTTTTAGTTGAAAACAGTGTGTAAACACCCCCTATAAGATCATTTGCTCCTCTTCCCTTGCCTGCACCATAAAAATACTTAAGTGCAAACTGAATGAACACTTAATTGAATATTAATTGTAATTAAGTGAAAATGTATTACAGTTTAAATTTATATTTAATGCAATTAGTTGAACTTTAGACCTTTTTATGTGGGACTTAAGTACATCTTTAAATGTGATTTCATCATTTTTTCTATTGTCTTTGAAATATGGTTTAAGTGTACTGCTTAATGTACTGACATGCATTTATGATAAACTAAAATATACTTTAATGCAATTTCTATTGAAACTTGTAAGTTGTGTATTTAAATATATTTGTAATTAAATGTTTGTAATGATGTAGTTGCAATTTGAAATTTAATATTAAACAACACACTGCAGTTAAAATTATAAACACATCAAAATAAGTGCACTTCTTTAAAGTAAATTTGTGAACAATAATACATTTTGCAAGGGAAGTCGTGAATTAATTTATAAAGAACTAAATGTCTGAAATTTATTCCTGAAAGAAAATCTTAGGCTTTGTCTTACCTTTGGTGTTTCCTGATAACAGGAGAACAATTAAAAATGCCATAATGTCTAACATCTTTTTGTTGTTCATAAGTTGGTATATATGTGCCGAGAGGAGATAGAGTTCTTGAGCAGTCTTGATCTACAATCCTTCTGACTCCTACACTCTGACTATGAAAAAGAGAATTTTCTCTAAGCTGACAAGTAGTTGCTTGCCCACTCTGTAACTATGGCAAGTTTTGTTCACCCCTCACCCTATCTTTTTGTACTAAACAAGATCAGACTATCCCTCTTTGGCTTTAATGAGGGTTCCAAAAACAAACTTTTTGTAAATAATCTGTCTTTGCTTTTCTTGGAATATCTATCCTCCCATCCTTTCACTTGTCAATAGATTCTCTCAAACATCCAACACTTCCTTATGTTTCATTGTATGTGCAATGCTACTGCGTTTATAATATGATTTTTAATTTGCAAAAGGCAAAAGTAAACTCTCCAGGAAATGTACTGGGCTAGTAACCAAAGCTCAGTCTTACACCCCTCTTGTGTAATAAAGTGATCTAATAAATGCTTTTACTCAACAGCAGGCCCAGGCAGAATCTTTGGACCTCTTCCACAAATTTTTGTCTTGCCTTTTTGAGCGAACATACTTCAATATTATTTGTGCAGATGTTTCCAATTCTAAAATGTGACAGTGGAGATCATGATCAGTGCTGCAGAGACACAATCACAGGTGACTGAGAGACAAATTCTGCATCCTACTTTTATCCAATTCTTCTGAACTTCCTGAATGTTCAGACAGACATGTGTGCTGTCTTGGCATGCTGGGGCAATGCAGGACATAAGGCTGATGAGCCTTGATGGAATGTTTTAGCATTCAGTGGTTGCGTTCATGAACTTTCTGCTTATTAATATGACTGTATAAAGATAGTTTTTACTATGTTTGAGTAATGTCATAATGCCTTTAGGGGTTCATTTCTTTGTCCCTTTGCTTTATAGATGCAAAGAACATGTCATGAATCATTGTGTAACTAATCTCTGAAAGTGGAAAGTATCCAGAAAAACACTGCAGCGCTCTGTTTTCACAGGATAGAGGGGAATTGTGCTCTCACTCACATTACAGAGGTTCACTTATCTGGCTCTAAGTCAAAAAGAAACCCAACACTTAAGTCAAACTGGATACATTCATTTTAGCACTTGTTCAGAAAAGCTTCTTCTCTGACCAAATTTGCAGCAACCACTTTAAAGTAGGAAGATCTCATGTATAGAATATTTCTGATTTTTTTTGCTCTAACATGCCTTTTATCTAGTTATGTTATTCTGTACGGCCTGCAAAACTGAAGTAACTAACAGATCAGAAAGCACATGAGAAATCCTATGTAAACAATCCTGGGCTATCTTGCTCCATGCTGTTGAGTCTGCTTGAACAATGTTGTGTTTGTCAGATTGTTCTTTGTTAGCTTTTATTTTGAAGTTCTGTCTTTGATGCTCTTGGCTCTGTCCAAATCCTGTAAAATGCTGAAGTAGGAGGACATTAAGGCATGTCTGAATCCAGTATTTATGCAACATTCTGTTTTGAAGGCAGCATTAATAAATCCTTTGTTGCCTATGAAATCCCACAATCCTGCAGCTGAGTCAGTAGTTTGCAAAAATATAAACAAATAAACAAATTAAAAAACCAAAAATACATACAATGACAATATGATGCCCTAAGAAATCAGGAAGTCACTACCAGTCAAAAATTGGAGACAGTTGACTTCATTAAAGGGTTATGTCATTAAGTACTCATGTCGTCCCAAACCTGTTAGACCTTAGTTTGTCTTTGGAACACAATTTAAGATATTTTTGATGAAACCTGAGGGTATCTGATCCACACATAGGCAGCAACAATATTGCACCCTTTGAGGTCCAGAAAGGTACTAAAGACATTGTTAAATCCGTCGACGTGACTGCAGTGGTTCAACCTTAATATTATGGAGTGACGAGAATACTTTTTGTGCGCAACGCCACGCCAGAGTCTTCAGCCTTCAGGGACGCCACACCAGAGTCTTCAGCAGTCATGGAGGCCACATCAGTGTTGCTGTCCATCATGAACGTTGCATTTGAAGCTACCAAGGTGATTCCTAGGCTTTGGAGATTGGCTTGCAGTTTGGCAAACACACAGCTGATTTCAGTGCGAGCAGACGGCATCCCTGGACCAGTGTTATCTAACCCATTGGACTCAGCACTCTCTAGCCCACCAGAATCTGCACTGTCTGTTCCAGAGGTTGTTCCCCTGTCCTCTGTACACTCTGTAATGGCATCAGCCATTGTGTTTGTTTGGGTCGCATACTGCGCACCAGCCCGTGAGTCCACTCCAAAACCTGTTTCTGCCCTAGAGTCCAGTCCTGTGTAGTTTCCAGCCCACAAACTTCCTGTCTGCCTTGATGCAACCAAGGAGGATGTTTCTGAACTTCCTGTTTGCCTCCACACGACCACAGAGGTCATTCCTGAACTTCCTGTTTGCCTCCACACGACCACAGAGGTCATTCCTGAACTTCCTGTTTGCCTCTACATGACCACATTCAACAGTTCATTCCTGAACTGCTTGTGTAACACTGCATTTCTCCCTGGTTTCATTTAATCTTGGTTTCTGGACTCTCTGCCTGTCTTTGCATTACCCGTTTGTCTTGTTCCTTGCCTGGTTTGTTTGTTTGGACTGCCTGCTTGGCCTTTTAACTACGATTGTGGATTACCCTTGTCAATAAATTGCATTTGGATGCTCAACTATTCACGACTCGGAGCAATTACGTAACATGAATAATATCCAGATCACTTCTATCTATATAATGAAAGTCAATGGGGACTGGGGCTGTCAAGCTCCCAAATGACAATGGTCATGGGTTCAATGATGAGGGAACACACATACTTTTAAAATGTTTGGCAATAATTTATTGTTACAAACAGAAGGGAACGGAGACACAGGTAGAATATAAACAGAGTTTATTGAACAACCAGAAACAGCAGGCAGAGTGCAGGTGAGTGATGGCAGGTATAATTCGTGGCAGGTGTGATCGTAGAACTGATACTTGTCTTGTTTTTCCCAGGGATCGTGGATGGCAGGCAGATGGGGAGCAGACCAGACACAGAGACACTCACGGGAGATGAGGAGAACCCTAGGAGACAAGGAGAACGCTGGAGACAGGTAAGTAATCGTCAGAGGAGTCCTTGAGGTAAGCATAGCAGGTAGGTATGCGTTAACAAGACCAGACAGCGATTGAGTGTGCTGCTGTGTCTTAAGTAGTGCCTGTGATGATGGTGCTGATGAGTGTCAGGTGTGGGTGATTAGTATTCTGGTGAGGGAGTGTGTCGTGATTGGGTGACTGTGGAGCCTGGCGTGTCTGTGACAGTTATAAGTTAATGGCATCTGCCAAAAGCATACATGTAAAAGACTTTCAGTCCGCCGTACCCTAGTGCAAAATAAATATACTAAAATGTATTCAAAATATATTTACTTTATGCTAAGTATACTACAAATGCATTCACATATTTATGTACTTAATATAAATACCCTGCAATTGTACTTTTAGTATACTAAATTGTTATACTTAATGTCTGCTAAATTGGAACAAGTATTTTTGTGTTGAGGTCCAACTAAAGATATACTTTTTTTTTTATTGTGCTAAAGTGGAACTATTGCAAGTATACTTTGGGTACACTTTAAATATCTTGCATTCAAATTATACAGTGATCATATAATCCTTAGTGATTTTTAACACAATTTAGGCTCCAAATAAACTCCAAATAAAGTTTAATTAGAATATGTATGTCAGTAATATATATATATATATATATATATATATATATATATATATATATTTATATTTATATTATTGGGTTTGTAGTTAGTATGAAATGAATGTAGGCCTATTTTATATACATTTTGGTAGGTTTTTTTTTTTACTAGGGCAGATTCTACATCCATTTCCTCTGACATGTTTTCTCATAATTATGAGTTTTATCTCATAGATACACCCTTTCTGACATGACTTAAAAACACTGTAATTGCTGAGGCTAAACCTTGACCCCCATTGGCCTGCCCCAACGTCCTACCATTGGTTGAACCTGAAGTTGACACATTTAGACCACATTGATTGATCTATGTTTCAAACACGCCATAAAGCCAATGACATCACACTCACCAACAATCGGTTTAGCTCTAATTTTGCTTAACAACAGAACTTGCTGAAGTGCACACTATTGAGAATCTGTGTTGCAGATTTTGGCACATTTGTCAGAAGGAAACTTTAGAGTCTAGAAACTCATTGTAGATAAAGACACAAGTTTCACTATGTACTTCATATCTGAGAATGATGAAATTATTTTTAGATGATGCTATGTAATTTTTTTAGTTGAGAGATTTGGCGACAAAGCACGCAAAGAAGCCCGCCAAAACGGGTGGGGCTTATAGCTATATAAGCGGGCATTTCGCCATGGGATTTCAGGTCATTCGACTGAAGCGACGACACTGAAGCCGCAGCCTCGTGGCACAGCAAGTAACGCAGTACTTGTTCCAAGCGGCGGGACTGCCTTCAGTGAAGAAGGCGATCCGCGAGCGCAGAGAGGCGAGACTCATGTTCTCGCAGTGAGAACATGAGGTCCCGGTGAGCGCTGCCTCTGCGTGGGGTTTGCCCAGGCAGCCAACGCACTCACCGTGCCCATCATCATCGTGCAGAGGGGCTCTGCATGTGCCACAAGTGTGGCGCAGCATTTGCAACAATGCCGCCGCCGTGAAAACGGCGTTTGTGGGGCTCTTTTAGAGCGGCAAGGGCCGCTGAAAGCTCTTTTAGAGCAGTAAGAGCCACTGGAAGCTCTTTTAGAGTGGTGTGAACCACTGGGAAAAGCTCTTTTAGAGCGGTGATAAACCACGGGAAAAATGCTCTATTAGATGCGCCAGATGGCGGCAGGAGATGCGTTGAGAGGCGGCCGGAAGCGGGAAGCGGGCGGCGGGTGGCTCAAGAGCGGTGCTTGAGGCGGCAGTCTGCGAGGGCGCTGGCGCTGTCTTTGTCCAGCAAACTCAGCTCAGTTCGCTGCGGGAGCCTCTTCGAAGGCGGCGAGAGCTTCAGCTCGGAGATCAGCGAAGAGATGCGTTGTTGTCGCTGAAGGAGAGAGAACTGAAATCCCATGGCGAAATGCCCGCTTATATAGCTATAAGCCCCGCCCGTTTTGGCGGGCTTTTTCGCGCGCTTTGTCGCCATAGGCTCATGCGGCTATGCCGCGCCGTCATTGGTTCAACAACTTCTCATGAGTGAACCAATGACGCTGCAGTTACACTGCGCTATTGAAAAAGGCTTCAGTAATGGGGAAAAAGGAGACCTTTTCCCATACGCAGTACGAGTGAAGTATCGAAAGGTAACACTGGTTATCTGACAAAAACTTACTTACATGGTTACTAAATCGGAACAGTGAGACCTCCTCTTCGTTGTTGTGGAAAGCACTCAAGGCTTTTTTACAGGGGCAAATTATTTCGTACTCAGCCCAGAAAAACAAACTTCATTCAGTTAAATTGCACAAGCTCTCTAGTGATATTATTAATATTGACCAACAGATAGCATCTAATCCGTCTCCAGATCTGCTCAAGCGGCGTATGGACCTGCATGTGGAGCTTGATCTTATTACGACAACCTATGTAGAGCGCTTGTTATCACATTTTCGCAGCTCATACTATGAGTACGGTGAAAAAGCTAACCGTCTGTTAGCGCATCAACTAAGACGCAGGGCAGCCTCATGCCTTATTCCACAGATTAAAGACACCTTTAAAGATTAATGCCACCTTTAAGTCTTTCTATTCTGTACTATATTCATCTGAGTTCCCATATGATACCAGTGCAATGACTTCTTTTTTACATGACTTAATAGTCCCTACTGTTGATCCAGGTGTTAATACTCTTGACACCCCATTAGGTATTGAGGAGTACATTGTAGGAACCGTGGATGAACCAGACAAATGAATCATTCAGATGATTCTTTCAAAACATAATTCTAATTCAGAATCAAGGTTCCGACTCCAGCTCGTCTACAGAGAAAACCAACCTTAATTACTTTTATAACCCCCATGCCTCCTGACAGCAGGAGAAGTGACAAACCAAATGGTCATCCAAGAAGATAAACCAAATGGTCATCCAAGAAGATAAAGAGTCTTTGATCACCAGATCAAAATAGAAAAGAGAAACAATGCAGGCCCTTTTGGTTTCTCTAAGAAACCTAAAACTTTACAGAAAAACCAATGAAGACTGTTCTGCAACTAAAACTGCATAAAAATTATTCCAAACAATTTTAAATGGACTTATCAAACATTGTTTAACCCTTTAAGACTGGCTGGAGCATCAGCGCACCCATTTGCGTGTCTCTCTTTAAGAGCCAATAAAAACTGAATCTATATAGGTAGCACAAAAATTATTTTTGCATACAAAACCAGTGTGTATCCAATGTTCCCGGACCCATCCATGTTCGTTTTCAAAATAAGATAATAGATATAATTTTAAAGCTTAGAATCGCATCTTTTTAATGCATCTAACCATTTTGAAAAACTCCTAATGAGTGCTGAGAAGTGCCTCTAAACCGGAGTTTACCGCCCGTTGGCGCCACCTGGCTGCGTAAAAAATGAATAATAATTTATTAAACTAAACTTTATGCTATCACCACGAAATCTGAACCAGATGCAGCTTACATGTAGGAGAGCATTACCAAAAAAAAGAATTTTTATCCGATCTTATTGCATTCCTGAGTTATTCCATGTCAAATAATAAAAAAGAAAAATTATTTTAAAAAATTGTATATATTTTTTGTCTTTTATCAGCTGTTTCTCAGCAGGACAATGTCCAAATGTAATGTAATTTATATTTTCTTAAAATTTAAAAAGTGTTCTATCAAATGATACCTACCTTTTGACTCTCCTTGCTACAGTTTTGGAGTTATGAGTCTTTACTTTTGTGCGTGTCGCTCAGAAAAAAAAAAAAAAAAAAAAAAAAAAAACCTCTAAAAAAGCCTTCAGGTCTTAAAGGGTTAACTACATACATTTTACATCATGTGTCCACAAATACTACCTGTAACCAGTTTTGCTTTAGAACACTCACAATTCATGTAAATGTGATAGCTCTTGAATGACTGACTGAAAGTATGCCTTATTTGGACTTGATTTAATTCTTTTCCTCTTTCCTAAATCCTGGCTTGAATGAAATCTGTTTAAAATGTATCATATTCCATTTAATAGAAATTGTGGTTAAAATGGTACTCTGTGCTAAAGCCGGGAAGTAACACCTATTCATGATTGGGGGCAGAGAAAAGCCCTTTTGAAACAGGACGATATCTGATTGGACAAAACTCCTCTGAGGTGTAACAAACAACTAAGTTTAAATAGTCTTATCGCAAGATAGTGAACTGGTCTAGTCAAGACAAAAGACGAAGACAAGTACCAAGAACCATGGAGTAACAAGAAGAACAGACAAGCAGCTCATTCAAGCCATCCAACTTTCACTCACTTTTCTTTTCTTTTACTTAATTTTCTTTTCCGCTGAAAGTCTCGTGTTCTAAGTTTTTTTTCCGCAAAGTTCAACCAACGACTTTTGCCGCTTCAACTTTAACTCCAGCAACAAAGAGACTTCCTTTAATTTTTCCAGCAAGCTCAAATGTGAGTGGGTTCTACCCATAGACTACACAACACGGACCTTTAAGACCCTGCGACAAATCATCGACTTGGAAAACCCTTTTCTGCACGCCGAAGAGGGAAATTCACATTTAACTCCCTCAGGTCGGCGGTCACGCCGGCGTGATCACCGCGTTTTTTTTCTAACCAGTGTGAAAGAGACTCAAAATACTCTGTCAATGTTGCACATACAATTAAGAGTTATACACCATTTTAATCTGTGGAATATCTTCTTTTATTTGTGTACACTCAGAGTAACAACAAAATGTTGTGCTTTTTGTAAAATAAAGAAAACTAACATGATGCGTGATCTCTCGTCTCCCTCTGACCGAACTCCAATCTGATAGTTCTCAGAAAATTAACTGTAACTTAGTGAATACTAATCACAAAAAAATTAGAATTATGTCTAAAAAAACGTTGAAATGTCAGGTTTTAAATCATGTAAGTCAAATCGAAAACAAATATTCTGTGTTTATGTAATCTGTATGAAAAGAGAGCCATGTCAGAAGTCCATGATTCAGCTCATTATCCGCTAATGCGGCCACGCCCACGGAGGGAGCGCTATTCAGACGCAAATTCTGAGTCAATACATGCATACATCGTCTCAATCGTGTATTTATTGTCTTGAAAAGTGTTTTGAATAGCCATAGTTAGCGATCTCTGGCCTCTGTTAGTTCGGTTAGTTCCTGGATTGCCTATTCTTCTTTAGCAGGCATTTGTGGACAAAAGGGGCAGAGCCCCCTCCAGCTGCAAGTATGAATTGAAAACACAGTATCCAGCACTCATAGTTATGACAATAAATCCTGAATAAATATTACTCCTCTGTATAGAAAATTGACAAACATATGAGAATCCATCAATATTTCTCCAAATGTGCATGCTTTTAAGCTAAAAGCCTATATGAAATGCCATAGAGGTAACATAACTGTTCAGACACTTTGCATCACAGAAATACATTATATTTTAAAGAATATAATAGAATACCATTATTTTAAATTGTAATAATATTTCACAGTATTGCTGTTTTTTCTGTATGTTTGATTTACACCATGATGAGATTTGAGACATGATCAACAGAGGGTTTTTTCACAGCCTACCTGTCTGAAAGAGCTCATTATTTATGCAGGTCATTAGAGCTCTTTATGCGATTCTTTTGTCTTCTTAGGTGAGAATCACCCATTATTCATGATTATTCATGCCTCCACGCATACTGTGTTTCTTGACCAAAGATGTTTTAGAAAATTTAAATCTCTCTGTTGTTTTATATGAACAAGCAGGCAGCATAATTTTTTACCTCATTTTGAAGCAAAAACTCTAGTCTACAACCTCAAATACCCAGAAGTCTTGTGAACAAAGATTTAATATATATTTTTAGTGACTAATATTTATATTAGTCACTTTATTTCAGTGACTTAAGTTTTTTGTTTTTTCAATAACCACGCATAAACGTTATTCCTTCAAAAACACAAACATGTACATACATGTTCCTCACATATTATTGTAGCCTAGTTTGTGCTGAATACAGTGTAATGACACTTTTTCCATTAATATGTTTATGAACAACTGAAAAAAGCACAAATGTCAGGGCATGTCAAAACTTCTCCAGGGTCCCAAAAATCCTCAGACCCCTGAGGGTTAAGGTCGACTAAAGCAAGTACCCCAGATTAAAAACTGGACTGGTGCATTTAAATTAATTGCTAGGAATTATGTTCATCATATCACTCTGTCTCTCTTAAAACTCTTTCTCTCTCATTTCCTTTCTTACTGCAACGCGTATGAATGAATGTGTGTATGTATGTGTGTGTGTTTGTGTTAGATTAGTTTGTGTTAGAATAAATAAAGTCTCTTGTAGATTTTTTTTAAAAGAAAGTGTCTTGTATTATGTGCTTCTAAAATTTAATGTCTTAAACTGTCGATCTTAAAGTTACCGTGCTCTAATCAGTGTTTTCACGATTGTTGAATATTTATATCCGCTACAAGAGCTTATTACGGCTCGAGCAGATGAATGCTGGATGACTCAGTTGCTCGGTCGTAAACTAAACAACTCTTTATAATTCCCTATAAATTAATTATTTAATTTGAGCTAATTTTACTTCCTAGGGTGTGTTCCCTACATCATTCAGGCAATCCAAACAATGCAAAACAACAAAGCACCTGCCCGGATGGCTTCCCTACAGAGTTTAAGAAATTTCAAGACAAACTGGCCCCGTTACTCTTATCCGTTTATGAACGGAACGAGTCTTTGGAGCATGGTTCTTTGCCGGAAACAATGATTCAAGCTTCCATAATATTGCTGTTAAAGAAGGATACAGATCCCACCTCTTGCAGTTCTTATTGGCCCCTTTCATTGCAGAATGTTGATGCCAAGATATTGGCAAAAGCTTTGGCTACTTGTCTTGAAAAGCTACTTCCGTATTTAATATCTGAAGAGCAAACCGGCTTTATTAAAGGGAGGCAGCTCTTTTTCAATGTTTGTACTCTCTTAAACGTAATTTATTTTAGACACTCTTCTGTTGTCCCAGAGGTGGTTATTGCTCTCGATGCTGAAAAAGCTTTTGATCGAGTTGAGAGGCTGTATCTTTTTGCTGTACTTAAAAAATTTGGGTTGGGAAATAATTTTATTTCATGGATTCGTCTTCTATATGCTCACCCTCAGGCCAGTGTACATACTGATGACACACATTCAGAATACTTTACACTAGGGCGTGGAACACGACAGAGCTTCCCGCTCTCCCCTTTGCTATTTGCCCTGGCTATTGAGCCACTGTCAATTGCTTTACGGTCTACTTTGTCATTTAAAGGAATTTTCCGCTCGAATATCGAAATTAAATGATCTCTTTATGCTCTTTGTTGTTATACATTTGTAACCCGATCACAGCTTCTTCTTCAATTTTATCTATGTTGAACAAATTTGGCTCCTTTTCTGATTATAAAATAAATTTTCAAAAGAGTGAGTGTTACCCTGTAAATGCTTTGGCCCTGCGACTTAAAAATTCTGATGTTCCATTTAGGTTAGGTAGGTCTGGTTTTAAATATCTTGGGACTAATGTCACTAGATCTCTATCTTCTCTCCTTTCTGCCAATTATTCCCCTTTGTTGGCTCAAACTAAGTCTGACTTTCAAAGGTGGTGCAATCTTCCCTTAACTTTAATTGAAAGAATTGACATAGTGAAGAAGAATTTCCTCCCTAAGTTTATCTTCTTATTTCAGTGTATTCCGTTGTTTCTGCCTAACAGTTTTTTAAGTCTACTGACCAAATTGTTACTCCTTTTATTTGGAATGGTAAAGTACCCATAATTCATAAAGCAGTACTCCAAAATTGTAAACTTAGTTGTAGGCCATCTTTACCTAACTTTAAGTTCTATTTCTGGTATGCTAATATTCATAAAATGACATATTGGTTCAACTCATCTAATGCTCCCTGGTGTAGACTGGAGGCAAAATCATGTTACTCCACTTCTTTACAGGCCTTACTCACTGCCCCCTTGCCTGTTAACCCTTCCAACTTCAGAAATAATTTAGTAGTCATTTCTACCTTTAGGATATGGTCCCAATTTAGGCGATATTTTAAGTTTATCTCTGCCTCCCCTTCAATGCTATTATTTGTGAATCACTCATTTCCCCCATTTGTGATAGATGTCACATGTCACCCTGTAATCTGAGTCATATGTTTTTTTTTTCTGTCCAAAGCTTTTTAATTATTGGAACAACTATTTTGAGACTATGTCTAAAATATTTAAAACCAAGGATTATGTCTGCCCTAATACTGCAATCTTTGGGGTTCCTAAGTTTGGACTCTAAACAATTAGATGTACTTGCTTTTACATCTCTCTTAGCTAGACGACGGAATTTGTTTCTTTGGAGGTCCACCAAGCCATCAGGTTTTTCACAGTGGCTTACAGACGTTATGTATTTTTTGAAGCTGGAAAAGAAAAGATGCTCTCGGTATCCCCGTTATGGGTCCTTTTATGATAAATGGCAACCTTTTATAACATATTTTCACTCTCTTCAAATTTTACCAGTTGACTGAATTCCTTTATGTCACCGCCATTCCTCCTCCTTGTTTTTTTTTTCTTTCTTTCTTGTGGTGTTTTCTCTGTTGTAAATGTTTAAAAATGTGGAATGTCCTTATTATGTCAGTTGTTTCAATTATGCCTTTTTTTTTACCTTCCACTCAATAAAAATTTTGAACAAAAATATGTTGGGGGAAAGTTACTTTTAAAAGTAATACATTACAATATTACATTACTCCAAAAAGTAACTAATTGTGTTACTTATTACATTTTCATGCATTACATTAATTTTGCGTTACTATTTATTTGCCCATATATAAAAAATAAATTAAAAAAAAAGACAAAAAAAAAGGGGGGGGGGGGGGGGGGAAGCACAAAAGAAGCACTATAAAAGTGGTGTACACAAAACATGTACACTATATTCCAAGTCTTTTGAAGGTATTCAATTTTTAGGAAAGTATACCAGAGAACACAAGGAGAACTGAAATTATTTTTGATTAAAATAGTAGATTTTTTTTTATGGCAGCTGATTTTTGTATTTATTTTAACTTATGGCCATAAAAAAACAGTGTCATGTAAAAGGTGTTTCACGATACTTTTCAAAGCTGGGCTTGTCCTGAACAGAGCATCTTCCTCCTTATCAAGAATGACTTCAAGGCCTAGAGGAGCAAATTTTAAAAAAAAATACAAAACATTAAAATTGTGCATGAATCAAAACATATTTAATGGAGATAATTTAAATATATAATTTAATAATAATAATAATTTACTTGAATATATGCTCAGATAGACAGATGATACAATAACAATGCACTTACCTTGATGTTTTGTTTATTGTTTGGTTTGACTAGTAGTCTGAGACACTGTATCAATCTCAGAGGCAGTGTCGGTCTCAGACGCCGTGTCAGTCTCAGAGGAAATGTCAATCTAAGAGGCTGTGTCGGTCTGAGACGCCGTGTCAATCTGAGAGCCAATGCGAGTCTCAGAGGCAGTGTTGAACACTGGCAAGAAAAAAAGCAGAAACATTTATTTGTATAAGTAGTGTGGTTAATAGGATTAAAGAGGTTCATATTTAGATGATTGCTCTGTTGGGAAAAATAGTAATTCAGTTTATCTTTAAATGTCAAGCTCGCCCTTTCACCATTAAATCATAAACCAGAAATTAGTGTTGGGTTTGAGTCCACCTTAGTCGAGTCTGAGTCTTTAACCAATCAAGTTTGAGTCAAGTCTGAGTCAAAGACGGCCAAGTAAATACTACTGTATGTCATAAAACCAATATCTTAGACTTGTTTTAAAAAACTTTGAAAGGCAACGTCAAATTAAATGTAACAAAAGTGAGTGCATCTTGTTATTTTAATTTTTGATTTCACATCATCTCATAGTATCCTGCTGAACAATGGCTGACTTGACCTCTGTATTGCGACAAATTCAGCTTTATTTTGTTGTTGTAATTTTTGACCCATGTCAAAAAAATGAACTACTGCTTCCAGGTTAGAAACATTATTTTTCTTTTTGCCTCATACTTAGAAATGGGAGCGTTTAGCGGAAGTTCTACCCGGAAGACTCTAATGCACGTCATTGCTCATATTCTAACCAATCATTACACGTCACCTGAGTATATAAGTTCTGTTCCCACCCACTATCGTGTTCGCAGATACCATCGCCGGCGTTCAGTTCGCAGTTGACGTTCCTCACGACGCATGTACAGGCCTATTATTGTGATTATCTAAATATTCACACAGACAATGTTAGCGGTAGTCCGATGTACTACAATGTGAAAACGTTTATTTTAGATGGGATATAATGCTGCAACGTCATTTAAGTTAACGTTAGCCTATTATTTTGAACGTTCATTGAAGCGGTCGCACTATGAGAGTGATCGTATTCACCGTCTCAAATTTCAGAAGTGTGCAGGTCCACCCGCGGATTCTATTTTTGAATTTCGTTTCAGCAATATCATCAAAGGGCCTAGCTATCATCAAAGCAATCTTCAACATTCTCTCGTCATCACTACAACAGCCACTTCATCTCAGTGATAAGTATTTTCATCGTTTTATGCATTTTGATGTCGTTGGGTGTATAATCATACTCTTTTGCTCTTTACATCAGCAGAGCCGTACAGTGCAGTAGCACGCATTTGTTTGAGACGGTACGGTGCTCGTTCGCATTGTTACATTCATAGCATGTCGTAATGATCCGCATAAAAGCGGAGTTGGACTCGTTGTCTAACAGCAGAAAGAACGACAAGCTTTGTAACTTGGGTATGCATGGCGCATAGTGTCGAGTGACTTCCCTTGTAACATTAGAGGCAGAAACATCATTATTATGTCCTGTGTGGTAATAAGGCTATGTCATTTACATACTGTATTTAAAAAAAAAAAAAAAAAACCTGTACGTGTTACTTTCTGCAGTTAAAGTCTCCGTCTATGTCCTGTGTGTTCAGCTTCATGCACGTGCACCAGATTTTCTTTGTGCAAAAAAGGGACAGTCGATTTCATTCCATAGTTATTGCGTTATCTTTCTGCGACTAACGTCATATATCGTGATATGACAAATTAAGATTATTTGAATAACCCTTTTCGGAAAGTACCCTAATTCTAGAACATTTAGGGTGATTTAAATGAAATAAAGGGTGTTTGACATATTTCAGGTAAGTATTCAGATCCAGGAAATGATTAATGTAAATAACACTGCATAGTCTTTACTGTTTTAAATGAATTTAATTTACCTGTGCTAAAGGCACAATCTCGGCGCGGAATCGCGGGCGCGATTGCAACGAGAGACTGATTTCAGTGCCACACGCGAGTCCCAGCCTGCATTCCAGGAATAGGAACGAGTCAATTCATTCTACTGGAGTAGGCCTACTTGCAAGTGCTTAAATACTACTCATACAGGGAAGTTTATTTTATGAATTAAAACTGAGGTAACGCATCGCTGTTTAACTTGGTCTAACGTTACACTATCACATTAAATTGCACTTGAGTGTTAAAGTTGTAGACTGCTATTCTATTAGTCTGTTGACCGTAAGCAAGATCAACAGCATGATATTCCAACATTCCATCGTGTTGAGCCATCTATGGTGTTGAGCTACATAACATTAATTCATCTCGTGTACTTTTGCTCACCTGTCTATTAATGTGCTTGAGCGGCATCTGTTGAGTCGAGTTAGTCGCAAAGCTGCTGCATTTCGTAAACGCCAGGCTGACGTTGATCCTCGCTCCAATTCTTATTCCAAGTTTGCTTGCCATGTTCCATAGTGTTGGATGAAACCGCGTGCCACTAGACATCACGCAGCTGTCAATACCTGTTTCCACGGTTACTATCAAAGACTATAGAATAAAACAAGTCGTGTCACTCGTTTTGTTTTGAATGGGAGAAAGTGTATTGCGCAATATGGCGGAATATGTCCCGCCTTCTAAATAAGGTCCAATCGCTGACTGCTAAAGTCATCACGTCACAGCAGCGCCTCTTAGAAGCACCGGTTTCTATAGAAACGGTCGAACGCGTGCCTCAGAAAGGAGGCACGAGACGCGCATTTAGGTCTGCGGCTGTCGACATACGGAAGCTGTAAGCTTTAAAGTCTCGTTCTCACTTTTGAGATTCCCGCTACAAGCTCGCAAATATGTGACTGCTCGTGAAAGTAAACCGTTCGTTTTGCTTAATTTTAATAAAGTGATAACCTGAAGGAAGCCTGCAGTATTTCTATTGGAATATTTTAAAAAAAAAAAAAAATAAATAAATAAATAAAATAAAATAAAATCTTAACATTGACAAATCATGTAACACTAAGGCTACTAATTTTCATAAATACACGCGGTGAAATAAAAAGATATAAAATATGTAAATAATGTCTATAATAATTTGAAAGAAATCTTTTAATAGGTTATAACATTTGTTTGTGATGTTATGTTGGATTTATTGTGCATTAGCCACTTATAATATCCTGGGGCGGTCAGTTGAGCTACAAGTTTGCAGCATATCTCAATTCTTAAACAATACGTTCTGTGTCCTCGTGTCCTTCCGAGTTCGTTCTTTCAAGGTCGCTGGCAAGACCGGACTCCACAAGAACGCAAGTCCGCAACTCTGCGTTCTTGGAATTGAGAAACGGCCCGAGAGGCGTTTCAAAGATGGCCACCGAGTGAAATGACTGTCTTAAAGGGACTTATTACTTCGCAGTACAATAAGAATCCAGGGATAATGCAGAATTGCAGTTCTTTAAAAAAAAAAAAAAAAAAAAAAAAATTATCAGAGCAAGTGGTTTTATCTTGCATATCATCTCTAAAGCTGCAAAGTTATTTCTCTGTACTTTGTTGGTTAACATGCATGATACAGACAGCAGCAAGCCTGCTGTAAGTTAAGATCGAATGCGTGGAACCCCTATAATGATACACATCAGTTTCTTCTTCACATTACCTAAGCCATATGCACTGTGTACAAGGACATTTGACATAAATCTGCATGTACGTGTCTATCCAGGCAAAAATAGATGCATAGTGAAAGCAATTCGTCTGTAACGTGTGCGCACACAGAATAGCGCGTAAACTGACAGGACCTAAACGTGCAACTATACTATCCTTGCTTCATGACTTGTGGATGCGCACATCGACATATCTAAAGTTATATATTGTGCTGCCTCCTACACATCGACATCACAGTTACTGTGCTCTGTAGGCTACTCCACACCCGCCTGGTCATAAGCATTTCACTTGTGCTCATTGTGCCCCTTCTGTGCAGGGCACTCCCGAATATCTCTTTTCTCTTTACTAAGGTATTGAACAACGATGCTCATGGTGTTATACTTTTGAAAAGGTTTGCTAGCTTCAGCCAGGTTCAGCATTGTCAAGTAAAGTGCTTCCCTTTTGCAAGGGCATCGTACAACAAGGTTTCTCAATCTTTATCTGCCCCATGCATTAAGTACTTAAGTCATGTCAAACTTAATTTCTTTGGGGGTTCTCTTAGCAGGTTCTGACAGTTAGACAAAGTTCTCTCTGCTTAGTTCTATCTAGCCGTGAGCGGGAGTCACGCCTAAGCATGTTGAATGAGTCTTTCCTATAGAAAACATATATACCTTTTCATTATTTACTTAAAATGACTCATGCTCATTCACTCATTGTAATCACATTACGTCGATTATTGGTTGCTAGTTACTAGCGGTGGTGTCATAGATGTCATTCTACTTTATCTTCAGCTTCGGTCTTCACAAATGTGTACCTTTTATATCATTGGCTTATCGTGACATTTAATCAGTATTCATTATGGGCCTTTCGTGGCCTTTACTTATAACAGCCTAATCATGGTTTCGTGTAACATAGCACATTGTTGCTTTGCTTGGAATGGTCCCACGACTTTTGCGTTACATAGAATATATCGAAGTATCATACTAAATTGCCTATTATTGCTTTGACTCTTAGCATTATAGGTATATTATCAGGCTTACTGTTGACATCTCATAAAATCGCCTATCATTACCTTACATTGTATGGCCTCTCATTGCATTCACATTTGATGGCAATCATAACTTTTAGCTACATGGAATATTGTTGCATAACATTAAAGGTTTAATATAATGGCCATCATGACAGATCGTCGTCATCAGGCTTATCGTTGCCATCGGCCATCGGGCAAATCGTGGCCATCTGGCATATCTTTGCCATCGGCCATCGGGCATATCGTTGCCATCGGGCAAATCGTTGCCATCGGCCATCGGGCATATCGTTGCCTTCGGGAAATTGTTTGCATCGGGCATATCGTTGCCATCGGCCATCGGGCATATAGTTGCCATTGGGCATATCGTTGCCATCACATCAAATGGCTCATTACCTCACATTAAATGGTTTTCATTTTTGCATCAAATGACATATCGTGGTTCTACACAAAGGCCTGTCTTAGCACTTCATATAATTAAAACCTGTCATGGCCACCAGGTAAGTCTGTTTTATGTAACCCCAAGGTCTTCTCGAGTTGGCCTATATTGACTTTTCAAGGTACAGGACCTTTGCGGTCTTTACATGTAAAGACCATATCCTTATCAGTCAATATTATTCATTACGTATGCCATTTATTCGTCATAATTTAATACTAGTACGTTACTAATGCAAACTACTGGTGGTGGTGGTTTCATACGATTTAATATCACTCGTTATGATTTCCCTATACTCACTCAGGGTCAAGTGAACGCTATCTCTATGGACCATGGTCCTCATATGCAGTCTTCTAGTATTGCAGACTAACTTGTCTTTCTGACCATAGCATCAAATCACTATTCACATCACTGGTATTCTTTGGTTAATCTAGGATTACCAAGGTTATGTTTATAACAAGCATAAATCCTATATTTAAATCTTCCGTGGTAAGTATCCTATTGAGACAAACTACCTGTTACGGTGTCAGTTTCTATTCCTACTATTTACATCTATATGACTTGCTTTATTCGGCATATCGGGGTATCTCATTCATCCACTCTGTCTTCCCCTCACTATGGCCTGTTGTGGCATCATACATGATCTACATGGCATGTTTATACGCTGGCCTATCGGCCTACTTGGCTTTCATGCTCGACCTAATGTGGCAATGTTATGGGCTATGCGGCATTCTTGACATCATTAAAGCTGTGACATGATGATTCTTTCTGTTAATGATTAAACATTCATTAATGTCTGTGCATTCATTATCTCTTTCTCTTTGGTAATATTTAGGAACGTATTCAAAGAATCCTCCAACTGGTGCGTATTTCATTCACATTCCCAGTTCTTTTGGGGGTAGGCTCCGCCCCTGCCTTCATCTTCAGGCAGGATCTGCAAATGTCTGCTACCCTCCGGATTGTACTATGGACGGGGCCTACGCCAAAGAACTTTATCATTTATTTGATATTTACATTCATACTGTTGAATAAATTGTATTCAAACGTTTCTTTGCTTCCCGAGTCTTTCTGGTAGAACTTACCATTCTGTGTTTTACACTTTTACCTGAAAATGTTGCATTTTAATCAGTAAAGATCTTTGTCAACCTACCAATGATCTTTATTGGTTGAAACATTGCTGTTTTATTTAGCAAATAATAGAAATGGCTAAACTGTGTGTAGTCTGAAAGCATAAGCGAACCTCATTGGCATAAGCAGATAAATAACTTGAAATCTCAAATGAGATGTACAACACCTACATACTACATTAAAACAAACAAACAAAAAAACCGTCATCTATGCACAGATAGACAGGGAGGGCTCAAAGTGTAGCTGTATCTCTGTTATTAAAGTGCTCTTTAACCCTTTGATGCGTACTATCACACTGGTGTGATAAGAACATTCAGTGCATCACGTGATCAACTGCCAAATTCAAATGTGCTGGTGCTAAACCAGAGACGGACACACGCAGCACTTTTTATATATCACAAATATGCAGTGTTTTCAACCACATAATGTTTATTTTAGGTTTCAGACATTTAACCCTTTAAAACCGGATGTGTCGTCGGCGACACATCCAACCAAGCTGTATTCATGTTACCGTAACTCTTGAACCATTTGTGCTGTCGTGAAAATTCATGCCTTCCATCAGCAAATGGCAGCTGCTTTCAGGGAGAGCGGGTAGAAACAGGATTTGAACGGAGAGATATGGAGCGCTGCAGTTTAGGGAGTTTTGGATCACATAAATAATAGAAGAAACAAACAAAAACATGGCAAAAGAGTACACAGTCAATTGGGATGATTTTTTTTAAGACATGGGAGGAGGCTAAGCGAGACTCGCACTTCGCATTTGGTGTGTGCATCTGTATAATGTGCCCGTGCGGTAAATGTATGCGTGCATATGTAGTATATGTATGCGTGTATGAAAAAAATTTCTCCTGAATAAAAACTGCAATCAAGTGTCACAAAATGACTTATATATATGTAATATAGTTGAAGTGTTAGATTCTTTCAATCATCATTTTTCTCTTTTTTTTTTTTTTCAATAAAAATATACAGCGCTATTGTGGCAACAAGCAATGACGCGTCACCATGGAAACAATAAAGTGATACGTTCTAAATAACGGTCGCCTTTAAAGTACACATGAAATCAAAATCTACCCTATTTACTTTGTAAGTGCATATTACTAGTCTTGTGGTGAACAATTGATCCGTGAAAGTTAAAACACAGTAAAAAAATGTTTGTCGTGGTAATCTTTAATCAAAATTTGAAAAGTTACTTCCGGTCAACCCTCAGTTTGACGGCTTGGCTTGAAAATGCGTAAACCACTCCCCTGCAACCGTGTGTCTGCAATGAGATATTTGTAACTCTTTTTCCATAAAAAACTCTGTCGATGACCTCCCCGTCATAATCAGACAGTCTGTAGACAGGCGGTTGGCGCGGAATACATGGGGATATTGTGAAAAATTATTCTGTGTAGTTCTGTTCATATCCTTTGGTGAATGGACCTCTCACTTAAGAAATTCGAACAACGTCTCTGACTTTATATTTAAATACAGCTTTTTCATTCTTCTTTATATCGCTGTACAGATTTTGAAACACCAGAGCCTCATTTTCTTTGTTGACATCCACCGGTCTCATCCTAATACTACGGTGAGAACTGGGGTTGTAGCCCTGCATAATATCTTGTAAAACATCTATGTAATGCCGGGAATTTGTAGCTGTTAAAAATCGCCACATTCGACTTTGTGTTCTATTAAAATGCTCCACGATGCTGGCTTTCAAATCAGTAGCCATTTCAAAATGATTAATGTTGTGCATTTTCATTACATCTTGAAAATATTTGTTAAAAAACTCCATCCCCTGGTCCGTCTGCAATTTCTGCAGTGAGCGCCCATCTCCGAGTATAGACTCAAATGCTTTAGTCACTTCGACCCCGCTCTAATTCTTTAACACGCGAGCCCAAGTGTACTTGCTAAATACGTTGATGCATGTTAGCAAATATTTATTATTGTCATTGTCCTTGGAATATGCCGTCATGTCAACGAGATTCGCTTGGAGCTGGGTATCCACTCCGTATACCACGACTGCATATTGCGTTTGTATTTTATAGGAGCTATTCTATGTAATGTGTAAGTGTCTTACTAATTATATTCTCTTGTGCAAAATACATTAAAGTCCCTGTAAAGTAATTTTAAAGTATGTGTTCTGAGTTTGTCACACCACAGAAAAATGTCTTATTAACCACCCAGCCAAATTTGAATGATTAAAAAAATCTGCAAATAAATGAAATACGTTATCAAAATCTCGAAAAAATAGGCAGCGCTCTCTGCTCTCAAATGCTGGGGGCGTGTCCGCTGTCGGCACTGAAACCACGCCCACTCGCGAGAGCTGCAGCCTCAACTAACTTGAGTCTAATGAGTCAAACATACTGATACACATAAAAAGAATCATTTAGAGGGTTGCAAATTTTAGTAGAGTTAATGTGGACTACCTACTAATTATAACATAAACAAACTCGGCAACTTACACTCATTGGTGGACACGTATTGCCGACTGTTGTCGAGTTGACAAATGACGGTCCCGCGAGATGGGAGGATGAAGGAATGATAAAATTCAGCTAGTAGTTAAAGCAGCGGTGAATCATCTTGGATTAATAGGACTGACGTGGGAAGAGGTGAGGGAAAACCTTGCCATTCAAGTCAGCATGCACCATGGATTGGTTAATCTTAATTATGGTAATCCTCCTACAATGGAATGCCAGGAGTTTACTGGCTAATGGTCAGGAATTCAAACACTTCATTAAAACATTGGCAGTGAAACCAGACATTATTTGTATTCAAGAAACAAGGCTGAAACCAAACCTAGATTTTATAATTTATGGATATTTAGGTATAAGGAAAAAGTAGAGATCTTGGAAAAGGCGGGGGTTGCGCTACATTTATCAAGCAAGGAATTCCATATAGACAACTTGGTGTGGGAGATGATCAGGAATACGTAATGGTGGAAATATGGGATGGGGGGGGGGGGTCGTAATAAATTATTACAATCCCTGCAAAAGTTTGGATCTGAATAAACTATTGGCAATACAAGGTCAAGACAAAAATAAAGTGGTATGGTGTGCAGACTTTAATGCTCACAGCACAGTGTGGGGAGGTTATCATACTGACTCAAATGGAAGGGTAATTGAAAAGCTGATGGAGGATAGGAATTTAGTGTGTATGAATGATGGTAGAGGTACGAGAATTAATGTAGATACTGGGAAAGAATCAGCAATAGATCTTACCTTAGTATCTAATACACTAGCTGGTTTTGGTAACTGGGAGGTTTGGACAGGTGATACAATAGGTAGGGATCATTACCCAGTTTGTTCAATTGAAAAAAAGAGGGAAAGAAAGACCAGGTGATCGAAGTCCGAAGTGGATATTTGAGAAGGCAGATTGAGACAAGTTCCAGATATTGAATGAGGAGGCGATAATGAGGATGGAAGTATCTGAAGATGTCGATGAATTGAATAATCAGTTTACATCAGCAATTATAATAGCAGCAGAGAGTTCTATTCCATAAAGTAAAAATAGGAGGAAGAGAAAATTGGTACCATGGTGGACAGAGGAATGTCAGTAGGCAACAAGGGATAGGAATAAAGCATTCAGATTAGTCAAAATATGCAACATTTAATCCAGTACAATAAAGCACAGGCTACAGTGAGAAGAACAGTACGACAGGCTAAGAGGGCTAGCTGGAGGACTTTGAAAGAATGGGGATGTAGATTCTCAGTGAAAAAACCCAACGTGTTTTCTTTACTAATAAAAGAATAGATGAAAGATTGAAAATAAGGATGTATGGGAAAGAAATAGAAAGAGTAGGAACATTCAAATTCTTGGGGCTTTTTGATTCCCGTTTAACATGGGCAGATCATATAAGAAGAATAGTGGATAAAAGTAAAAAAGTAATAAATATGAGATGCTTGACTGGTAGAGAATGGGGGGCAAGTTGCCAAGCACTGAAAATAATTTATGTGGCCCTGATAAGATCTACGGTGGACTATGGCAGTATAGTGTATTCTTCAGCAGCTAGATCCCATTTAAAACAATTGGATGTGATTCAGGCTCAGGCGTTGAGAGTGTGTAGTGGAGCTTTTAACACTAGCACTACCGGAATTCTATAACTACTAGAACTGCCAATAGCGGTCATTTTGACTGTTCATACCAGACAGCAGTGAATGTCATTTTTGTCATGTTATATTTACTTCAAAGCTTCTATGGTCATGTTTTATGAAAAATGTGGGGTAATTTAAGCATACATAATATAATATGTTCGTGATATTATTGTGTAAGAGCTACTAGACCTCCCACAAAAGTGCATGCCGCAATTTGCTTTCCACAATTTGCATCCGGCAAGCTGGAGATCAAAGTTTTTCACCGCAGTTAAAATGTTGTTTTTGAAAGTCAAAATGTCAACAAATATAAAATGAAGCAGAATATTTCGTTAGATAAAAACATATTGTGAATTTTGGAAATGATTACATCTGTCTTTATTCAATACATTTTGACTTTTGGAGTTTACAATGCTTTAGCATTATCGGAAATGTTTGGACCACACGAATCGGAAACAATTTTATGCAGCCTCTAATGAAATCTAGAATGAATAAATAGTTCTGTTATATTTACGAACCGGAATTATCTCTGAATCACTCTCAGAATCAGTGTCAGACGAACTGTCAAGAGACCAAGAGACATCGCTCTCTGCTCCTCCATCAGACTCTGCATCATCAATGTTCTCAAGCAAGGATAAAACCTCAGTGACAGTCATTTTCTTTCTTGTTGCCATTTTGACGGTAAAGCTAAGTTTTAGCTTAGCAAAAGCATACAAAACTGCCAGAGAAAGGTTGCTAGGCAACAGCTACGCACATCTTTAACGGCGGGAAAAAGCGCTGAGGAGATACAACGCCTGTAATATGTGCGGTCAAATTGACCGCTATGGCCATTCAAGGTAGAAATACTCAGAACTCTTTTGTGTTTTGTAATTTTAATAAAATAACAATGTTAAAATAAAATTTACATTAATTTAAGAAAAGTCATGGAACTGTAGTTATATGGGTTTTATTTCAACAAAGTTATTACATTGCAAATCTTTAAAACGGTCAAAATGACTGCCTTGGTAGTTCTAGTGTTAAGACATCACTTGTCTCAGCTATCCAGGTAGAGGTAGGAGAGATGCCACTGGAACGGTATATAATAGAGACGGCATATAATAGCAAATTACTGGGTTAACTTGCAGGGGCATAATGACTTGCACCCCACAAAAGAAGCACTGAAGGAATGCTGGAGGAAAGAGGGAAGTAAAAAGGACAACTTTGGTCATATGGGGAACAAAACAGCAAAAGAGCTTGGGGTATCTGATATGAAAATCAGCTCTTCAATAGTACATCCAGTCATAGCCCCATGGAAGATGAGATGTCTGGAGGTAGATTGGTATTTATTAGAGGTGAAAAGGAAAGAAGAAAGTGCTGATCTGTTTGGGGTGTTTAATGATTATATTACTGAAGTATATAAAAACTTTACTCAAATACATACAGATGGCACTAAGAACCCTGAAACAGGGGTAACAGGGATGGATGTGGTGGTTCCAGCAAGAGGAATTGAAAACAATAGAAGAACATCTAATAATTTAGCAGTATGTACAGTGGAGATGGTTGCAATTTTAGTTGCTTTACGTTGGATGGAAAAAGCAAAAATTGACAAAATCATAATATGTATAGACTCAGCTTCAGCTCTAGTTAGTTTAATATCGTTCCATTCAAGTCGACAGGATATTCTATATGAAATTCTCAACTCATTTACAAGAATAACACACCAGGGTGGACTAGTTTTTTTTTTTTTTTTTTATGGGTTCCGGTGCACATAGGAGTGGAGGGGAATGAAGTGGACAAGGTCACAAAGAAGGAAATTGTAGAAATGCAAATAAGTATGAACAGAGACTTGGTGAAAAACTGTTTAACGCTCTAACTTCACAATTAAGCATTACACAATTCAGTCTTTGTAATGTGTTTCAGCAATACATTTGTAACATTTATAAAGTGTTTAGAAATAATTCTCAGAATTGACTTTACAGGGACTTTAATTGAAGAGGCAACAAGCAAGCATATGTATATATATATATATATATATATATATATATATATATATATATATATATATATATATATATATATATATATAATCAGGGGCATTTCCTCCGAGTAGGCAAGGGAGGCAGTGCCTCCTCACAAAAAAATAGCATGAGAAAATAATCCATATTACATAAAAAACAACACAAATATTACAAATTATGACATTAAAAAGAGCACAAGTCACGCGTCTTTCTTAAGGAACACTGCTCAACAGCGACACTCGCAGGTAAAGTTACATCAGGAGACATGCTTTACAGTCTATGGAGTCGTGCCAAGCGGCAACCTCCCCCTTTCTCTCGTGAAGCCAATACGGAAGTAACTTAAACTGCGATTCATCGACTGGCCGCTAGGGACAGGCTCCAAAAGAGAGCAGAATCTCATAGAGTCCCATGTTAAATTGGCCAAGTTTATAGCAGAAAAAAACATGTTTACAAGTTGGTTCAAATTGTGGTTTTGGTCTATACTGCTATTTTTGCCCTTCATGACAACTCTGAGGGGGGTGAATTTTTTTATAACTTATCCGTTTAAATTACATTAAGCCTTAAAAGTTCTGCATAATTAAGGGCGTGGTCACATGAGTGACAGGTAGATTGCGCTGCTGTCTGTGAGCCGTCATGTTACCTCCGTTTTTGTGCTTTTTTTCTCGATTATTTATACAATTATAAAATATGGCTTGCTGCATAATATTCGAGACTGATGTGTGTCTGTGTGCATGCATGGGGAAGAGACACAGAACATTGTTGGATTGTGGCATTGGCTGAAAGTTTTGATTGCGAGATTTACTACAATGACAATACCAGGAGGATATACAACTCTGACAGCACTGCTTGGATATTATAACTAAAACTGGTGCACTATTTTGAAAAAAATATACTTTGGACACAGGCTCATTTGTTTGTTAGATACGATCGCTGCTCAGATTGCATCCTTTCTTGAAGAACGATGACAGAGAGCAGATCATTCAGAAGAAATGTGAAATGTTTTTTTTTTCTGTTTTGCAATGGACATTTATATTTTACCCAAGTGCCACAGATTGGATTCATCTCGCGATCTCTATTAGAAAGGTATGAAGTCCCATTTGATTTTCCATGTTGTTATTTGCACACCCAACACTACTGGTGTTGGAGCATCTATATCTTAAAGAAACACCGTAGATTGACAGTAAACCTTTAGAACTTTCTGATAAAACTTATCTTCATTAATAATTTAGATAGTATCTAGATAGATAGCTCCTTTGCTGCTAACATGGTCACGTCGAGCTAGGCGGGCGTGGTTTCAGCAACCAGTCACATCAACTCAAACCACCTCCCCGCCTCTTTGCCCATTTTCAGTTATCCGGGTGTGACGTGCGGTGACGCGCAGCTAAGATGGCCGCGGCCTCATTTATGCCTCAAAACTGCTGTTCAGAAATCTATGGGTGACGTCACGGCGCTACGTCCATATTTTTTTTACAGTCTATGAGTCGTGCCTCCCTTTCCTCTCATAGAAAACCATATAAAATCATAAGACCCCCGGCGTGCGGTGGGCTTTGTGGGGGGTAATTGAGAATGAATGGGGGAAAGTCACGTGAGAGGAGGCAATAGGCTTGTTTGAGATGCGCCTAGCCTCGCCTGAAGTTCAGCCGAGAGTAGGCGGCTGCAGTGAGGGGAGGAGTGAAAAAAGTGCAGGCAAGACGGACAATTCTCCTTTCTCGTAGTGCATCAGACACCTGCGAGATTAAGGCGGATATCGCGGGATTCACACTTGTGCGCTGTGTTGCTGATAAACTGGATGTAATTTACATTCTGTTGCTTTTATATGAAAATAAACATAATGAACAAGACACCCAAAGTACTTGTTATTTATTTCCATTCGAAGGATGTGTGTATCAATCATTTTTATTTTAATTACAGACATGTTTTTATATATTTTTATAAATATGATAACAATCACATAACCCATAGAGAGATCACACTGTCAGAGACTTTTGGAATATTCACACATAATTTATACGCATAAAATCATGGCATTAGAGTTTTAAAATCAAACATTTTAAATCAGATCAATACATCACGGTTGTTTAAACCAATAAGCTTTAAGCTGTGTCGTCAGCAAGTCGTTTCCCATCGTGCTTTTGGTCAGCGCAGTCGGTGGAGAGCAACTGCGCTCGACTGCAGAATCCGATGAGGCCGCCTCGCCCTCGCGAGAGGTTTTTGACACACGTCAGCATGACATCAGAGCAAGGCGGACCACCCTCGGAAACATTTCTAACCGGCATGCATCTCGCGGTGATCACCGGTGATCGGTTCTGCGCAGAATTTGCTCATCTCAAACAAGCCTATTGTAATTGGTCATGATTGGATATGATTGGTTTGTGCGATAAATCCCGCCTCTTGTTGACGTGCGCGTCAGTTTGAATGAACAAATAATGGCGTCAATCGGAGGACTGATTGAAAAGTAAGTAAACAGATCACACAGTTGGATATCACCGCTTTATGTCACGTCAAAATCAAACTTGAAATGGACTGAAAGCCCGACGACTGCAGGGGTTTTTAGTGCAATCAGCTTGGTGAAATTAAAAATACAATTCGTGTCTGTGACATACGGTGTTAATGGAGCATGAAATATAGGTTGACAATTAAAAAGAAAAACCACAATACACATATAAAATATATTGTTTAAATTATTATTGCCTTTAGTTATTATTTTGGAATGAATGTAGAAATGCTTAAAACACTAACTTGATGAGATTGACTTGGTTTTGATAAATAGAACATTACATTGTTAATGTAAAATTACAAAATAGAATTGTATTTGGTTTCTTTTTTTAGCCATGAGTTGCATTGAAAAGAAGCAGAAGAGTACAAAAGAGTAAAATATGAGCAGAAAATGTAAGAGAGCACAAAGTACAGTGTAATAAAAGCAAGGAAAACAACATTTAACACATAAACATAAGTTTAAGATTTGTGCAATATATTTTTTTAAAGTGTTTTGATTCATGCTTGTTTTTTTTTTTAAATGCGTTTTTAATTTTTCAAATCATGCTTATATTTTGATCCGTGACCACTATTCTGATCACTGCACATTTTTTTTTTATTTTTAGTTTGTGCAATATATGTTTAATTGTTTTTTAAATTTTTGATTCACGCTTATTATATTTTGATCGTGACCGCAATACTTTCAGTGGGAATGTAATCCCATACCATTATGAGTAGTATTTCAGCACTTGCGGGTTGTTCGGTAGAATGAAATGTCCTCATTCCTATATATCCCCTGGGATAATTGTCTCTCATTAGCAATAGCGCCCGCGATTCTTGGCTACACCCTGCTTCATACTGCTTCATCATGTTAAAGAACTCATCCATAAACATTATTTCTCCATAAACATTATTAGATCCATCGGCATGACGACAAGGACAAGTTCCATGATTCCATGCTCAAGTAATAGCGACCCCTTGCGGCAAAAAAAAAAAAAAAAAAAATACAGATTGTGCCTTTAACTGTTTTTTTTTTGTATCTATAGTAGTGATTTATCAATATATTTTATGGGTTTTTTTTGTATTCAGTTTTTCATGTTTTGCCACTGCTGCATGTGAAAAGCACACTATGGTCACCTTGGCACCCAAGTTGCTGAAAAATTTGGAGAACCTACTGTAAAATGTGACTTCCAAACCTCAGGAGTGGAGTCATTTTCGAGTCTGGTCCTTAGGTTTGCACCAAAGAGTGTGCCATTCTCTTCACAAAGTAATGTTCATCTGAAGACACAGTCATACAATAACATAGGCTACTGTAGATAATTCTACTTCAGTACTGTTTAAAAAAAAAAGGCAAATAGCTTTAATTATATATTTCAAACCATGGAGCAACATTTCTTACAGCACCACATATATGTGATAATTAAGATGTTGTTATTAATGGTGTGGTCCTGATTCTCTGTAACATATTCTTTGAGTGTCTGTCTGTCTGTCTGTCTGAGACTGACATCTAATGGACATTTTATGATCTGTGACTTTACAGACTTGCAGACAATTGCACACGTCACTCAAACACAGAAGCAGGAAACAGGAATCACTTGAGTTTAGAAAAACTGAAAATAAAGTTTGTTTGTATCTCTGTATCCATGCAAAAAAATGGCAGAAGCCAGATTTTCTCAGGATGAGTTCACATGTCCAGTGTGTCTGGATCTCCTGAAGGATCCAGTGACCATTCCCTGCGGACACAGCTACTGTAAGAGTTGTATTACAAGCTTCTGGGATCTGGAGGATGAGAAGAGAGTCTACAGCTGTCCTCAGTGCAGACAGACCTTCAGTCCAAGACCTGCTTTAGGTAAAAACACTATTCTGGCTGAAATGGTGGAGAAACTGAAGAAGACTAAACTTCCTGCTGACTGTTACGCTGGAGCTGGAGACGTGCAGTGTGACGTCTGTACTGGAAGAAAATACAAAGCTGTCAAGTCCTGTCTGGTGTGTCAGGAATCTTTCTGTCAAACTCATTTTGACCGTCATGAGGAATTTCACTCTCGTAAACCACACAAAGTGATCGATGCCACTGGACGACTGCAGGACATGATCTGCCGTAAACATGATAAACTCCTTGAGGTTTTCTGTCGCACTGACCAGAGGTGCATATGTATGCTGTGTATGATGGATGAACATAAAAACCACAACACTGTATCAGCTGCAGCACAAAGGACAGAGAAACAGGTATGAACTTTAAACTAGACACTGATGAAATAATGCTGACACTATTTATATTAACACCCATATGATGAGGTAACATCATTCACACTGCTGACATCAGCAGAGGTGGACTTTCACCTCTGAGCGTATTTGTTCTCTGCATTGAACTTAACAGAAAATATGGTGAAAATGCACCATAAAGAAATTATTATTTATTTATTTATTTATTTATTTATTTATTTATTTATTATTTTTACAAAAAAACTTTATATGATCATTTAGTGACAACAGGTTTTTCCTCCAGAAACAGCTGAAGGCAACGCAGAGAAAGATCCGTCAGAGAATCCAGCAGAGACAGAAAGATGTTCAGCAGCTGAGAGAGGCTGTGGAGTCTCATAAGGTGAGTCTGGAGAAGAAGAGTCAGTTTGGACTCTGTCAGTCCCGCTGAAGCCACTGTGTGATTGTGATGTGTGTCCTAACAGCGCTCTGCACAGACAGCAGTGGAGGACAGTGAGAAGATCTTTACTGAGCTCATCCGCTCCATTGAGAGAAGCCGCTCTGAGGTCACACAGCTGATCAGAGATCAGGAAAAGGCTGCAGTGAGTCGAGCTGAAGGACGACTGGAGCGACTGGAGCAAGAGATCAATGATCTGAGGAGGAGCGATGCTGAGCTGGAGCAGCTTTCACACACACATGATCACATCCATTTCCTGCAGGTAACAGATCTAGAAGAACAGGATCATAGTGGACTTGAGCAAGAGAAATATTTCATGAGAGCAGAATGAGCCGCTGACTGAGATGTTGATCTGTATGCTAGGTTATTATATCATCTGTCAATCATCTGTCAGACTCTCATCTGGTCATGTTCTTTTGAAATAGATGTTTTCTGGAAAAATGTTTTTTTTTTTTTTTAAACTTGCATTATTTTGCTGTCATTCATTTTTTAAACGTATAATTTCAAAATACACAATATTTGGATTTATGATTGCAGTCTTTGTAATACATTTTTTTAATGCTAAATTGAGCTTAAATGCACTTAGCAGGTGTTTAAAGTTTGTAAAAGTGCAGTGTGATAATGTTACTGTGGAAATGGGGGCATTAAGGCACTCATTGGTGTACCCTCCAGCTGGTGGGACCCTAGACAAGATCCTAGTTCACCTGTGCCTAGAAATTGCCTGGACGTGACGCTACTGATGTGCTCGATCTGTTACATTTACTAGAACGTTTACATATTGTGTAAGTGGCAAACACTACAACTTATAGCTCTAACATGATATAATGAATATGAGAATAATGTATCTGATTGTGTGAAAGTGCTGGATTGAGGCGAGTTACTAAAGATCAACAAGAGCCGCACAGATCTGATATAGTGCAGGTTATTGGCTGAAGTGTGGATGTGATGAGTTTTGATTTGTGTTTTCTGTAGAGTTTCCAGTCTCTCTCAGCACCACCTGAATCTACAGACAAACCTGACAAACCCTTCAGTTCTCTATTCTCTTTTGATGGCATGAGAGAATCTGTCCGTCAGCTGAGAGACAAACTGGAGGATTTCTGCAAAGAGGAGATCAAGAAGATCTCTGACAGAGGTAAAGTCCTGGAGATTCATCTGCTCTCAGAAATTATCATCCATCATCTAATATCATGTAGATCATCATATTAGAAATGTGTTAGGAACGGATGCAGGGATCATTTTCTCTTGACCTGATAAGCAAACTTTCATGTCTGTTGATTTCCACAGTCACATTCACTAACATTCCCAGGACCAGGAATGACTTCCTGCAGTGTAAGTCACTAAGAAAACAAGCAGAAAAACTGAATGTGATCATATTCTTCCTCTAGAAGGTTAAAGAAATCATGATAGAAGAGTTTAATAATTGATCATGTAAATAATAATTGAGACAGGATATCTGTACTGAGACACTGATGATACATTGAACATTAAGCCATGAAGAGTTCAAATACATTAAAAGATCAGACAGATTCATAATTCCTGATTCTGATGTTTCTCTCCATCAGATTCCCATCATCTCACTCTGGATCCAAACACAGCATATAAACGCCTCCATCTGTCTGAGAGGAACAGAGTGATTACTTACACTGGCACAGAGCAGCCGTATCCTGATCATCCAGACAGATTTGATCAGTGGCGTCAGGTGTTGTGTAGAGAGAATGTGTGTGGTCGCTGTTACTGGGAGATTGAGTGGAGTGGGAGTGAAGTGTATACCTCAGTGTCATATAAGAGCATCAGCAGGAAGGGATTGGGTGATGAGTGTGGATTTGGATATAATGATCAGTCCTGGAGTTTGTACTGCTCTTCCTCCAGATACTCATTCTGGCATAATGACATACGCATTGTTCTCCCTATAAAGTCCTTCAGTGGTAGAATAGGAGTCTATGTGGATCATAGTGCAGGAATTCTGTCCTTCTACAGCGTCTCTGACACAATGAACCTCATCCACACAGTCCAGACCACATTCACTCAGCCGCTCTATCCTGGGTTTTGGGTTGGTTCAGGAACATCAGTGAAACTGTGTTGAATCATAATAGATTGTAGAGTGATTTCACCCATTGTACTTTTATTCATTCACGAGTTTACACGTACATGAAATCAAAATAAAGTAATTTGTATAGTAATTATGCATATTTGGCGTGCTGTCCGGGGGAGGGCTCCGAGCTCGGAATTTGTCCTGAACCCAGAGTGCTCCCCCTCCTTAACTGGGATAGAATCCAACCAAGAGTGAGGTGATGAGGTGGTGGAGGGATGTTGTGAAACCTGTCAGGGGATAGAGGTGAGAGACGGCTTATATACCGGCTTCCTCTTGCACTGATTGGTTGATTTACCTGAACATGCGCCTCCCGAATTTAGTTAAATAAAACTTAGTTAAATAGTTTAATAACTTTAGTTAAATATTTAATTACATTAAGTCTCCATCTAAATCAAATGCATTCTCCTTTAAACAAGCAATCATATCTGTAAAATAATCTTAATTCTATGGGAAAAGCAGTTTTTATTTTTATTTTCATTTTTATTTGCAGTGCAAATATTGTGTGTTGTTTAATGGAAAACGTCTTGGGTTACGACTGTAACCCAGGTTCCCTGAAACAGGGAACGAGACACTGTGACTGGTATCTGAAGCAACTGTAAAACCACTGCAATCCTACTGACTGGGACAACCTATGACATCATACTAGTGCGACCAGAAAGTATATAAGGGGCGCCTAGAGAACATGCCATCCACTTCTTTGTCTGAAGGGACCGAACCGGAAGCTCAGAGCCATGGCTACGAGATGCAGTGTCTCATTCACTGGTTTTAGAGAACCAGGGTTACAGTCGTAACCCGAGACATTTTTTCTCAGCGGGAAATTCTCACAGTGCACGCCAGCAGTTCCCTCATTAACTGGGCGTGCATGCTCTAACAAAGAACGCACGAGTCGTGTGTTATCGAGTGTCATATTTCTGACATGGATTGTGCACACAGATTGAAATGTTTGCTTTAACACGCCATTTTATGTAGATTTTAACAGCATGCTTTAAATAAAACAGTCCCTGAAGCCGAAAAGTAGGATGACATGTTCTCTAGGCACGCCTTATATACTTTCTGGTCGTACTAGTATGACATCATAGGCTGTTGCAGGTCAATAGGATTGCCGTGTTTTTACAGGTTTTACAGCAAAGTAAACCATCAGATTGAAGTGTGATTTTCACAAAACAGTATTTTTCACCTTTTTTCAAGATGTCTTTCCAAAAAAGGACACCAAATAACTTGTAAACCGTTTACAAGTAAACCTTGTAAACTTGTAAACCGTCTGTGAATTTTATGGGTCTTTGTGTTTGAGCATGATTAAACTAGGCCTGGTGGGTTTGTGTCCATTTATACTCTGATTAATACAACAAACACCCACTGCATTCTATGAGGAAGTGACATACATGAAAGTGTGAGTCGTTAAATGAGCATTAATTTGATAGGAGACATGATATATACGTGGTAGTTCACTCATAAGGCATGCATAAAACAAAATACAATGTAAGAGACACTTTATAAGACAGTTATAATCATACACACAATGTCCGGGGATGCATTTTCATTTATATAACAGTTCATCTATAAATTAATGCAGGAAAGTTTTTTTTATTGGCTTTCCTATGGCCTACTGATTCAAAGTGAGTTTGAGCTCTGCATCCTCTCAAGTAAAACCATGCAACCAGAGGCCTGGTCATATTACTTTGGAGGTTGTTGCCTTAACATTATTACTAACTGTACAAATACTTATGTCTCAGTCATTGTTGTCCCTCCTATGGATCATTGTTTTCCCTCTTATGGGGGTCATTGTTGTCCTTCCTATGGACAACAGCGAGCGACGTCAAAGGTGCAGAAAGATCAGACACACCTCCAGAAGGCTGGAAGGCTGTGGTGGGCTGTTTGTGTTTCCTGGAGTGGTGGTTGTTCTACAGTGGATGATGTAGACAGTAGCCAGGTTCAGGTCTCTGGGTTTGTGCAGCAGGTGTTGAGGCAGCAGGTGGCTTTACAGTGTGTCACCTGTCATCCTGAAGTCAGTTAATTTGGGGCAGGTGTTTGCTTGTGGTTGCACAAAGTGGTTAGGCCTTTGTGTAGCGTGAAGAGGGTTTCAGACTGACCTAGTGCAGGTGGCATGAGGGCAGCAGGTGGTTGTTAGCCTCTGCTAACAAGAAGTCACAAGAAGTCTGAAGGTTGGAGTGTTGCTCTGCTTTTGTGGCAGTGCTGACTTGAACTTGCTTGAGCTCTGTTGGGTGAGAAGTCAGAAACTTGTCCTTTGCAGTACTCCTCTTGTGTATTCTGTTCAGGGAGCTTGTGCTTGTTTTGCTCGTGCCAGCAACTCCTGTAACTCTGAGGCAGGTGTGTCCAGCTGTCCTTGTGCAGCCTCTGATTGACAGCTGTGAAGGAGGATGTTATTGCCTTACCTGCCTGCCTCCGTCTGTGTACCTGACAGAAGACCAGACCTCATGCAGTGCACCACGAATTCTGGTGGGGATCAAACATTGATTCCATCTGCCATATGTCATACTGTGCCTGCTAGTCGTTTGTCTGTTCCAGGATGATTCCCAATTGAGGATTATGTCACTGAGTTCCTCGATCCCTATCAGTTGGTGTCCTGAAACAACGACACATCTGAAGACTGTCTTTTGGGGTGGGTTAGATGACCATCTGTACCAGCAGGTCTCAGCGGCAGCAACATGTTCCCTGTCACAGTATGTTGATTATGTGCTGTGGTTGAGTGGTTCTTCCCTCACAGTCTGTGAGGTTGATGAAGACACCACTGCCACTCAACAGTTACCCTCATCCACTCCTGTCACCATGATCACCACGCCTGAACCTCCAGTCTTCCCTCAAGATACAGACCTTATAACCAAAATGGCCACCAGTCCAAAGTCCCTTCCTAAGATGGCCGCCATTCCAAAGCTTCGTCACAAGATGGCCGCCGCCACTTCAGAGCTTCGTCGCAAGATGGCTGCCGCTACTTCAGAGCTTTGTCGCAAGATGGCCGCCGCCACTTCAGAGCTTTGTTGCAAGATAGCCGCCGCCACGCCTGAGCCCTCGGTTAAGATGGCCGCCACATCCCCCAATTCCAGAGGCGACTCTCCCCTTTGTCCCTTTGGCTCCAGCTCCTAGCCCAGAGAACCTTATTGTATCGATCATAGCGTTAGCATTTATGTGTGACTGGGCAACACACGCATCGGCACCAGTCCCTGAGACCTCTCCACGCTCTGCTCCAGCCCACAAGCCCTTTCAAGATTCTTTTCTAGCCCAAACAGCCAGAGTCTCACCCAAGCGAGGAGCCTGCCCCGCCGTGGCCTCCCGAACGGCCAGCACCGCCATGGCTTCCCGAAGAGCCTACTCCACCATGGCGCCCTGAAGTCCCTGACCCGCCATGGTTCCATCCTGGAGTCTTTATATCTACCTGCACCGTCACTCTCCTGTCAAGACTCCAGAACGCCCACCACCCCTCCCTGGTTGTTCCATCTACAGTGCGAGGTCGCGCCTACCGGGAGGGGGAGTACTATCACAGTCATCGTCTGTCTCACCTTTCCCGGACATTTCCCATCATCCCTCCTTCTACTCACCTGCACTCCATCTGCAATCACTGATCACCATCAGCTGTCACTCCTCATCTGCACCACTCAAAAGGCCCTCACACACTTCACTCAGTGTCTGGTCTCGTCAATGGCAAGCACTACGTCTCACGTCCCTGGACTCCTTACACTCAAAAAAATAACTTGTTGGTCTAACTTAATTCAATTATGACACCTATTTCCACACAGTTGAACTGATTTATTTGAACTTAAGCTAGGTTAATTGTACTGATGAGTAAAATTCATCCTAATTGAATGAGATCACACCAGTTTCATTTGACGTATTCTGTGAATGTTTTCTGAACATAATTCACTCTTGTTGATTCAACCAGTGCTATTGCAATTTAGACTGGTGCCCTTGTGCAGAGTTGCTCAAGTTTTCTGCAAAACATTTGTAGCATGCAAGTAATGATCAGGTAAAGAACTTCTCATCACTGGCTTTAGCACAGTTAAAGCTTGTTGAGAACAACATAGATTTATTTCATGTAGCCACCCACAGCCTAACCACAAGGTCTACACTTCAGCATAATGGTAACCTCATAAAAATCGGCATAACATAAACTCTTTTAAATGTCAAATATAACTGAACATCAAACTTTAAAAGGTATTTCCCTTTCCTAAAAAACACAATAAACAGCACTTAATTTCAACATTTACTGTCCCGATCTATCCCTATGCAAAGCATGCTGGGAACTAGAAATCCACTGCCCAGTTTCAATCAACGCAACATAAATGATTTTTGTAGTCCCAACACAAATGGTTTAGGTTAATCTAACATTTTGCAAATTTAATTTCATTTAACATAATACAATTGAGTGCAAATGCCAATTAAGTAAAAAACTAAAGATTTGTGTTGGTTCAGCTTATTTTATTTAAATAAACTGAGCAAGCAGCTAGAATCATTTTTTTGAGTGTACCTGTTGCTCACCCGAGATTCCCGTATCCTCTTCCATTCATCTTCAATCGTCTGTTCTCCATTCCCCATTGATCCTTCTGTGGGATTACAAATTTGTACTATGTTATATCTAGGTTCCAATATAACAGTATATGAACTGAAAATTTTATGTACATTGTGTTTTACATTTTGAGGTAAAGATAATGACATTCTAAGGCAGGCAGCTCAGGTGTGTGTGACATAAACCTTTTGTTTCATGCTCTTCCTTACCATTTGGCAGGACAAGCTCAAGATACAGCAGTACTTTTGTCTCTATGATAATGTAAAGGTATGGGCGATACTGTCAGACTGATTGGATTAGCACCTATGCATTTGAATGCTTGGATCTTCCTACTGGAAGTCAAACTATGTGTGAATGTTTACATAGTCTTAGTTCTCGTGACCAGCTACTGTTTATACCATTTGGGGTACTATTATCTACACAGTCGGGGGGAATTTCCTGTATTGTCTTTAGATGCTTTTGTTTTAGTGGTCACTTCTAAGGCTGTGTGTAAGGGCAACACCTTTAAGGACTGCCCACTGAATGCCTATAAAACATCATGTATACACTGCATTAGTTAGACTTTGGATGACCACAACAACGCACAGCGTGTTTCTCAATAAAGAGTAATTTCTGCTTAAAGATATCCCAAAGTCTCCTGGTCTATGCTTCTGAGATTTCCAACAGTTTTGGTGCCGTGACCTGGATAGAGCTTCTCACCTCAATCCAGATTGAAACTTCAAGCACAACAGAGATCTGATCCAAAAGAAGATCCAGGCTGAATTTTCCTGTACACCCAAGGGTTGGTGAGTGATACTCTATCCAAAAGAACCATTAAGACCAGTACAAAATTGTTATCCTCTGCGCCGTCAGAGAAGAGTTAACAGACAGCTGTAGGGTTTGGTTAACTAAGTTATCTTCTAAAAATGTTCTTTTAGAGATGAAGTTTATCCTCTGTTCAGGCAGAGAAGATTAGCATTAAGTGCTAATATTGGTAACCTCTGTTCAGGCAGGGAAGTTTTAGCATTACGTGCTAATATTAGTATCCTCTGTTTAATCAGGGAAGATGGTGTGTTAACAGATTAGCCATCCTCTACTTGGCTATAGAAGAGAGTGCATCCTCTGTTAAATCAGGGAAGGTTACAACTGTTACAGAGTGTAAGCAAGTTGGTTCTACTCTGCTCGCCAGAGAAGGTTGAATACATTACGATGTGTATTAACCATGTTAACCTCTGCTCTGTCAGGGAAGTGTTGAAGTGTATTGTTGTGCCAGAAAGACATTACAAAATGTTGAGAAAGAATGCTAGACTAATTCCAACAACTGAGAAAGGTGGACTAGCTACTCCTTTATGGACAGATAGTGAGTTCAAATCATTGTTAGGAAAGCACATGGACTCAATTGTGACTGAGTCAGTCAGATTGGATTTGACAAAGAAATTTGGGATTCATCCAGAGTTTGGTCTATTGAAGAATGCAAAAAGGTACTTGGTGCTTGTATTCGGAAGAAAAATATGAAGGGCATTATCTGCTGCCACAGAGAATTTACTCTATCCATTGCACAAGAACAAATCCAATGTATTGCTAAGTTAGAAAAGCAGAACAAACAGTTGCACACTCGAGTGTCTCATCTCACTCAGAAGTTGGGCCTTAACAAAGCCTCAACCAAATGTGACTCAAAAGACCAACAGTCAGATGAAAGCTATCCTGAAATACAGTCTTTCTGTTGACTAGAAGGCAATAGCAATACTGGATTCATGGATAAAGATGTAAATGCAGTTGAAGTGTGTGGAGTGAGACAAAAGGCTCAGAGTAGGGCAAAAGGGGTTGACACAGTTACAAGCAGTCAGTACCGCTATAGGTCCTGAAGACATAGAAAGAATTGCTGAGAATTTGCCATCAGTGCATAGAAATTTTTCTGAGTTTAGGATAGAGTTGTCCAGAAAAATGAAGCTCTATGATATGTCCCTAGCTGACGTCACCCAGCTAATGTCACAAATCCTGAAAGAGTCAGAATTAAATGATTTTGAAAGTGCTGTAAATAGTTCTGAGTTTCAGCATTCCAGCAAAGGCGAATTGAGAGAAGGAGTTCTGAGAGTGTTACAGAACCTTGTTGGACCAAAGGTCGACTGGTCAAAGATCACTAGTTGTGTGCAGAAGAAGGATGAAACTGTAAGGGAGTACACTGAAAGATTTTGTCAGTCAGCGGCAGCATACAGTGGAATAGTTGACACTCCAGAGAAGGTGTTAGAGGATAATGGACCACTGGTCCGCATGTGGTTTGATGGGCTTTCATCAGAATACAGAAATGCATTGGCTTTCTTAGACCTCACATGGTCCAATGGAGCCCTGCAAAACAACTTGGATAGGTTAGCTGTTTGGGAAAGAGACTCTGATGTCAAGACAAGAGTAAAGATTGCAGCAGCATCCTTTAAGGTCAACACAGAGAATCGACAGAAACGTAAATGTCCTAAGAGAGAGGGCAGTTGTCATTATTGTGGTAAACCTGGACACTGGATGAAAGAGTGTAGGAAAAACAAAAAGGTATTAAAAGAAATTAACAGCTTTACTCGGCTCCTACTCAGTCTACTTGCTACATTGAAACTGCCCCTCCCCTCTTCTCCAAACTCTTGGAGCAGCAGCTTGCTGACATGCTAACCATTTGGGCTGTGAGTGCTTAATTTCCCCAGTAATTTACAAGAAAGCTGAAAGACTCATTCTGAACAAAAGAAAGTTGACTATCACTTCCACCATTTGGGGACACAGGTTAAGTACACTCACAGCCTTAAATGTTATGCTACAGCACACACCATTCACTTATCCATCCTCTATGGGTTATGATGTCTGCTATGACTGATGTTTCAATGGAAGATGGAGATGTAGCACAATAAAGTTTGCAGTTTAATTACAGGGAGAGAATAGGACACACAGACCAGTGAGGAGCCCAGGGAAGAACCGAAGTGCATAAGGCCTCGGGGGCCAATCCTGGTGTGAAGACTTCCTCATAGGTTTCCCCATCTCAGTTTATCCCCACCTTACTGGTCTATAGGTGTCAAATTGATTAAGACTAGGTTAAGAAAAAGAAGAACAAAACCACTATACGATCACTAGAAGTTTATGATGATCAGAGTTAGACAGAAAAAAAATATACGATCATCAGAGGTCTAACGCATGAAAAGTCTATGCATGAATACCGCTGGTCTGCTGTTTCTTTGTTTTCTTGTGTGCAGGTATGTGTATATGCCATGACGTCTCAAGCAGCACCTGGTGTAAAGCATCACCTCAGATAACCATGAACAATCTTCATGAAGACAGTCATCTGAGCAACTCGGAGTTGCACAACGACAAAGAATCATCTTGGGACAAACATGGAAATGGACTCTACAGGGAACAGACTCCACAGCTATTCAGGCACCGTGGACTTTTAGGACTTCCACGCTTATGCTACATGGTTTTCTGTGTCATCATGTAGTTTATACAACATGTTACCACCCTGCGTTGTATATGTGTGTCAACAGTATACTCAAGTTAAAGAATAACACTTATGTAAATGTTGGACACGACACAGAATAAGATGTATGTGCCTGTAGCTGTTACAAGTTGCATGACTGGAAGATGGAACTTATGTTAACAAACATATGTTATAGAAGGGATTTAAGAAATTTTAAATTTGTATTATGTGAGAGTTATTAGAACTCTCAAAGGGGGAACTGTGGGATTACAAATTTGTACTATGTTATATCTAGGTTCCAATATAACAGTATATGAACTGAAAATTGTATGTACATTGTGGTATGTACATTTTGAGGTAAAGATAATGACATTCTAAGGCAGGCAGCTCAGGTGTGTGTGACATAAACCTTTTGTTTTATGCTCTTCCTTACCATTTGGCAGGACAAGCTCAAGATACAGCAGTGCTTTTGTCTCTATGATAATGTAAAGGTATGGGCGATACTGTCAGACTGATTGGATTAGCACCTATGCATTTGAATGCTTGGATCTTCCTACTGGAAGTCAAACTATGTGTGAATGTTTACATAGTCTTAGTTCTCGTGAGCAGCTACTGTTTATACCATTTGGGGTACTATTATCTACACAGTCGGGCGTAATTTCCTGTATTGTCTTTAGATGCTTTTGTTTTAGTGGTCACTTCTAAGGCTGTGTGTAAGGGCAACACCTTTAAGGACTGCCCACTGAATGCCTATAAAACATCATGTATACACTGCATTAGTTAGACTTTGGATGACCACAGCAACGCACAGCGTGTTTCTCAATAAAGAGTAATTTCTGCTTAAAGATATCCCAAAGTCTCCTGGTCTATACTTCTGAGATTTCCAACACTTCACATACAAAGACATCATCTGTTACACTCCAGCTAAGTGACTGTCAATGTGCTTGTTCATTCACTCATCTGCATTCTACATCTGCCAGTGTCCATGCCTCTGTTCACAATAAACTACCTGTTTAACACTTACCTGCCTTGCCTCCGTCTGTGTCCCTGACATTCAGATGTTGTTTACATCTACCTTGTAAATATGTTTTTTGCTATATATAAAAAAAAACACACAGGTAAATCATATTTCAAGTGTAATTTATGAGATTTGTTGTATTTTGAATCTTTCTTTGTAAAAGGCATAAAGTTTATCATACTGATTTCAAAGTTAAGCATTCATTAGTTTGAATATACATTGAACCAAACACTATAATAACATCTTAGTTGATAATTCAGTATACTTTATTTTTGACAAAACATTCCATGTTTCGGCCGTGACTGCACATTTTCGGTAGTGACAGTAATGTTTTGATAGTGACCACATCACATCACCAAATTTTAACTCGCATACTAAAACACTAATGATTTGCATAATATAACAAACTAAAATTCTAATTATTTGCATAACTGTACTAAAAAAAATGATTTCCCCCAAATAAATGGTTATATGTTTCCTTTTGTCACTACCAATGATGTCACGACCGAAACAAGTGGGGAAGTTCCGGTAGTGACAATTTTGAGCGTATCTCAAATATGCTAATCGGCACATGGTTAGATAGCACAGTTCTGAACATTTGTACACAGAATAAAATATAAAATAAATATTTTGGTAACACTTTCATTCACTTTTTATATTTTAGGGTCTTTTAACTAGTTTTTATTAATATGCATATTACTAGAATATATTTATTAGTACTTATTAAGCACATATTAATGCCTTATTCTCCATGACCTTATTCTACATTCTTAATCCTACCCACCTAAACTTAACAACTACCTTACTAACTATTAATGAGCAGTAAATTAGGAGTTTATTGAGGGAAAAGTCATAGTTAATAGTTTATATGTGTTCCCTATACTGAAGTGTTACCAATATTTTTTTAAACTTAACTTAAAAATCTAAAATATATTTTTAAAAACAGTGGCAAAAATTGACAAATTATTTCAATATAATTTTCACAAGTTGAAATTTAGGGGTTATGGTTCGGCATAGCCACCTACCAATTACAATTACCCAATAAATAATGATTTTATACTGTATCAAGCTTACTGATATTTTAAATATTATTGTGGGATTCAATATATAATCGAAGGATCTTAGTAAACATCTAAAATGTGAATACTCAAAAGTTTTTTAAATGTGTTTTTGGTTGTGGGACAGCAGTTTGCACCAATTCTGTAGAATGGCCCATATATATATATGCATTCGACTCACCTGTTCCTCGACAGTTTTCAGCATCCCTTTACCACCCCATCTCCTCACACTCACCTGGTTACTTTCCTAATTAGAAATAAGGGTAGGGGGTGGGGGGTGGAGGGGGTACTCTAAGGCCACATTCACACAGCAGCAGAATACAGTTGCCAGTCCTGTATTTGAGTCCTTAATATGGTTACGTTCACATGCAGTATGGTTATTTACGGGAGTGACAACCACATTCTATAACTGAACTAATGCCTGTAAATTTTCAGGACATTCATGGAATATTCACGCTGTGTGAACGGAACCGCGCTGGACAACTAGTTTGTCACATCATACAGTGCGAGAGAGCCGCTCTTCTAAGGTGGTTTCGCTTTCAGTAACTAACTGCGACAGAGATATGAGTTGTGCATCATCCTAAGGTGTTATGCTGCGTTCCAGATAGATGGGAATTTGCTTTTTTCCTACCTCCTTCTAAGAAATAACGTCTGGAATGCCACTCAAAGTGGGACATTCGACCTCTGAAGTCGGGGTACATCGATCAACCCCGACCTCAGTGAGACGCGTCATTTGACGTCACTTCTAAGATGTCGGCAAGTCCTGTTTCTAATGAGAATAGACGTAAAAACATTAGACATTAAGTTTATGTAATGATACAAAAGTTTTTAAATTGGCATATTCCCACGTCCAACCTCATCTGGAACGCAGCATAAGATCCAATCACCTTTCTCCACCAGAGCGGCTCCCGTCAGTTTTGTGTTTCTTTTCTAAATTCAAATGCCTTGTCATGCGCAAGACGTCGCAAAGGACGTGACACGCATGTGCAACGGTTAAAGACTCCAGATAGTGCGTGTTTACATGCTGCTGCTGGTTAATGAAGTTTTGATGGATTAACTCACGGTTCAATTAGTCTCTTGTCATGTCAAAAGTAATAATACTTTTCAGTTTTATGGAAGTCGCCATCTTTAATATTACATTGGTCACTGTCGCTACAATTACTAGTAAGAGAATATGGGCTCGACAATCATTGCACATTCATACAGGAAGTGCTCCAGACACTAAGTTGCTGTGTGAACAAGACATTTCAAGACTCACACCTTTATGTAAATGCGGTTGTCAATCCCAAAAACTGACATTGAGAACATAGCCTAAGACAGCAAGAGCAGAGAGGAGTGACTGCGAATGATTGTCACAAATAGGCATCCTGGTGTGATGAGGTTCCTCAGAGAGAGTAGACCAAACATTTTGCACAGATTTCATGCATGGCAGTTGATGTTCAAAGAATAGCCACAGCTAAATGAGATTAGGAAAACATGGAGAGATATAATTATATGTATATTTATGTGTGTCTTTTTATGTCTGTCATATCATAATAACGATTTGCGTACTGTAGGTGTTGGCAAGAAAATTGAAGAGCTTGCCAAGCAGAGAAGCTGCAGAGAGGTCGGCCCCTAGAAAAAAAAAAAAAAAATCTTAAACATGCACAGTGTAATGTTCATCTGAGGACACAGTTGATACAATGGTTACAGATACAATTGACATTCTGTAGATAATTCTAGTCCAATACTGTTTAGGCAAGGCAAGGCAATTTTATTTGTATAGCACATTTCATACACAATGGTAATTCAAAGTGCTTTACATAAAGAATAATAATCAAAATAGAACATAAGGAATAGAAATAACCAACGCTATCTCACGACCAATTCGTACTTATTCTACGAGGTGGCTATTTCGTATAAATTCATACGACCTCACTCGTGCGAATTCGTACGATTTGTCTAAACCCCAGTGACGGTTAGGTTTAGGGGCGGGGTTTGGGGTAGGTCATTCGTATGAATTCATACGAATTTGTCAACTCGTAAAATACATACGATTTAGCAAAAAACGTATGAATTAGTACGAGTGAGGTCGTATGAATTCATACGATTTAGCCACCTTGTAAAATACGTACGAATTGCCGTGAGATCGGGTTGAAATAACAGTAAAAACAGAGAATTTTGCTATCTGGATGGATGAGCTAGGAAGTCTCAGGGAGTTTGTTGTTGTTGTCCATCAGAGTGGATCTAAACGGATCTATCCATCAGAGCAGATCTGAATGGATCTTCCTCACAAGACAGGACTGCTACCTGTTAAGGCACTTCAAACTGATAAACAAAGTTTCAATCTCCCCTTTTGCCAAGACACCTCAACCTGCGCCACACAGCCCTAATCCCCCTTCCGGAGATATCTTATCTATGCAACGCAGTTCAAGTTTCCCCTTTGGAAATTTCCCCCTTTGAAAAATGTCCTGACTGTAATCCAGAGATATCTTAACCATGCACCACAGCTCAAATTTCCTCATGGTTTGTACCAAATTTTAACCTAATCACAAATGCTTTCTTCCTAATTCTCCCAGCTCCTTCAACCAGACAGCAATATTTAAAATGCATTAAAAGTCAGAATAACAAGATGATACATAAAAGATATAAAATACATTAAAAATGAAATAAAAACAGGAAAAGGAATTAAAAGAATAAAAAGATAATACGTATAAAATAAAATGCAAACAGTTCAGACATAGCACAGTGCTCAATAAGCAAATGCATAGATAAAAAGATGTGTTTTGAGTCTGGATTTGAATAAAGTTTAAGGTTTAAATAAAGGCAAACAGTTTTTCTAGTATAATTTAAATCATGGAACAACATTGCTTACAGCACTGCATAGATGTGATAATTAGTCGGAACTCGGAATATAGCCGCCCTAAACTACGTCATTGTCATGACAAACAAAAAGAATTCCAGTCAGCTCAGGCGGCGCGAGATTCAAGAAGCAGGGAGACGAAACATATAGAGCAAATAATAAAAATATTGTCTACCAACAAGGGGCATTGAAGTAAAAGAGTCCTGTACTCACATCGTGAAGGAAACCACCAAAATAACAGCAGATAATCATTGTGTGTCATTAATCGCTGTTTGTAATCTTCCTGTGAAGAGACTGTAGGATCAACGCTCTGCTACATTTCTCTCAGATAAGGTAAATGCTTAACACAATCGGCGTCACTGTGATTGTGCATTGTTATTTTGGAGTGACGGTCGTGAGACGGGTAGATCAGATAGAATTTGAAAGCTGCTTGCCGTCGCTTCTCTATCGTCATCGTGTTATACCTGCCAATAGCGAGCAAGGTGGATAAGCCAGTCTGTGTGATTGGTTCCCACAAAAGTGTAACAGCGCAGCAGAAATGAATGCACGGGTTTCCAGACTGAGTTGCCGAGCGAAATCGAATCGCCGGCAGATCAGGCTGGGTTTACCCAGACTACTGATTGTCACTTATATTCTTTGTGTGTCTGTCTGATACTGACATCTAGTGGACATTTTATGATCTTTGACTTTACAGACTTTACAGACCGAAACACAGAAGCAGGAAACAGGAATCACATGAGTTCAGAGAAACTGAAACTGAAGTGCAGATGAGCTTTTGTGTGTCTGTCTCTGTATTCATGCAGTAAAATGGCAGAAGCCAGATTTTCTCAGGATGAGTTCCCTTGTCCAGTGTGTCTGGATCTCCTGAAGGATCCAGTGACCATTACCTGCGGACACAGTTATTGTAAGAGCTGTATTACAAGCTTCTGGGATCTGGAGGATGAGAAGAGAGTCTACAGCTGTCCTCAGTGCAGACAGACCTTCAGTCCAAGACCTGCTTTAGGTAAAAACACCATTCTGGCTGAAATGGTGGAGAAACTGAAGAAGACTAAACTTCCTGCTGACTGTTATGCTGAAGCTGGAGATGTGCAGTGTGACGTCTGTACTGGAAGAAAATACAAAGCCGTCAAGTCCTGTCTGGTGTGTCTGGAGTCTTTCTGTCAAACTCATTTTGACCGTCATGAGGAATATCACTCTCATAAGCCACACAAAGTGATCGACGCCACTGGACGACTGCAGGACATGATCTGCCATAAACATGACAAACTCCTCGAGGTTTTCTGTTGCACTGACCAGAGTTGTATATGTATGCTGTGTATGATGGATGAACATAAAAACCACGACACTGTATCAGCCGCAGCACAGAGGACAGAGAAACAGGTATGAACTTTAAAGTAGACATTGATGAAATAATGCTGACACTATTTATATTGTCACCCATATGATTAGGTTACATCATTCAAACTGCAGATGTTAGCAGACGTGAACAGTAGCTGCAAGTGGACTTTCACTGCTGAGAGTATTTGTACTCCACATTTGAACTTAACAGAAAATATAGTGAAAATGCACCGTAAACATACACTATATTGCCAAAAGTTTTGGGACACCTGCCTTTACGTGCACATGAACTTTAATTACATCCCATTCTTAATCTGTAGGGTTTAATATTAGGGCTGTAGTCAAGTCCACCTTTGTCAAGTCCAAGACAAGTCCATGACTAGTTGAGACCGAGTCAAGACCGAGTTCAAAGAGGTTCGAGTCCAAGTCAAGACCGAGTCCAAAAGAATCCTCTTCAAGACCATGTACATAACTGTTGATAATTTATGTGATCCGAGAGACAGCATATCTTCTATTCTAATATAATCATTTTGCATTATTATTTGTAATGAACAAAAAGCATGTGCAGAGTAGCAACACTGTAGGATCAAATAAGGCCATTTTATTTACTTTAGGTATAGCAATTTCACTAAAACACATAAAGCTGAAGTGCAACTTCACATTTTCAGTCTTTTTTTATTATAGTGTAACAATCACATTTTGGGCTACCAATGGAAAATGTAAAAAAAAAAAAAAAAAAAAAAGCAACATAGGTGTCACCAAAAAAAAAAAAAAAAAAATGACGTTCCCATTCTTGAACTTATTTCTGTAACGAATCAGGACACGAGGTGAGATCCATGTGCAAGCTTTTTTTAAACAGTGTTTTTAGTCAGACAGGCAATGGTAGAACAATAGCAGAAAGGTATGGCGGAGAGCAGGCAATAGGCCAGGGCAGGCAGATAACAATCACAAGTCCAAGACAGAGCAAATAATCCAAAGGGCAGGCAGCAGAGAATCATACACGGGAAACAGACAGGATCAGTAACAGGCAGACTAACACAATGACAAACGCTCAGAATTGCAACCAGAGTATACAAGACCAAGGGAGGATTATGGGAACTAGAGTCCGGGAATGACTGGAACTGTGACAATTACTTGTCCTAAAGAATCCATAGTAGGCCTACAAAGTAACTAAAACAATAAACCAGTGACTAAAGTGTGCATATTAGCTGCCTGCTTGTTTTTAAATTCACTTCAGCTGTGGTTCCCAAACATTTTACAGTCACGTACCACCTGAAGCATTTAACATTCTTCTGCATACCCCCTCTCTTCCACTTAGACTGCTGCAGTCACACCTTTTCCATTAAGAGACAATATTTCCCCCATTAAACTGATTGTGCATTAACCCTTTGATGCACAACATGGGTCAAAAATGACCCGGCTGAGTTTTTATTTTCTATATCTTTGCAAGAAATTAATTTCATCATTCAGTATTCCAGGTATTCCTCAATTAACTTGTTTTTGATCATCACAAATCCTCATTTTCATTTTTTTTTCTTACTTTTTGAATAAAAATCATTTTTGTATCACTACCCTTCTAATGCGCAACATGGGTCAAAAATGACCCGTATTTATTTCCTATGTAATTTCAATCCTGGTTGAGTGTTTCTTTGCTGAAATTTTAAAAGAAATGTATTTTATCATTCATTTATTCTAGGTATTCCTTAAATATCTTGTTTTTGATTGTAAACAAATCCTTATTTTAATTTTTCCTTTCTTTTTGAATGAATTTTTTTTTTGTGTTATTACCATTCTAAAGGCCAAAGTATACTTCACTTTTGTATGCGTATGTGAGGATCAGCATACAGATTTTTGTAACTTTTTATAATTTCCACCGGATTTCTGTAACTGTGTATGTGCAACCTGCACATGCACATTTAAACTGCGTTTGTGCGCAAAGTAAACTTTCAGCTTTTTTTACAGTGATGTCATCATCCACCTCAGTTCTGTTGAGGACCAGCCGCTAACACTCTAGATAAAGAAAATCAAAAGCACTGTTGGTCGATTCACTTATTATATATTTTCACTGTTGGACAGAAACCTTGTTCAAAACTGTTACATTTCAGGAACACTGATAGATGTAAAAAGTGACCAGAAGCATTGGTTTATGACAAAAAATACAAATTATGAAATATAATATATAGCCTATTATATGAAATATAATATGACTTTCATCCATCAAATATACAAAAGCAGCCATGTTGAGAGGTGAAATGTGTGGTGGATGAATAGTTGTCTGCAGTAAATATGTTCGTACTTGTGAAAATTTGCAAAGATTTCTATATGGGTCATTTTTGACCCATGTGTGTAATATTGATGTAGAAATACAAAAGCTGTGTTTGTTTATGAAAAAAATAAAGAAAAAATAAACACGATTTGTTAAAATCAAAAACAAGATATTTAAGGAATACCTGGAATAAATAAATGATAAAATACATTTCTTTCAAAGATTCAGCAAATAAACACTCAGTCTTGACTAAAATACCATAGAAAATGAATACGGGTCATTTTTGACCCATGTGTGTAAAATTGATGTAGACAAACAAAAACTGTGTTTGTTTATAAAGTAAGAAAGAAAAAATGAACATAATGATTTTTGTCAATCAAAAACAAGATATTTATGGAATACCTGGAATAAATGAATGATAAAATATAAAGATTCAGCAAAGAAACACTCAATCGTTATTGAAATTATATAGAAAATGAATACGGGTCATTTTTGACCCATGTTGCGCATTAGAAGGGGTTTTCATAGCTTGTGCATCAAAGGGTTAAAGTGCTTCTTTTTTTTACCTTTATAAATACCTTTATAAAATAAATAATGTTTTAAATTAAAAATGTTCAAAAGAGAAATAAGCAATGACGTTAAAACAAGTGATACTTTTAAATATTAAACTAAAACCACCAGTAGGTGGTGGTAAGTCACTGTTTTAATGAGTGAGTCATTCATTCATTCAGTAACGAAGCGGTATTTTTGAAAGGATATTTGAATCATTGACTCTCATGGTTTTTTCACAGCCACAGATTTAAGTCGCAGTTCTGCTGTGGAATTTGTTGGAACTAGAGATGCACCGATTGCGATTTTCTTGGCCGATTCCTATTTTCTTTCTAAAAACTATAATTGACAGCATTCAAAATTCTACTTTTCTTCAACGTAAAATTTTTATTTTCTTTTAAAAAAAAAGTAAAACTCAGTAATAAAATAAGAACAAATAAAAAAAAATGCAAACAACAGCACAAATAAATGTAATAGAATAGAGAGCTATGAAACTAAGTTTTTCAGGTTAAGTAGTTTTTTATTCTGGTAAGAAATACTACAGAAATTAAAGTAATCAAATGTAAAATAACACATCCAGTGTTATTTTACATTGGTTACCTTAATTTCTGTATTCTGTATTGTAAATATTAAATACAGTTATTATTCTTACCATTCTTACTTTTATTATTATTCTTACTTTTGTTCTTTAAATAACATGACAGACAACAGCAGGAATATTGGACTGCTGTCCCTTTAAGAGTTTTGAAAGGACCCAATACTGTCACACAACACGTGTTCTATTTCTTAGCCATTTAATGATCCAAAACTGACTGTATCTGAATAATCTCCAAGACGGGCATTTTGACATAATTTTGTATGTATTTGACCTTTTAAGCACAGTAAGTCACTCATTTTGGTACTGTGACTCTGTTTGACTTCTGTCTCTGTTTGAGACTGAGCGTGGCTTGTTTGCTCCACTAATATAGATCAGTGGTGCGAGCGCTTTTGGTGTGAGCTCGAAACCTGCGGAAACCAGAGCGAATGAGACAAGTGAGAGAGAGGAGGTGCCCGCGTGGGTGTGTATCACTTCACCGTCGAGAGTGAAGAGAAGAGAGCAAGAACGTGCGGCTGACGTTATTGCCTATGCGGAGCCGCTGGTAACAACGGATCGCCTCTGAATTGGAAAGAAGTGAGACTGACCTGCTGGACTCGGTTGAGACCAACTAGAACTTTTGGCGAGACCCTTGACCAAGTCTGAGTGCAAATACCAACGAGCCCGAGACAAGTCTGAGACAACAGAAAAACGTCTCGAGTCTGGACTGGAGTACTACAGCACTATTTAATATGGAGTTGGCCCACCCTTTGCAGCTATAACAGCTTCAGCTTTTCTGGGAAGGCTTTCCACAAGGTTTAGGAGTGTGTTTATGGGAATTTTTGACCATTTTTCTAGAAGTGCATTTGTGAGGTCAGGCACTGATGTTGCCAAGAAGGTCTGGCTCACAGTCTCCACTCTAATTCATCCCAAATGTGTTCTATCAGGTTGAGGTTAGGACTCTGTGCAGGCCAGTCAAGTTCCTCCTCACCAAACTTGCTCATCCATGTCTTTATGGATCTGTGCACTGGTGCACAGTCATGTTGGAACAGGAAGGGCCCATCCCCAAACTGTTCCCACAAAGTTGGGAGCATGAAATTGTCCAAAATGTCTTGGTATGCTGAAGCGTTAAGAGTTCCTTTCCCTGGAACTAAGAGGCCAAGCCCAACCCCTGAAAAACAACCCCACACCATAATGCCCCTCCACCAAACTTTACACTTGGCACAATGCAGTCAGGCAAGTATTGTTCTCCTGGCAACCACCAAACCCAGACTCGTCCATCAGATTGCCAGTCAAAGAAGCATGATTCAGCACTCCAGAGAACACATCTCCACTGCTCTAGTGTCCAGTGGCGGCGTGCTTTACACCACTGCATCCGATGCTTTGCATTGCACTTGATGATGTAAGGCTTGGATGCAGCTGCTCGGCCATGAAAACCCATTCCATGAAGCTCTCTATGCACTGTTCTTGAGCTAATCTGAAGCCCACACAAAGTTTGGAGGTCTGTAGCTATTGACTCTGCAGAAAGCTGGTGACTTCTACGCACTGTGCGCCTCAGCATGCACTGACCCCGCTCTGTGATTTTACGTGGCCTACCACTTCGTGGCTGAGTTGCTGTTGTTCCTAATTGCTTCCACTTTGTTATGATACCACTAACAGTTGACCGTGCAATATTAAGTAGTGAGGAAATTTCACAAATGGACTTAATGCACAGGTGGCAACCTATCACGGTAGCTACCTCACTTGAATTCACTGAGCTCCTGAGAGCAACCCATTTTTTCACAAATGTTTGTAGAAGCAGTCTGCATGCCTAGTGCTTGATTTTATACACCTCTGGCCATGAAAGTGATTGGAACACCTGAATTCAATGATCTGGAGGGGTGTCCCAATACTTTTGGCAGTATAGTGTATTTAACAACAAGATTTTTTGTCACATGATGATTTGGTGACAACAGTATAATCTGACTTTTCCTGTTATTGGTTTGTCCTCCAGAAACAGCTGAAGAAGACACAGATAAAGATCCGTCAGAGAGTCCAGCAGAGACAGAAAGATCTTCAGCAGCTGAGAAAGGCTGTGGAGTCTCATAAGGTGAGTCTGGAGAAGAAGAGAAGTTTGAGACGTCTCAGTTTGGACTCTGTCAGTCCTGCTGAAGCCACTGTGTGATTGTGATGTGTGTCCTAACAGCGCTCTGCACAGACAGCAGTGAAGGACAGTGAGAGGATCTTTACTGAGCTCATCTGCTCCATTGAGAGAAGCCGCTCTGAGGTCACACAGCTGATCAGAGATCAGGAAAAGGCTGCGGTGAGTCGAGCTAAAGGACGACTGAAGCGAGTGGAGAAGGAGATCAATGATCTGAAGAGGAGAGATGCTGAGCTGGAGCAGCTTTCACACACACACCATCACATCCATTTCCTGCAGGTAACAGGGATCTAGAAGTAGACTTGAGCATGATCCCCAGAGAAACATTTCATGAGAGCAGAATGAGCTGGTAACTGAAGTGATGATCTGTGTATGTGTGTGTGTGTGTGTGTGTGTGTGTGTGTGTGTGTTATATAAATAATACAACAGTATTGTTTCTTCACTTTTATTAATTAATTATTATTAATGCAACAGTAATATATTATTTTTTCAATAAAACAAAGTGCTTTATTAAAAGTTAAATTAGCCAAGCATATATTAAATTATTGTTTAGTAATACTACTACATATTCTAAGTAAATGAAATTGATTACAAAAAATGAACAACCAAAAATATCACATATTAATGCCTTTTCATCACACAAATATGAATTTAGCAGATTTTGCACTTAATTTTGTGAATAAAACAAAGGCTTTAATGACATTCCCAGTACTTTTAGAGTCCAATTTACTCGATATAACACAGCTAAGATGGTGATTGAGGCATTTAATCAGGATTTATATGATTTAAACTATTTCATGAGATAGATGTTGGTATATTACTAAATTTTAGATTTTACTTCCACATGTAAATGAATTACTTTCATGTTTTCTGGACAAAAGGTTTTTTTTTTTTTGTTTTTGTTTTTTTGTTTGTTTGTTTTTGTTTGTTTTTTTGATCGATGCCACTTGCATTATTTTGCTGTTGCTATAATTCATTTTTTAAATATATTTCAATCATGACAACTCTTGGAAGATTGTTAGCATGGTAATGGATATGACAGTGTTAATGTATTTGGTCTTGGCGGATTAGATCTGCTATGCTACCGCTGAATTGCTGCTGCTGTAGATTATTGCTGTTGTTGTAGATTATTGCTGCTGCTGCAGAGCAAGTACAGGAACTTGCTACTGCCAATACATACGCCGATACGTTGCTGCGAGTAAGACATAGTTCTGCTGCACAAATAGCATATATCAATAACCCATAGCAGATCTATACAGGTGGAGCTGGGGAAGGTGGAGGGTTTTAAAGGAACTCTGAAGCATGCTGCAAACTGCTAGTGAATGTAACCAGCCATTTGCGTTACAGTCCCATCAGCCTGCACCCTCTAGAGTTTCATGACTGAACTATGTATAATTTCAAAACACTAAATATTTGGATTTATGACCGCAGTCTTTCTAATACAGTGGTTCTCAAAGTGTGGGGCACGCCCCCCAGGGGGGTCACAAAGGTACTGCAGGGGCGCATGGTGATCAGCAGAAAAAGGAAAAAACAGCCTTCGCTACAGTGGTCAAGTGCGTGAATAGCTGCTTGAGGTAGCTGCCTTTATAAAGCTGCACCAAACACCAATTCCACTGAATCATTCTTTTTCAGACCATTGACTTGTCACCGTCTCAACAAGCCCGACATAGAAGTTCATCGGCAATATAAAAGAACCTCTTCAGCGGACGGAATCAAGTTGCTATTGTGAACGTGCTGCTCCGCTGCCGTGTTCTGGCAAGAAGACGTACAAGCTGAGCTTGTGATGCCCTGTCAAAAAAGCTACAAAGCATCACTGAAATATTTATATTTTTTGGTTATGATTCATCGGCATAACAATGTGAAAATATTGCAGGTGTTTTTCAGAATTTGTACTGATGTTCTTGGGGGGCATGACCAAAAAAGTTTGAGAACCACTGTTCTAATACATTAAAAAAAAAAAAAAAAAAAAAAAAAAAAATCATGTCTGTCTTATGCTAATATTGAGCTTAAAAGGACTTAGTATGTGTTGAATGTTTGCTACAGTGCAGTGCGATTATGTTACCATGGTAATGGGAGCATTAACCCTCAGGGGTCTGAGGATTTTTGGGGCCTTGGAGAAGTTTTGACATGCCCTGACATTTGTGCTTTTTTCAGTTGTTCATAAACATATTAATGGAAAAAGTGTCATTACACTGTATTCAGCACAAACTAGGCTACAATAATATGTGAGGAACATGTATGTACATGTTTGTGTTTTTGAAGGAATAACGTTTATGCGTGGTTATTGAAAAAACAAAAAACTTAAGTCACTGAAATAAAGCCAAAAAATATATATTAAATCTTTGTTCACAAGACTTCTGGGTATTTGAGGTTGTAGACTAGAGTTTTTGTTTCAAAATGAGGTAAAAATTATGCTGCCTGCTTGTTCATATAAAACAATAGAGAGATTTAAATTTTCTAAAACATCTTTGGTCAAGAAACACAGTATGCGTGGAGGTGTGAATAATCATGAATAATGGGTGATTCTCACCTGAGAAGACAAAAGAATTGCATAAAGAGCTCTAATGAGCTGCCTAAATAATGAGCTCTTTCAGTCAGGTAGGCTGTAAAAAAACCCTCTGTTGATCATGTCTCAAATCTCATCATAATGTAAATCAAACATACAGAAAAAATAGCAATACTGTGAAATATTATTACAATTTAAAATAATGGTATTCTATTATATTCTTTAAAATATAATGTATTTCTGTGATGCAAAGTGTCTGAACAATTATGTGACCTCTATGGCATTTCATATAGGCTTTTAGCTTAAAAGCATGCACATTTGGATTCTCATATGTTTGTCAATTTTCTATACAGAAGAGTAATATTTATTCAGGATTTATTACTATGAGTGCTGGATACTGTGTTTTGAATTCATACTTGCAGCCGGTGGGCGCTCTGTACACCTTTAGTCCACAAATGCCTGAGCACTAAAGAAGAATAGGCAATCAAGGAACTAACCAAACTAACAGAGGCCAGAGATCGCTAACTATGGCTATTCAATACACTTTTCAAGACAATAAATACACAATTGAGACGATGAATGCATGTATTGACTGGATTTGCGTCTGAATAGCGCTGACTCTGTCGGCGTGGGCCGCATTAGCGGATAATGAGCTGAATCACGGACTTCTGACATGGCTCTCTTTTCATACAGATTACATAAACACAGAATATTTGTTTTCGATTTGACTTACACGATTTAAAACCTGACATTTCAATGTTTTTTTAGACATAAATCTAATTTTTTTGTCATTAGTATTCACTAAGTTACAATTCATTTTCTGAGAACTATCAGATTGGACTTCGTTCAGAGGGAGACGAGAGATCACGCATCATGTTTGTTTTCTTTATTTTACAAAAAGCACAACATTTTGTTGTTACTCTGAGTGTACACAAATAAAAGAAGATATTCCACAGATTAAAATGGTGTATAACTCTTAATTGTATGTGCAACATTGACAGAGTATTTTGAGTCTCTTTCACACTGGTTAGAAAAAAAACGCAGTGATCACGCCGGCGTGACCGCCGACCCGAGAGTGTTAAGGTGCTCATTGGCATCCCCTCCAGCTGGTGGGGATCTAGACAAAAGGCTAGTTCACCTGTGCCTAGAAACAGCCCTGAATGTGACACCACTGATATGCTCTGTTACATTTAATGAAGTTCCAAACGTAAGTTTGGCCTAAACATTTAGTCCCATTTCAAATTACCCCAATAGTAATTTCGACCACCAATCTCACACCAGCCTTCGAGTAGACTTTATTTTTAAAGAATAATGGATAATGAGAATAATAAGAATAATATAGCTGATGCTGTGAAAGTGCTGGATTGAGGTGAGTAACTAAAGATCAACAAGAGCTGCAGAGATCTGATATAGAGCAGGTTATTGGCTGAAGTGTGGATGTGATGAGTTTTGATTTGTGTTTCCTGTAGAGTTTCCAGTCTCTCTCAGCACCTCCTGAATCTACAGATGAACCTGACGAACCCTTCAGTTCTCTCTTCTCTTTTGATGGCATGAGAGAATCTGTCCGTCAGCTGAGAGACAAACTAAAGGATTTCTGCAAAGAGGAGATCAAGAAGATCTCTGACAGAGGTAATGTCCTGGAGAAATGATCCTCCATCATCTCATATCATGTAGATCATCATATTAGAAATGACTTAGGAATGGATGCAGGGATCATTTTCTTTTGACATGATAATCACACTCTTCATATCTGTTGATTTCCACAGTCACTTTTATCAACATTGTTCCCAGGACCAGGAACAACTTCCTACAGTGTAAGTCACTAAGAAAACAAGCAGAAAAACTCACTGAATGTGTTCATGTTCTTCCTGGAGAAGGTGAAATAAATTATGATAGTTTTGAGTTTTATAATCGATCATGTAAATGATGATTTGCACAGAATATCTGGTCATCTGTACTGAGACACCGATGATACATTGAACATGAAGAGTTCAGCTACATTAAAATAAATCAGACAGATTCATAATTCCTGTTTTCTTTCCATCAGATTCCCATCAGCTCACTGTGGATCTGAACACAGTGAATAAACTCCTCAGTCTGTCTAAGAGTAAAAGAGTGATTAATAACACTGGCACAGAGCAGTTGTATCCTGATCATCCAGACAGATTTGATCCAAGGTGGCAGGCGTTGTGTAGAGAGAGTGTGTGTGGACGCTGTTACTGGGAGATTAAGTGGAGTGGGAGTGTGTATATGTCGGTGTCATATAAGAGCATCAGTAGGAAGGGACTAAGTGAGTGTTGGTTTGGATATAATGACCATTCCTGGAGTTTGTACTGCTCTTCCTCCAGTTACTCATTCTGGCACAATAACATACGCACGGATCTCCCTGTAAAGTCTGTCAGCAGTAGAATAGGAGTGTATGTGGATCATAGTGCAGGAACTCTGTCCTTCTACAGCGTCTCTGACACAATGAGCCTCATCCACACAGTCCAGACCACATTCACTCAGCCGCTCTATCCTGGGTTTTGGGTTGATTCTAGATCATCAGTGAAACTGTGTTGATGAATCAGAATAGATTGTAGAGAGATTTTACCCACAACTCTTTCATTCATTCATTTCATTAAGTCTCCATTCCTGGTGGCAAACAAGCAAACATATCTGTAAAATAATCTTAATTCTGTGGGAAAAGAATATTTTGCAGTATAAATATTGTATTATATTTTATGTTGTTTAATGGAAAATGCTCTTTCTGAAAAGATGTTCTTTCTATGGCTTCCAAGTATCAACAAATAAATTAGACTTGAATTGTAACGATTTATGACTGCTGTGTATGCCTAATGATTGATTTAGTGTTTGTAATGAATAAAGGTTTATATATAAACCTTTATTCCACAGCACACAACTTTAATCACACAACTTTAATCAACTCTCATGAATTTCTTTACTGAAGGCAAAGAGTAAGGATACACTATAGCCTCATTTCCACCGCAGAACCTTTCTCAGGAACTAGGGACTTTGGAGTGGTACTCGGTGTGTTTTGACTGCAAGGACCAGGATCTAAATGAAGTTCTGGATAAAAATTTTCCCCTCAGAAAGTCCCTGCTTGCTAGGTAGTACTTTTTCAAGTTCAGGAACTTTCTGGGGTGGGACTTGGGTGCTGAATATGCTGATTGGTTGACACCACGCAGCATTTTATTTCAACCACCATTTTTAAAAGTCTGTTGCAGTGCTTGCAGTAACAGTTGTTTGCTATTCGAATCAACAATAGAGTTTAAAAACTATGACCAATGGACTGACAACGAGGTTCAGGCTTTATGAAGCTTATATGTGGAGGACGAAATCCAGCAGGAACTGGAAAGTTTTGCGCAGTCCTGCGTCACCGGACTAATCTTCATGGTACTTTAGATCGCAATGGAAACACAGATAACAACAGGTCTGGGGGGAAATTGTTCTGGGTAATTTTGGTGGAAATGGGGCTTATTTCAGGCCAGCAGACCTTTCTCTGAAAACAACAAGAAAATAACTAAAGAAAGGAGGATACATGGTCTGCAAGAAGCATTTTGAGAACACAATGATAATAACACTTTGACTTATTTACTATCACTCATATACAACATTAATATAAACACCCATACTTATAAACATTTGTAATTTTTCTTAAAGGTGCTCTAGAACAGGGGTTCCCAAACTTTTCAGCCCACGACTCCCAAAATAACGATGCCAGTGACTCGCGACCCCCACTATACCCCCCCACCGAAGGTGGTTAAAGTATACAAACGTTGTGTGCAATGGCGCAGAGTCAGAACCAAACATCTATTGTGCACAATCTTTATTAACCAACTCACAAACACATAACATACACGCAGGTCACACACATATGTAGGTAAGAATGAGCAATGATAGAGTTGAACCGGAAGTGGAACCGGGAATGGAGCTATATGAAAAAGTCAAAGACAATCTGGAAAAGAATCATCAGTTTCCTAAAACACCTTTGCTAACAAAGGTAAGTTTTACAAATCAATACTAAGGGTGCGTTCACACTTGTAGTTCAGTTCGTTTGGTTCATTTGGTTCATTTGGTCCGGACCAAAGAAGAAAAAAAACATTTAGTCCTGGTCCGGTTCAGATTGGCAAATTTATCCCTGAACCAAAAGATACCGAACCTTAAGGCATAGGGATACATTCACAACGTGATTGGTCGGATTGGTCGGATTTTATGACGTATTTTGAGACGGAACTTACAGAACATCCAAAACAATGCTGTGTGCTGAGGTAAATGCGCTCATTGTGTGTGCGTAGCGGTGCGTAGCCTGCATGTGATGGTGTTTTGGCCAGCTGGAAACTCGTGAAGAGCTTATAAAATGTGTAAAGTAGTCAAAACACCGGCGGGAATCCATCCGTCACACACACAAATGATCTGCTGCATGGAGACGTGCATCTGATGTCTGTGATGGGCAAACTCGCGACTATGACAAGAAAAACCGACATGCGTGAAGATTCTGTCCTTTTGAGGGTCTCGTCTTCCTGTTTTTGGTTCGGTTACATGTCTTTGGTCCATGTTGCATTCATATATCATTCGAACCGCACCAGAGTTCATTTGGAAGCGGACCGAGACCCATCTTTTCAGCGGTCTTGGTCCGCTTGTTTGGTGCACACCAGGGTTCGGATGCCAGCGTTCACTTATGTTCAAATAAACTGCACTAACAGAGCAATCGCACCAGGGTTCGTTTTAATCAAACCAAACATGACAAGTGTGAACGCACCCTAAATCACTGTTTAGTGTTCAAATGTACGATACTTGCAAGATGCCTTTAGGCTGAGGAGCATTGGATCTGCAGGCTGAGGAGAAATCTTGATGATTTGGTCCGAAGTTGTTGCCAGTATCTTCTGCGTTGGATGAAGTACTATGAAACAACTTAAGCTCATAGATGAGCACATGGCTGGGTTGTAGGCCGAGGCCTGAAAAGGCCTGCAGCAAGAAGGGGTCTCTTCAGTCGTCCAAGAAGCAAGGAAAGAGAGCGGGAGGGGCGTTGTTCACTGGCTTTTAACCTCTGGTCAAAGTCACACCTCTTAGTTGTTGACCGGACCAATGAAGATGTTGTATTTCCAGGCAACAACACGCCTCCTGTCAGGGCTTTTTTTACGACCAAGCAAGATTAACTGGCTGAGTTTTTGAAGAAGAACTATTAAAGATTCTTGTAATACCGATATGTTGCACAGGTATGGACATACCGCATACACAAGCATTTAAATCTTCCTGATACGAACCCATAGACACTAAACATGGCATAACTGAAGTTACCTTAAATGTATCATAAAACAATACAATGAGTGCAATACAACAACAGTAATAATGGATACCATTTCCTGGGGATATGCATGTTCATTTATAGAACAATCTGTCTATAAATGAATGCAGGAAAGTCTGTGTTCTGTGGGGAAAATGCAGGGAAGATGCAGGTTTCCTGTGTCTCTTTGTCTCTGCTTCTCCAAGTGCAACACACACACACATACTTCAGGGCAATAAAACTAAGGCTGGTCTTCTCGGGGGATGGAGACAGACCCCAGAGTGAGCTTTAAACAATTATTGGTTAACTATAACAAATAACTGTGTCTGATTTGTCTCAGTCGTTACAAGGAACACAGACAGTTTCAAGAAAGATGGACATTGCAGTATTTTTTCGTGGAGTTTAAAGCTACCTGTCTGATATGCAAAGAAAAAGTCGCAGTTCTAAAGGGGCCATTCACATATCGTGTCACATAAGCGGCTGTGCCGCTTTCTACTTTCCAAAGCGCTTTGGCTCCCGTGGCGTCTGTTGATGCTATGCAACTTTGAGCTGAGCTCTCCATGATGACGGGGAAGTTTCAGCAAAAGAAAATTAGATTTCTAATCCTTGCATTGGCTTTACTACTAGATATATTTATGGAGATGAGAAATAAAAACCCACCCTGTACAGCTATTATCAGCTGTTTGGCTGAGCTTTCAGTGTTGTTACGGAAAGGCCGAAGCTCATCGGTTGGTCCTTGTCACATGACCTGCGGTGCGCTTGCGGCATTCTGAAAAGTTGAGATGTTTTCATCTCGGTGTTGCATAGGTGTGCCTGGAAAAACGAGCGCGCCTCACCGCATGCCATCGAAACCACCGAAACGTGTCCGATGCTACCAATAAATGTTTACGATGCTCAAACGGCATCTTGGACAAATGTGGCGCAGCTGTGTGAGCAGAACCGCTGCCAGGTGTCTGGCAAGAAATAGAATACTGTACAAATGTATGCAAGGATTGTATTTGTTCAGTACAGTGTTGTTCAGTGCAAGATTTTGATGTTATTTAAGCTAAAATTAAGGGAAAATATTTGCACTAACTGGTAAAAACTAATACTGTATGTAACAATGATAGAGACACTGCTGTTTACATTTTGTTAAGTAGGCTATGGTAAACATATTTTAGTAATGAAATTTGAAGTAAATGAGAAATAATGCAAAGGAAAGTACATTTTCAGAAATTTTGCACCTTCCTTGCGCTTGAATGTTAAAGGTGCCCTAGATTCAAAAATTTAATTTACCTCGGCATAGTTAAATAACAAGAGTTCAGTACATGGAAATGACATACAGTGAGTCTCAAACTCCATTGTTTCCTCTTTCTTATATAAATTTCATTTGTTTAAAAGACCTCCGAAGATCAGGCAAATCTCAACATAACACCGACTGTTACGTAACAGTCGGGGTGTACGCCCCTAATATTTGCATATGCCAGCCCATGTTCCCAACATTATGAAAGGCATTAGACAAGGGCAGAACGTCTGGATCTGTGCAGAGCTGAATCAACAGACTAGGTAAGCAAGCAAGGACAATAGCGAAAAATGGCAGATGGAGCAATAATAACTGACATGATCCATGATTACATTATATTTTTAGTGATATTTGTTAATTGTCTTTCTAAATGTTTTGTTAGCATGTTGCTAATGTACTGTTAAATGTGGTTAAAGTTACCATTGTTTCTTACTGTATTCATGGAGACAAGAGCCATCGCTATTTTCATTATTAAACACTTGCAGTCTGTATAATGCATAAACACAACTTCATTCTTTATAAATCTCTCCAACAGTGTAGCATTAGCCGTTAGCCACGGAGCACAGCCTCAAATTCATTCAGAATCAATGTAAACAATATAACAGTATACAATACTCACATAATCCGACGTATGCATGCCGCATGCATGACGCACACTTTGTAAAGATCCATTTGAGGGTTATATTAGCTGTGTAAACTTTGTTTAGGCACTGTTTAAGGCAAGCGCGAGCTCCGTGGGTGGGGAGCGTCAGCATTTAAAGGGGCCGCACAGCATAAATCGGCTCATATTTAATGATGCCCCAAAATAGGCAGTTAAAAAAATGAATTAAAAAAAATCTATTTTGAGCTGAAACTTCACAGACACATTCAGGGGACACCTTAGACTTATATTACATCTTTTAAAAAAAAGTTCTAAAAATGGCCCTCCTATGAGGTGTCAATCACAGCAACAGCCCCCAGCCAATTTGAGTTTGAGACCCCTGCTCTAAAGCCATACTGATGTTCACTCAATAGTTTGTTTATATATAAAATTATCAAGCCTACGCACAATAATTTCTTTCATTTTTTTAAAACTGGGAAAGTAGAGAAATTGGTCTCCAATCAGAAATAAAGATATCTATCTCACTTCATCCCCAGTTCTCTGCTCCACAATCTCTTGCTAACTATCCAGTATTCACAAAATACTCATTGAATTTACTGACAATGTCATTCACTATATTTATAATTCTTGTATCATCATTTACAAAATAATTTGGACAATCTACTTTTCCAGTATTCTTATTAATTATAATGTAAAGTACTTTCCATGTTTCTTGAGTATTACTCTTATACTTGTCCATTCATTTATGATAATAGTCCTTTTTACTAAATCTTATATTACTCATTAATTTATTTTATACATCATATTTATTTTCAGCTTGTTTTGTTCTAGTTATTATACATTTCCTATGTAATGAATTTCCCTATTCCCTTAGTAACCCATGGTTTGTCATCATTTTTGACCATGTTTTTCATATTGCCCTATTATTGTCCTCAAAAAAGCCATCATGGGCTCTATTAGGATCTATACATAAACCTCACACATCCCCAAGGGCAGCAATGGCTTCTGGTGTTCTGTCAAATCATTTTATAATTATTTGTCCTATTTTAATTTTTTTTTTTTTTTTTTTTTTTTTTTTTTTTTTTTAAATAATCGTCTTCAAAATTCATAAAAGTTGTTTATTTATCATGATGAGCAAAATGTATGAGAATCATTAACTTTTGTCAGTCACAGAGTTTATCTTCTGCAATAATCCGAAAGCCAATGGAAAAATCCTAATGGGTTTTTGTCAAGGGACCCAGAGTAATGCTAACTTAACATATTAAAATACGTCATCCCTCCAGCACAAAGTGTGCCATTTGGGTCAGGGCCAGAGTTGCTGTAGTGAAGGACTTTCAGGTGCATTATTATGGGTAATTAGTCAAATGACATTTACAGCTCAGGTGATTGGTTCAAAAACTTTGTGCTGATCGTTTGAGGCTTTTTAAAGGCATAAGAATCTCAGTTGTCATGACAGCTTCAGCTTTGAGTTGATGTGTTGTCTGTGCTGATTATTTATTTATTTATTTACTTAATATTCATTCTTTGTGCACTGATTTGTCACAGAGTCCTTGGAAATTAAGTGCAGACTGTATGATGCTGAAAATGACATGACATTCCATTCATGGACCAGTAGATGACACTGTTGCTGTTTTTATGTGTACAGTCTTTTCCAGTGTCTCAAGCCATAGACAAGGAAACACCCTATGGATGGCCAGTTCATTCCAGGATTTCTGATAAAAACATAATTTTGTAAAATGTCCTTCTTCTGATTTATTATCATTCCGTTTGGTATTCGGACAAGCAACATCAAGTTAATAGACCTCGCACTCCCAGACAAAAATGTACAAAACGTTGTTTCTTTAAGGGTAGGCTACAACAGGGATATCTTGTACCTTATTTATGCTTAAAAGTTTCATCAATGTCTAAGGTACTAATATGTGCCTTTTAGCGATATATAAGGTGCAGGGTTGTTCTTGTAGAGGTTTGCTGTTGTACCCCTTATGATACAATTTTTGCCCTTTTTTGACAGTGCAAATAATTATTGTGTTTGATGGCTCAGCACTTGTTATTTACAATTTTAAAATTGGCAAGTCTTGCTGTATTTGGACTATCACCAGCTTTAAGCTCATTGACCTCCTTCAGCGGGAGGTTATGGAATCAAACTATATCTAAGTGTTGTTTACACCCACACATTTTAAGGATAATGAGACTGGCATGTTTGTTAAACCGAGAGGATCATCCTTAATTATATAACTATGTGCTTCATAGTACTTGAAACCAATAGCTGCTCTTAATTGACATACAAGCACTTAATTTCTCTTTGGTATAAGGTAGCCTATAGGTATAACTCATTAACAGACCTAACGTTTAGCCAATTCAATAATTTCAGATTAAGGATGTGTTCACACTTGGCAGGTTCGATTAAAACGGACCGAAAAACAGGGGTCTTTCAGGGGGTCTTGCTCCACTTCCAAACAAATTCTGGTGTGGTTCGACTGAAATATGAACTATAAATGCACCGATTGCCCGGCCAGGGATCGGAATCAGCTGATTTTCCTCATGTCTTAGAGATTCTGAGCTGATCCGTTTTGTTGCCAGCGGCGCAGTCAATAACGTCAGCAGCACGTTCTCGCTCTCTCCTCTCTGTCGGTGAAGTGACACACACCCGCCTCCTCGCACTCACTCATCTCATTCGCTCCGGTTAAATAGTGCTTGTATTGCGCATAATTGTACTAATTTCCACAGGTTTCGTGCTCACACCAAAAGCACACGCACCACTGATCTATAAGTGGAGTGCACAAGCTGATTTTCAGTCTCAAGCTTACTTACAAAAGTTAGTCAAGAGCAGAGAGTAACTAATTGTAAGCATTCATTTGTATTTAATTTTTGATTTTTTTTCTCGTCATAGTCGTGATGTTGCCCATCACAGCTCAGTACAGGCGTCAGAACCGTGTTTCTTTGCAGCATATCTTCATTTGTTTGTGTGAGTTAGGCATTCCTGCCACTGTTTTGACTTCTTTACAGATTTTATTAGCTCTTCACAAGTTCTCAGCTGGTAAAAATATCACCATATGTACGTAAATACAGTGAGCGCATTTATCCCAGCACACCAGTGTTAATTTCTCTGACAAATAATTTTCATCTACAACATTTTTATACTGACGAAAACAATACAATAACAAAATAAAAACCAGTTTTGAATGACAAAAAACTATGATAAAAAAATCTATTGTCATTTTGTCTGTGAAGAACATAAGTTGGCATACACTTGCTCTATGTCTCATAAAATGTTCAAAAATGTAAACGTCTGAGAGAAAGAGAAGAGCAGACATATGGATAAAGCCACGGTCACACTTTTGAGCATTTGAAATTTCTTCAGACACTTCAACGGTTGTGATATGATGTTACACTCTGCAGCATCTTTTTTATAAACATGAATTAAACATATAACAAATAGTAACACATTCAAAATGTAAAAAATATACAATCTACCCGTCTTTACTGCAATACTATCGTTCTTTTAATTCAGCCAAGAGGTCTTATACTGGTCATACAAATTTGCAGCTGAGTTCACCAAACTTGAAATTTGGAATGCTGCGAAATGCAAAATGTTTCATGTGAGTTTACATTTGTGGTGTGACACATTTGCATGCATATGAATGGAAGTCAATGGAATGAAAAGTGTAGTGTGACCACCCCTTAAATGTGAAAAAGTGTGATGATGCGAAAGAGAGCTCAATTCAGTCGTTTTCTGTGCGCACACAGAAAGCAGCCTCTCAGCGCTCCAGCACTGAATTTAGCTCTCTTTAGCATTTCGCGCTTGGATATATATATATTATATAATAATAATAATATATATATATATATATATATAGTGTGATTTTTGGAGAATTGCATTGAATCCAAATAGGGTCAATTTGACCCGGACCATACAGGCTGTAACCAGAAATCGAACAGTGCATGATAATTAATAGGTTAATGGATCTTTTCTCCAGGAGTATGTAATGAGTTTTTAAATTTTAGAGAAATGCTTAATTGATGCATTGCAATTTAACTAAACCCATTAAATTTTAGTCTTAAATCATTTGATATTTAGTTGACTAAAACTAAAACAATTCAGATGACTAAAATATGACTAAACTAAATGGCATTTTTTTTTAGTTGAGAGACTAAAACTAAAACAAAATTTGCTCTTAAAATTAACACTGCAGCACACAGCATTGTTTTGGATGTTTGGTAAGTTCTGTCTCAAAATACACGTCATAAAAGCCATTTTTTGTCTTGCATTTTTAGGGTTGGTGTTAAAAATGACTGAACGCTAAGCGAACCAGGACTAATTGTATCATTTTGGAACATGCCGTTTCTGTCCTTTTTGGACCATTACAAGCAGTAGTGATTGAAAACGGCAGCTTAGACATTCTGCAAAACATCTCATTTTGTGTTTTACACAGAAGAAATAATGTAATTCAGGTGCTGAACAATAATTAGAGCGAGTACATAATGAAAGTTCTTTTTTTAGATGATCTTTCCCTTTATTTGCTGCAAAGAACCATTGATCTAGGAACCGGTAGATTCTGTGGAATGAATAGTTCTTTCAGAAGATTTTCTCAGAATAAAGGCAGGAGACTCAAACAGAAAGCAGTATCTGTTTGTGCGTTTGCCCTGAACCCATCACTGCTACATGTTGTTGAAGTGAAGCTAGACACTGTTGTTGCTGGATCAGTGAGCTTGACAGCTTTTGAATTTACCATTCTCAGAAAGCCATCTTGGGATCTCGGGAAAAACACTTGCTCATTTGCTCATTAAATGGTCATTTATCTCTCATCTTAAAACTTGCACATAAAACGCTTCCAGCTACATCTCTTTGTCTCTTTGTTTCAGTTTTTACATATTCTCTTACTCTGTGTTCCGTACCTCTTCTTGAACATACTTACTAATACTGTCCAACACATGTTCTGGATTCATGTTTCTAATAGCTACTAATGGTCATTCCTGGGAAAAACAAAGTTGTTTACTATTTCTTTATGCATGTGCTTATGTTTGTGAGGGTGTTTGCACAGCTTTTTTCTTGTTTTTAATTATTTGTGTTTGTTTGAGAATGTTTGAGCATTCTATTATTTATGTACTGTATTATTTATTGCATGTCTTATACATTTTTCTGACCCAAATAAATGTACACATCATTCTGGATAAACTTCTATATTGAGCTTTTATTTTAGTGTTGTTTGCACATTATAAATTATATGAGATATAAACTATTTAAAGTCAACTATTAAAGGGATTTTTTTTTTAAAAATAAATAAATATAGTGTCCAGAAGTATAAATGTATCTATGTAACCATATAGAAAAAAAAAAAAAAATCTGAATAAAATACATAATAACAAAAACAATTCAAAGCTGCATTTGTACTAAAGAAAACTGAAATATAAAATACTTTACAGATGTGTATGTGAGTATATGGTTACAACATATAGTCATTTTTTGCTATACAAATTACTTATTTTGCTGCTGGTGTACATGATGGTCTTTATGTTCTGTCTCTATTCCCAACCACTGTACAAAAAATAAATAAAAACAGTAAAATGATAAATACATGTTCTTTGTGGCATTAAAACATCAACAATTCTGTTTTTTTCCCCTTCTGAGACGTTCAATACCTGTGCTTGAAAAACTGCACATATTTTTTTATTCTAACTTTATGAAAGTTTCTAAAAAACTGTCCATTAACCCTTAAATGGATTAATGTTTTGCCAATCATTATTATATATTCAGGTCTTTAGTGGCCCAAATCTATATCTGTAACGAGGCAGCAGACTCGGGGAGATCCATTTGCAGCTTTATTACAAGATCGTGGTCGTACAGGCAGGGGTCAGACAACAGCAACAGCAATGTAGTAGGCAAGACAGAATCAGAGACAATACCAGGCAGTAGATCAGGACGGGCGGCAGACAATACAAGAGTAATCAGAATCCAGGCAGAATGGTCACAAGGCAGGCGGCAGGCAGAGTACAGAGGTTCAGGGCAGTCCAAGGTCAAACAAGACACAAGAGAAAACACTCAGAAATGTATGCATAGCAAAACAAGACTTCGCGAAGCATGAAGGGATCAGAGAGTCATTTATAGTCCATGGGATGAGCAGCAGGTGTGAGAGTGGGTGGTGTGTAATCAGTCCAGGTACGTGGTGTGGGAAATGTAGTCCATGAAATGACTAGTACTCCGGTGATGGCACCCTCAGGTGGCGATCGGAGGGAGCCACAGAGACCGTTTCTGTGACAATATCTAACACGGATGGATCTCTAAATGCTGCAGTAGTATAAAACTCTCCTAATATTTTAATAACAATTGCAAAAAAAAAAAAAAAAAAGCCTATTTTGTTATCTTTTGGAGCCTTCAGGAATAAAGCACTTATTATCACTAGGGATTTAATTATTGTTGCACAGACCCTATACGCTTTTTACAAAAAATAAATTAGAAAACAGACATTCTTTAATACCTTTTTTATTCTAGTTATATTGTTTAGAATTAATAGACTGAGGAATACTGTTACATGTATGGTCTGTCTCTTATGTTTAAACTGTATTTTTGGTTCAGTCCTGTGACCGTGTTTTCCTGAGTTTTTGTCATTAGTCATCCAGTATACCTGTTGTCCATTAATTATCTCATTAGCTCCCTTTGTTTGATTTGTCTACTTAAGTTCTGTTTTCTGCCATTCAATATCCATCTTTGTCAATAAACTCACCTGAGTTTATATTATTAAAGGATTAGTTCACTTTCAAATAAAATGTTCCTGATAATTTACTCACCCCCACGTCATCCAAGATATTCATGTCTCTCTTTCTTCAGTTGAAAAGAAATTAAGGTTTTTGATGAAAACACTCCAGAATTATTCTCCTTATAATGGACTTCAAGGGCCTCCAAACGGTTGAAGGTCAAAATTACAGTTTCAGTGCAGCTTCAAAGGGCTTTAAACAATACCAGATGAGGAATAAGGGTCTTATCTAGCGAAACGATCTGTCACATAAACAAATGATCGCCTTCCAAGTGCTTCCGCCAAAACCGCACTTTCGTATTCTTCAAAAAGCTTATGCTGTATGTCCTACGCCTTCCCTATTCTACTTACGGACAAAATGGAACTGGCGCTGTGATTTTCCTCATGTCTTAGCGAAAGTAGAGTAAGTAGAATAGGGAAGGCGTAGGACATACAGCGTAAGCTTTTTGAAGAATACAAAAGTGCGGTTTTGGCGGAAGCATTTTTTTCGAAAATGACCAATTGTTTCACTAGATAAGACCCTTATTCCTCGTCTGGTATCGTTCACCTGCTATCACACTTTTGGAGAGCCAAAATAACCTTTACCCGCAATCCTTTGGGCCACAGCTTCTATCGATATTTGACCCTTTGAGTTTCATACCGACCATTCCCAGCCAACCCAATTCATAATAGGCATCTAGCTCTATCCAATTCCAGCAACATCTCCCCCTATAACTTGTTTTGGTGTTGCTCTCAAACCCCAGTCTCCCCGTTCCCTCACATCTCCCACTAACCACTCACCCATCCTCACCCCTATCTCTCCAACGACTTCCCCCTCTGGGTCTTCCCACCCAATTCCCTTAATCTTAAAAATGGGTAAGACCCACCTCAATAATTTCACAAACTCAAGATTGCTTTTCCAAACTTTATTTTTATATATCATCCACCTTAAAGGGTTCTCTCATTCAGTCCTTTTGGGAACACCGTGCCTAGTCTCCTAATCCAGAACCTTTCCCTCTTTAATCTGTCCACCTTCCACCATTCTGGATTGTGTTCCAGCCCACACCTTAACTCCCTGGGGTCAGTGGTCTCACCGGCAGTTTTTCAATGAAGTCCATTCTGATACTCGTTAGAAAATGAACTGTAACTTAGTGAACACTTATCACACTGTATGTCTAAAGAAACTTTAAACATGTCAGGTTTTAATTAATGCAAGTCAAATCAAAAACAAATATTCTCTGTTTATGTAATTTGTTTGAAAAGAGTTACCTCATTAACGGCTAATGCGGCCACGGAGAGTGCACACTATTCAAGGCAAATTCTGAGGTGATCCATACAACAGAGTCAACGCCTGCATCAACTTGAAAAAACAAATCAAGCTTAATCAGATTCATGCACATCAATTTGAGGCATGGAGAGAAATACGTCTTTTTTTAATTCTTAAGTTCTTTATTCTATTTGCAATACAGTCTCTGTGAATATTAAACCGCAAAAAAAAAAAAAAAAAAAAAAAAAAAAAAAACTGTTTAATTATGATTCTTGCATGTTCTGTTTGTCTCTTTGTGAATGAATGGTGCAGGAGCTACTACACATAACTTACATTAGTAAACATGCCATATTGACGTTTTTGACAGTTTATGAAGTGTTTACTGTGAAATAGCCTAGTGCCACATCAATGAAGCTTTTGTTTGCAATGATGAAAATTCAGCTTTGCATCACAGGAATAAATTATATTTTAAATTGTAATAATATTTCACAATATTGCTGTAAATAAGTAAGTAAATGCAGATTTGATGATCATGTGAGTTCTTTAAAAAACATTAAAAATAGTAATGTGTCCAGTCTTTTGACAGGTACTGTATATAATTTAAAATATAATAGGCCTATACAAAATTTTCTTCACATGATGTGCAATAACATGCATGCATGAGATCACAAAAATCATGTTTTCTGTTAAAAGTGGACATTATATTAATGTGTTATGTTAATACAATAGTTGATATGATCCTATTGTCAGCATGCTCACAGTTTCTTTTTTTTCTTTTATCTCACAGATTTGAGAATAATAGTGACCAGATATTGGCCCACATTGTGCATGAATATGATGGTGAGATCACTGACTGGAAGCAAGAAGTTTTTTTTTTTTTTTTTTTCCCCAGTGCATAGAAACACCAAACACCTTGGAATGCTGGGTAAGATATGTTCACTTATATCTTTGAGCAGGATTTATTTCCAGGTAATTATCAATATATTGTTTTATGTGAATGAGTAGGTAGGATGATTTTCACATCATTTTGAAGAAAAACTCTAGGCTACAACATCCAATACTCAAAAGTCTTGTGGACACATATTCAGTATGTGTTTTGTGGCCTTATATCAGTGACTTATTTTTTTGTTTTTTTCAATAACCACGCATAAACATTATTCTCTCAAAAATACAAACATATACATACATGTTGTTCGCATATTATGGTAGCCTAGTTTGTGCTGAATACAGTGTAATGACGCTTTTGCCATTAATGTTTATAAGCAACTGAAAAAAGCACAAATGTCAGGGCATGTCAAAACTTTTCCAGAGCCCCAAACCCCCCCATACCTCAGAGGATTAATGTTCTGGATGCCATGCCTCTCAAAGTGAGGCACTATGTGTCCCTTGTTGCACATTCCCTTCCTCATTGTGTACTTGTGTGCTGACATTCTTGTCATGATGGAATTCCTGGTTCCCCCATGTACCTCATTTTATACAAAGTACATCTAATCAGGTACATACAGTTCTTTCTGTTCAAGGAAATGGCCTGCATGATTCTATAAATACTGGTTCAAAAATACCGTCACGTCAAGCCTCCCTGTTTCCTCAAACCAGCACAGGGGGAACACGGATTCCTCCCGCTCAGCCATGTAGATATTGGAGTAAGCTATAGCAAATCTATTACCCATGGCCATACCTTTGATCTGTAGGTTGTACTGGCCATTGAACTCAAAATCATTCTTGGTAAGGCTCAACTCCAGTAGCCTAAATATGATTTCATTAGGCCTTCCTTTGTCCGGGTATTTCCTGAAGCAGCTCCTTACCATTGCCAGGACCCTCTCAGTTTCATTGTTAATATAGAGACTCTCCACATCCATGGAAAAAAAGGAGTTAGGACTGATTTTGATGTCTTATACCTTCTGGTATGTATCTTTCAATTGACTTCACTGTTTGTTGGGGTCATATTCTTTAAAGACCCCCTGTGGTGAAAATCAAGTTTTTAATGTTGTTTATATGCCTATGTATTGTTTTTAAAATGCTTTTAAGACAAACCATGTGCAAATTCATAAGTCAGCACCATTGCTGAGTATTTTATGTTTGAAACTGCAGTAAGCTAAAGACAACCTAAACCCGCGGTTTGAAATCGGTGGTGTTTGTGACGTCACAGACTACCTTGTAACCAAACACAACAACGTGCCGGCAGGCTTTAGCATATCATTAACTATGACTGCTCTGAAGCAGGAAAGTCTCGAGAGAAGCCAGGTTATCCCGGTATATATTCTGTTTATATGATAAATTGTGTAGATTTAGCAATATAGCGAGTCTACTAAGATGTTATGATGAACTATATGCCTTTCTCCACTGACGTTCTGAGTTGTTCAAAGTTTTTTTAAGGATACTAATTGTTAGAAGGCAGCTGTCTGACTCTGTCTGAGATGAAGAACGGGAACGGTGTGTGTAACATTAGCAACACATTATTAGCTGTTTGATAATGTAGTCAAGCAAAAGGCTAATTATATTAATTCATATTAATTAATGACAGAACCGTCACAATAGCTGTGCCAAATGTGCGAGTGCATAGGAGCTCACGCCGAAGTAAAGTGACAGCTGACTTGAAGTAAAGCCAATAAAGTTCATGTTTTTGTCTTGAAATATTTTAGTACTATAAAACATAGCTAAAACAATATTGCTCTAAGTGTGTGACCATGATTCATGTGCATATGTTAGTCAGTGTAGCCTTGCACGTCAAGTTCTGAGAGAGCTATTCAGTCCATTATAAATTCTGATTTTGGCCGCCTCTGGAATGGATCAAACCATAGATATTAGCCTACCCGATAAGTTCAAGTAAATACGCTGGAAATTTGCATGGACTTCCTCTTCCTCCTCCTGTTCATCTCTATCTCCCTGTGCTTTCCCACTTCCAACCTGCATCCTCACTCTGCACCAGAGCCTCAGTTGCTTCTGATAACTGATCTCTTTGCTCCTGCTGGCCATGTTCTTGTATGGCCTCCTCTGACTCCTCTTCGCTTACCTGCCCTCCTTCCTCCAGTTCTTCCTGCGTGGTGCTGCTGGGTGGTTTTGCAGGGACCACAACCTTAAAACGAACCAAGGGCACTGTTAGGCCTGAACCCTCACCAACCCACAGCTGTCATAGTTCATGTTTTTGATGGGACTGATCCACTCTTTCCACTGATTTTGCCTCCCGCCTTTTTTTCTTTCAATCAAAACCATCCTCCTTATTCTTCTATTTTTAGTCCCCCTTCTTTCACATCAAAATCTAATGTGCCGCTCCCCAACATGGAGTTAAGATTATCAATGGGCTATTTCCCTTAGGGTCCACCTATGGCCAACTCCCATGTAAGAGATAGGTTTTAGTGCTTGTTTCAAGTACAGGGATAGCCCAAATGCATTAGAAGTAAGACTCCCTCCATTAATGGGTAGGTTTAGGTATGTTGCAGGCACAGAAACAATCAGCTTCCTTGGTGGAATGTCTGGAAATGACCATGATGACTGTAAAATATTCTACATCTTGGTGTGTTCTGTCCCATTATGTAGCTGATTTGCGCATCTGAAAGATACCATCTCTACCATATTGTAGTAGTTTTAATTAATCTTTATAAAAATCAGTCATATTCGAGAGGTTCATTTCCATGATGCCCCCCTCCATTATTAGTTTAAATGTTTAAACCAATGCTTTGCCATTTCCTCTCCTGTTTTTCTGGTCCAATGGACACAGCCAAGAGCAGCAAACCAGCTTACAGTGGGTACGGAAAGTATTCAGACCCCCTTAAATTTTTCACTCTTTGTTATATTGCAGCCATTTGCTAAAATCATTTAAGTTCATTTTTTTCCTCATTAATGTACACACAGCACCCCATATTCACAGAAAAACACAGAATTGTTGACATTTTTGCAGATTTATTAAAAAAGAAAATATCACATGGTCCTAAGTATTCAGACCCTTTGCTCAGTATTTAGTAGAAGCACCCTTTTGAGCTAATACAGCCATGAGTCTTTTTGGGAAAGATGCAACAAGTTTTTCACACCTGGATTTGGGGATCCTCTGCCATTCCTCCTTGCAGATCCTCTTCAGTTCTGTCAGGTTGGATGGTAAACGTTGGTGGACAGTCATTTTTAGGTCTCTCCAGAGATGCTCAATTGGGTTTAAGTCAGGGCTCTGGCTGGGCCATTCAAGAACAGTCACGGAGTTGTTGTGAAGCCAATCCTTTGTTATTTTAGCTGTGTGCTTAGGGTCATTGTCTTGTTGGAAGGTAAACTTTTGGCCCAGTCTGAGGTCCTGAGCACTCTGGAGAAGGTTTTCATCCAGGATATCCCTGTACTTGGCCGCATTCATCTTTCCCTCGATTGCAACCAGTCGTCCTGTCCCTGCAGCTGAAAAACACCCCCACAGCATGATGCTGCCACCACCATGCTTCACTGTTGGGACTGTATTGGACAGGTGATGAGCAGTGCCTGGTTTTCTCCATACATACCGCTTAGAATTAAGGCCAAAAAGTTCTATCTTGGTCTCATCAGACCAGAGAATCTTTTTTCTCACCATCTTGGAGTCCTCCACGCAGGCTTTCATGTGTCTTGCACTGAGGAGAGGCTTTCGTCGGGCCACTCTGCCATAAAGCCCTGACTGGTGGAGGGCTGCAGTGATGGTTGACTTTCTACAACTTTCTCCCATCTCCCGACTGCATCTCTGGAGCTCAGCCACAGTGATCTTTGGGTTCTTCTTTACCTCTCTCACCAAGGCTCTTCTCCCCGATAGTTCATTTTGGCTGGACGGCCAGCTCTAGGAAGGGTTCTGGTCATCCCAAACATCTTCCATTTAAGGATTATGGAGGCCACTGTGCTCTTAGGAACCTTAACACTCTGAGGTCTGAGGTATCGCCGGCGATATCACCTTGCTTTTTTTCTTACCGGTGTGAAAGAGACTCAAAATACTCTGTCAATGTTGCACATACAATTAAGAGTTATACACCATTTTAATCTGCGGAATATCTTCTTTTATTTGTGTACACTCAGAGTAAAAACAAAATGTTGTGCTTTTTGCAAAAATAAAGAAAACTAACATGATGCGTGATCTCTCGTCTCCCTCTGAACGAAGTCCAATCTGATAGTTCTCAGAAAATGAACTTTAACTTAGTGAATACTAATCACAAAAAAAAAAGACTTATGTCTAAAAAATGTTGAAATGTCAGGTTTTAAATAGTGTAAGTCAAATCGAAAACAAAAATTCTGTGTTTATGTAATCTGTATGAAAAGAGAGCCATGTCAGAAGTCCGTGATTCAGCTCATTATCCGCTAATGCGGCCCACGCCCACGGAGCCAGCGCTATTCAGAGGCAAATTCTGAGGCAATACATGCATACATCATCTCAATCGTGTATTTATTGTCTTGAAAAGTGTTTTTCTGTATGTTAAAGTGATCTCTGGCCTCTGTTAGTTCCTGGAGAGTCACAGGGTCATTCTTCTTTAGATGAATTTGTGGACTAAAGGTGTACAGAGCGCCCTCCGGCTGCAAGTATGAATTGAAAACACAGTATCCAGCACTCATAGTGATGACAATAAATATTGAATAAATTCCTAATGTTTTTGAAGGAATAACGTTTATGCGTGGTTATTGAAAAAACTAAAAACTTAAGTCACTGAAATAAAGTAAATATATATATATATATTAAATCTGTGTTCACAAGACTTCTGGGTATTGGAGGTTGTAGACTAGAGTTTTTGCTTCAGAATGATGTAAAAAATTATGCTGCCTGCTCCTTCATATAAAACAATAGAGAGATTTAAATTTTTAAAGAAAAACAAAGTTTACTCATGATTTGTTTTAAAACATGTCAACAATGTGTCGACATGTATGAGAAAGTTAAATTTAATGTTCCCTTTCGTGGGAACTATTTACGCTACGTCAATGACGTGATGGGAACCCTCTGTATGATGTGTTCGTGAAGCACCTCTGTATCCAACCAATGAGGAAACGAGACATCAGAGGCAGGTGACGTCACGGACCAGGAAACTATAAAGCATACCCAGAACAAAGAATGCTAGCTTCTGTTGTCTTCAGCAAGCGCTCTCTGTATCTTGTGTGTCTTATTTGGTGTTGTTTGTCTTATCACATATAAACAAGTCACAATCTCTTCGTCTGAGAACAAGAGTATCTCACACCAATCCATATATTTATATATAAAAAGACACGTATTATGGCGAGAAACAGCAGTGCAATGGGAGTTGAGTATGCCCAGGCAGCTCTCGAGAGAGCCGTCTGTGTGCACTGTAAAAACTCACTCTCAGGACACTGTGTTCCAGTGTTCCCCACGGATCGGGTCCGGCTTCTGCTGAGGCAGGGGTTCGTGGGGTTCACAAATGGATCTGATAGAGGGATTAGAGATGGGCGCCGCCCTTTCTCTGCCCTTACCTGCCAGGTTCAGTGCCGTCTCCCAGGTGGAAGCACGCTCTGGGGTTTCTTCCCCCGGGTTGAGGCACCGATACTCACATGTCCAGCTCTGAGGAGGTGGATATTGTGATATTGATCTGAGGACTCGCCACCTCACAGTCACACACATATCGTGTTTCAAAATCACACGTTTATAACAAAGCAATAGTGAATAGCAGTTTGAATCTTATATATATATATATATATATATATATATATATATATAAGATCTGGCTGCATTTAAGGATTAAATGAAATATTGAATACATTAAATTCTGAGGAATTTAAAAGAAAATAAAGGAGACCGTTCTGCCAACCCTGCCACCTCGTGTGCTTCAGGGCGCAGTGGTTTCCAGTGTTCCTCCAAGAAAGAGGAGGATTGTAGAGCGGTCAGTTCAGATGTTCCCTGCCGTTCGCCGTTTCAGGGCACTGGTCTGACCGTTCATCCAAAGAAAGTGTCGCCACCCGTGCTCCCCTGCAGAAAGCTTGGGGACAGGGACAGGCAACACAGCTGAAGTCTTTGTGGGGTAACACAGATCTGCGGACTGTTCGAAGAGGTCCTGATGCCAGTGGCGCGGGACATTGGAGGGCAGCCCCCTCCAGAGAGGGTTGGGTATTAAAATACTTGGTACCCATCCCTCTTTGGCGCCCTCAGGGGGCCGTTCTGCTAACCCTGCCACCCAGTGTGCTTCAGGGCGCAGCGGTCTCCACTGACCCTCCAAGGAGGGCTGGTCATCACTTAATTTGGCTGTTCCTTGCCGGTTCGCCGCTTCAGGGCACCGAGTCAAGTGCTCAAAAAACACCAGAGGCCAGTCTCGAGAGACTGGTTCCCTTAGTAAATTTTCTGGCAGAATGGAAACTTCTCCCAAATATTTCAAAATGGGTGCTGCTCACAAAAGAAAAGGGTTACAAATTCGGGTCTCGCCCGCCCCAGTTTAATGGGGTCCTTCCCACAGTGGTGGCCCCGAGCAGTCTCTGGTAATGGAACAGGAGGTTATGACGCGCTTGCAAAAAGGAGCTATAGAAGGGGTTCTCCTCCCAGCAAGCTGTCAGGGTTTTACAACCAATGCTTCATTGTTCCAAAGAAGGATGGAGGGTTATCCCACAGATCAGGTCCGAGGACTGGTTTGTTGTGATAGACCTGAAAGATGCTTACTTTCATGTATCCATCCATCCTCAACACAGGAAGTTCCTCAGGTTTGCTTTCAGGGGCAAAGCTTACCTGTACAGGGTTCTTCCTTTCAGCCTTATCACCCCGCACATTTACGAAGTGCATGGATGCAGCTCTGGCTTCACTGAGACTCCAGGGCATCCGCGTACTGAACTATATATCGACGACTCGTTGATTATAGCTCAAACAGAACATCTGGCAGTTCAACATCGAGATGTTGTTCTGTCACACATGAAGAGGCTTGTGCTGAGGCTCAGTGCCAAGAAAAGTGTGCTGGTTCCGGCTCAAATTACCAACTACTTAGGGGTAGTTTGGGACTCCACCACGATGCAGGCACATCTGTCTCCTGCTCGTGTGAGTTCCATTCTCGATGCCGTGAATGGGGTGAAACTAGGCCAGTCACTCACTGTCAAACAGTTTCAAGACTGTTGGGTCTCATGGCAGCTGCATGCAACGTGATAACCTTTGGCCTTCTGCACATGAGACCCTTACAGTGGTGGCTCAGGACCAAGGGGTTTTCTCTGAGGGGAAATCCTTTTCGCATGATTAAAGTCACGCGGCGATGCCTTCGTGCTCTGGTCATGTGGAAAAAGCCTTGGTTCCTGTCCCAGGACCCGTGTTGGGGACTTCTCGTCGTCGCGTAATGCTTACGACGGATGCTTCCCTCACGGGCTGGGGCGATCATGAGTGGTCGCTCAGCTCAGGGTCTCTGGGAGGACCATCAGAGTTCCTGGCACATAAATCGGCGGGAAATAATGGCAGTATTTCTTGCAGTAAAATACTTCCTCTCAGACCTGAGGGTATCAAAATGTGGGAGCAGACGCCCTGTCGAGGCAGGGGCAGAGGCCCGGGGAATGGAGTCTCCACACCGAGGTGTGGAGCTCACTTTGGGAAACTTTGGTCAAGCTGAAATCGACCTATTTGCTTCAGGGGAATCAACCCAGTGTCCACTGTGGTCCTCCCTATCTCATTCAGCACCATTGGGTCTGGATGCCATGGTACAGACGTGGCCGAGGCTGCGTCTGTATGCATTTCCCCTTTCACTCTGCTCCCGGGAGTTCTGGAGAAAGTATGCCAGGAAGGGGTCAGTCTAATATTGATAGCCCTGTACTGGCTAACCAAAATATGGTTCTCAGACCTAGTGTCACTTCTAGATGGCTCCCTGATGGAGCTTCCTCTCAGACAGGACCTCCTGTCTCAAGTGGGCGGCATGATAATTCATCCACGCCCAGAACTACGGAGACTGTGGGCCTGGCCTCTGAGCGGGCCAGGCTCATAGATGCTCGTCTCCCAACTGAGGTTGTGGAGACCATACTCCACTCCAGAGCTCCCTCCACGAGGAAGTTGTATGCGGCCATTTCAGCCATGCTCCTCTGGGGAATTCCTCGGTAGGTCGAGACCCCCTTTTTATACACTTCCTCCGTGGTACTCTGAGACTGAGGCCTTCAGTACGTACAAGGACTCCAGCCTGGGACTTGGCCGTGGTATTAGAAGGGTTAGCTGAGGCTCCCTTCGAACCACTAGAGGAGGTTTCAGAGAAATTCCTCACCCTTAAAGACCATATTTCTACTGGCTATTTCATCTCTTAAAAGAATAGGAGATCTTCAAGCCCTTTCAGTTGCTTATTTGTGTTTGGAATTCACACCTGGAATGGTCAAAGCGTTCCTGCACACTAGACCAGGCTATATGCCTAAGGTCCCCACCAACGTCCCAGGTCCCATCGTACTTCAGGCCTTCTATCTTCCTCCATTTACAACTTTGGATCAGGAGAAACTCAATCTGCTCTGCCCAGTGAAGGCTTTAGATGCATATGTCCACAGAGCTGCCCGGTGGGCAAAACCGATCAATTGTTTGTGTGTTACAGGTCTCATAAGAAAGGAGGCCCAGCATCTAAGCAGAGAATGAGCAAGTGGGTGGTCGAGGCTATCTCACTTGCTTATGAGGCGGCCGGACAGCCATCTCCATTAGCTGTCCGTGTCCACTCTACTAGGGGTATGGCGGCCTCAAAGGCCTTAATGTCAGGAGTATCCGTTAATGACATATGTGGTTCTGCTGGATGGTCATCCCAGCACACATTTATTAGGTTTTACAACCTGGATGTAGGCTCCTCTCCGGGGTCCTCAGTTCTGTCTACAAGATAACAGACAGGTACTTGGTGATACGGCGTAGTTGGGATAGCATTCCCATCACGTCATTGACGTAGCGTCAATAGTTCCCACGAAAGGGAACATCTCGGGTTACTGATGTAACCCTTGTTCCCTGAGTAAGGGAACGAGACACTACGTCTCGTTGCCTTACCCCCTGCATACCTGTGAGCGTCTTGCTTCAGACACATTCCAGAAGCTAGCGTTCTTTGTTCTGGGTATGCTTTATAGTTTCCTGGTCCGTGACGTCACCCGCCTCTGACGTCTCGTTTCCTCATTGGTTGGATACAGAGGTGCTTCACGAACACATCATACAGAGGGTTCCCATCACGTCATTGACATAGCGTTTCGTTCCCTTACTCAGGGAACAAGGGTTACATCAGTGTAGGGTCTGCACAATCTCAAGGATGAGCAGGTCCCACCATAAACTGTGTTTAAGCCTCAATTCACGGAACTTTGGTTTGTAAATCTTACATCGATTCCGGCCCGGCAGACACTAATGGTTTACGAGACTTTTTTTTTATGACTGTTTCGATAAGTCCCCTAACCTCTCCTCCGCGACTTCAAAGGGGGTGCAACACCACGGATCGGGTTTCTAGGGACCAGGTCCAAATTCCAAACGGTCATAAAAGGAAAATACACGCACACACGGCTCCCCTACATAGAGACTGTATGCACAAGCATTATACCTACAAATATGAATATATCTGCCATTGTAGTGCTCGCTGCATGTATGTGTTACTAGTGTAGAATTGTAGAATTGACTGTAGTAGGTTAGTTTTCATGTGAAACTGTAGTAATAGAGTGTAAAGGGTATCTCCTTTATATGACGAGAGACACCTGTCGAGTTTGATTTCTCCGTAAAGCTGTGAATCCGAGCTATTCACTGATGTACGTTACAGTTCTGTCAAATGCATCGTTCAATGTTTAATAACACTATGAAGAAAATGCACTGATTCAACATACCATAAATTTATTCGGGAGACAGGACAAAGGAATGTGGAAACCCGCCAAATTGCAACGCTAGCATTGGAGGACGTTATCAAGAAGGCATTCTGGTCTGTTGTCTTTAAAACACCATGACACGCGTCTTTTGGTGGCACAAGTTTCCTGCACGAGTTCCTGCCGTCAAGACGGACTCTCTTCTTTATTTTCCGGTCATATTACAACAGTTAAACCTTCGTTTGAAACTTCGCCGAAACAACCTCCGGAAGAAGAAGCAACTATCAAACCGAGCGCTCCGAAACTCCAAGCACCCTGACTAACCTATGCAAGTATAACGTTTTTACGATCTTAAATACTGAGTTTCCTTGCTGGCTCTTAAAGGTGAACTGTTGCAATTTGACCTGCTTTGATCATCTCTTTCGTTTCTGCCTTTCCTTCTACTTTGTATGTATTTGTATTTACTTGTGTCCATTTAGCCGTATAACCTGTGTATTACCCGCTTCGTATATTAAACTCATTATATCCATGCTTTTTGTTCACTTGCTCATTTTAGCAACAACCGAGTCACTTTAACGTTCTGATTCTAATACCCTTGCTCTATATTTGGAGGCCATGATAGAAAGTTAGTCTCCCGGCCCGAGAATAACATTTCTGTCGTGATAATCTGTGGATAATTTTCCGTTTCGGTGGACGAACTGATAGTTTTCCACATAATTATTAACCCAGAACTAATCATATATGTGATTGATTATAATTCGTTGTAGTTAATTCACCATATATGTTTAATTCCCCGTTGGGTCGATATATGAACGTCATAAAGCTTTCTGAATTATGATATTCATATTTCATCCATAAATTGATTAATAACTGTACATCGCTACATCAGTAACCCAAGACATTTTCTTTGACATTTATTTCATATTTTAGGATGAATAATTATTTTCTTTTTCAAGTTAAGCATAAAAGATAGTGCTAAATATTTTGTTCAGTGCAGATTTTTAGGTAGGAATATGGTGGGTAATTAAACACATTATTGCAGGAGCCATACATTTCTTTTGGTTTTGATAGAAAGCAGCGACTGTAATACCGGGACTTTATTCCACAGAAAGTGGGACAGGTAAAATGGCTTTCTCTCTAGAGATTAGTATAGATTGAAAAGTTAAAAGGTTTTAACCCTCTACCGCACGCATTATGATAAATCTATAAAAAAAATATTTGACTCTTTTTCTTTTCTTAGAATGGCTTAACTTGAAGTGCTGTAAAAAAATTTTTGGAAAAAAATATTATTTTAAGGTACTTTATGATATGTTGCCATATGGCAACAATGTACAATAGTGGAAAAACTTAGAATAAGTGTAAGTGTATATAGTTCATATTTTTCCTCAGAAATGTTGTTTGTATTGAATCAATTAGTGCTATTATAAGTTTTAGCAGTAATTATAAACAATACCTTATACTTATTTTCCAACATCTTGTGTTTTTCCATTCTCTTTTGCTGAATAATGCTTTATATTCTTTAAATTTCACCTTTTTTTTCTGTATGAAACTTCAAAAAGCATTTTTTTTTCCAAAGGTGAGACACATGTAGACATCACATTTGGTGCTCTTCACACTTACAATACACTTACATCCACTTGCACCTGCCTTTTTGAGACACCATGGTAGGGCAGTGGTAGGTCTGGGCCAGTATACATGGCTGTGATGGCAGATCTCTGATGTTGATTTAATCCATAATACAAATGCCATGGCAGTCCTTAACATACGACTAATCAACATTATATCACTAGCATTAATGTTTTTTATTGTTATAGCTTAACAGACTGCAGCTAACTTTTGCTAGCTATCTAACCTATTATAATAATGTCATTCCATTATTGCGCAGTGTTGCCATATGGCAACACAGACATTTTCTCGATTTACCAAAAACTAATTTCATAAAAACATTTTTGAGTGGTGAATATGTCATCATACCTTACCTGAGATGATGTTAACATTTTTTTTTGTGAATGTGACATGGGCGGGTCCTTGTTTGTTACTGATGTTTTAGTTTGCTTTCAGCAACTACCGACAAGAGTCAGCAGTCTGTCAGAAAATCGCGCCACAGAAAAAAATTGCACGTCATGTGACTTAACCAAAGCACATCATTGGCTAAATTAAGGTCTTCTCTTACCAATAAAAAAAAACTAGAATGTTCTCTTAAAGAGACGGTGGCAAGGAAATGAACATAAAGAGTATGTTGCCATATGGCAACACTATGCGGTAGAGGGTTAAGATTGAAATAGTTTTAAGGTTTAGTTTAGTAGTTTTCTGCTGAAATCCACCCGCATTTGGTGGGTTGGCGGGTGTTAATATCAAGCCCTGGTTGTATGTACACATTTAGTATGATTTATAAACTGTTTTCCTCATGGGACCAAAAAAATGTCCTCATAAGGTCAAAAATGACTGGTATTACTATTCTTATGAGGACATTTTTACCCCACAATGTAGGCTTTATCGGGACCACACAGACACACACCTACACACACACACACACACACACACATGTTTGTTTTTGTGAATTGTGGGGACTTTCCATAGACTTCAATGCATTTTACACTGAACAAACTGTACATTCTATCCCCCTACCCTGCCCCTACCCCTAAACCTAACCCTCACAGGAAACTGTGCAAACTTTTACTTTTTCACAAAAACTCATTCTATATGATTTATAAACCCATTTACATTGTGGGGACCGCTGGCTGGTCCCCACGATGTAGGTGAACTCAGGTTTATATTACATCATGGGGACATTTGGTCCCCACAATGTAATATAAACAAAAGCACACACACACACACACACACACACACACACACACACACACACACACACTTTATATAAAGAGCATAGTAGTATTAGTATGGTTTGTCACCCTGAATAGTTGAAATGACTTACAGTATAAAAGTCTGTCCACTATAGTGCACACCATGTGTCAGTAGGTCAAGGCACCCATGGGAATGAAAAGTAATTAGACATCGAGTGAACTTTATAGGGATTTGATGAGACATTTGCATGGTTGTGATGTGAAGCTACTGATAAATGTCTTGCCTTTGACAGGTGATTAATTACAGAGCCATTGTTTGGTGAGGAGCGCTGACATTTGGCTCTGGTTATGGAACATTGGTCAGTGACGGTGTGTGTGAAGCTCGTGGAGCATCTGCAAAAATAATTAGACTGAACAAAATGGAAAGGACCGGGCCGGGGCTCTGCTAATGTCTGTAATAGAAAATTTCCCCATCTGTGCATTTTAAGAAAATGTTGTGGAGCATTAATTTGTATGATTCACCTGCTTCAGCACTAAAAAACATAATTTGTCACTGTATAGTATACAACATAAAGCAGTCAGTCACTGTCAAAACGTCTAATATAATATAATGAAATATTTGTTTTTGCAACAGATAAATAAATAAATCATTACAATATATGGCTACTTTTGAATCATCATGAATTGAGAAAGTTGTTGTTTCTTTTTTTTTGGAGCCAGATGGTATAGTCTCGCTTAGCCAGACCTTCAGACTGACAGCAGAAGGTCTGCACTTTCATCGCAGCTTTCATTGGCTAAGAATCACCCAAGAGGATGTTTGACTGATATGTAACACAACCAATCACAGTTCGTTTTGTTCCATGTCATGTTTAGGGGCGTGAAAATGTAAAGTCAATGTCCCTACAATAATAGACCAGCGTGCACCTAATAAATTATTAATTCAAGAACGTTGTGCAAGTTTACTGCAACAATGGAGCCGCAAACTTCATATAATTTTGAAAATCCAGCATTTAGTTGATCCTGGTAAGCGTCCGTTGTCACAGTTGTAAACAAGACACTGTTCTTCTTCCTCGAGGGGATTTGGCATCACAGCATTTGTTTCCAGGCGGACCGTTAAAGAACATGACACACATGTCTCCTGAACATCATAATTCAACCTTCAGACGACTCCTGAAGCGTTTCCAGTTAAGTGTGCCATATGCATAAGACATTCAGCCAACGGTCCGTGGGCGTAGCGTCTAAGGGTGAGACTAGTGTAGAACCAGTTTTGACCAGCAAGGGCAAACCTTGATTCCTTGTATGACACAAACAATCTTGCAGTGATCTTCAACAGAAACATTGTGCTTTACAAAAATCCAGATCTTAGGATCTTTTTTAAGAGTTCAAGTTATTAAAATTTGTATGCTGTACTGCTGCAGTGGGTGGCAGAAGTCAAATGTATGCCATTCCCATTATCAGGAAGTGCTGCCCTTGTCCTTTTTATGCAGATGAAAGACAGTGATGTGCATCGAGGCAGGTTGACAGCCCCTCACAAACACTAACCCGCATGACAGTGCTGATTGTGGAGCTGTAAGGAGCAGTGGAGTGTGTGATGGAGTCATCCGCTGTCTGTCTCACAGCCTGCATACTGATGACCACAAATTATAAAGATTTCTGCTGAAAGATTCATTCATTTCTTTTCTTTTCCTCCCTTGTCCATCTCAGTGATGTTTCCCCTCTTCCCTTTTCACTAAAGCACTAGAACATTTTCACTAGCTGGGTTATCTTTAAGAAGGAAGGAATCAATCAATCAATAAAAATAATAAACTCTAGCAAATGTGCATTGTTTTTAAAATAAGACTGCGTGGATGCTTCCCAACCTCACTTCATATGTGTTAGTCTACTTATCTTACTTTTTTTGCATTCGGATGCTGGTGTTTGGGAAAGCAATTGTGTGAGACACTTCTGGGAGGAAATTAAACAAAATCATTCTGATGACAGACTTTGGCTCAAGCATTTCAGAATGATAAAACCAACATTTGAGATGCTGTGCAACGTGATTGGTCAGCTAGTTAGTCCAGATATCCAATCAAAGTCATGTAAGTTTTTAGTTGGGCATCAAAGGATTTTTCTCAGTAAATGTGTTTTCATCCTAGTTTATGTGCATGTCCTCTTATTGGATAAAAAAAATGTGTGATCCACCTTAATTGAGCGCATCATTTTTTTTTTTTTTAGAATTTATGCACATCTTGGGTTTCTATCCAGCATTTTTTTTTATGCAATATCCCAAAATACGCATAAAATGGGTGGATAGAAACATAACTACTGTGGCTTATGCATTTGTGTTCAAATCTAGTGTAAATCAAGCACATTCACATGCCCTTCACTCAGTTTTGAACCATGACATTACCTTCATTAGTGCCATGACATTTGACAAATCTAAAGTTTGACATTTATAAAACCTAAAACAGCCTAACTTGCTGTGAATGCATGCACTATTTCTTTTTACAAATATTTGAGTATGTTTTTCAAGTAGTAATCAATAGTATTTCAGTCGTCCTAGTTCAAAATTTCATGTTTAATGTGTTACTTGCCATTTCTTTTAAACAATTTTAACTAGAAATTTCACAAAGTAAATCTTACTCCATAGAGTATATAGGGAAGGGAAGAAATAGTGCACACAACATTCCATTTTCTCTTGTCTTTATCCACCTTTTTTGACTTTGACATTTTTCAGAAGTCCTGCTGTCTAACAAGAAGCTGCATCCATCCATCCGTATTCCAAACCATTTGTCCTATGAAGGGTTGCGGGGAGAAATTAGCAACATGCTGTGTTAAATTGTTCAAACTGGAGTACAGTGCGTCACACAAAAGGTCAACATTATTTACTGATTTAGAATACCAAACAGATATTATATCAGTACAGCTGAATGCAACACTGACTCCTTCACCAACCTAGAAACAATTGCAGTACACGTCATCCTCAATGCAAAACATTAAAACAAAATTAAACTTCACTAATTATTCTGAAAGCAAATCTCTTTGACAGAAACATATAAAATGAGCAATCCAAGGACTATTTACCAAAATGGCTGGTCATGAGTTTAAAATTCAGCTTTAGTCTTGTGGAGTGACTCGCAAAATCTAATTTGGAAATCTCTTTCTTAAAAATGTTGCTCATCAGGACCCCACCAGGAAGTAAATACGATTTTCTAGCATGCAAGTTTGTGGAGGGTTTACCTCCTACTATTAATTAAGTTTATAATGTTCATGTGGAACTACATTGGTGTTCATTAATTCAGTCCCACAGTAGGACTCCTCCATAATAGAAAGAGATTAACAATCATAAAGTAGGTTAAAGCTTTATTTATTTGTGTGGATGTTAGTGCATAGGAGTCTGGCCTGCTGAAATGCACAGCCTAAACTAGCCAGAGGTGATTTTCTTGTCTTATCTGTTCTAGTCCAAACCCCTTCTAAAGCCAGTAAACCAGACCAGCCAAAACCACTTTGGCCAGGGAGGCCATCTACGTAATCTAGGCTGGTTTAAGCCTGCGTACAGAAATTTAGACAAGTAACTGCATCATTGCACTATACATTTTAACCAAAATCTTAGAGTGTAAGTAAAATGTCAGTGTGTCAGCTAATCATTTACAAAGTGCAATACCAACTCCTCATCACAACAGTGATCAAAACTCTTGTATGATTGACCAAGGTGTGTTTTAAGTGTACTGATAGTTAGAATTACAGTACTAGGACATTTCACTGTTTGTATCACTCTTGTTTGTGTTCACAATATTCCAGACCAGAGTATGTGAACAGTGCCTAATTTTTTGAGTTCTCATCAGGAAAGGAAATTGTTTATTTTCACTAGAACATTGTAAGTAAATCTTATTCTTCATGTGCCACCACAAGGTGGACATTGACATTATTGATTTTTTTTCAAGACTTAGGAAGCATATCACAAAACTTACTTTCCCCCCAACAGTGCTTGGAACCTCTGGGATAATTTGAACACTAAATAAATTTACTACTGTCATCCAGTCAACCAACTCAAACAGAGGCCGACTGTTCCAAACAAGAATTTGTTTTGCCAGAGTGAAATGAAGCGAAGCTCCGACTAGGGCTTTAGGCTAGTAGTCCCAGGCTTTCTGAAAATGGAAAAGGCCTGTCAATGCTGCTTCTTTGCATAAGTGTATGCATACTGCACAGACTTGCTGAGTTAAAGTGTTACTACATTACTGGAGGCCACTTTTCTTTTTCCCTGAGCTGTCAGAAGTCATGAGAGCCAGTTGAGATGCTGAAGAGATGTGACAGAGGTTGTCTGCTCTAATAGATTTTACCCCATGAGAGCAGCTCTATTTAAATTAGACTCTGTGTAAATGTGTTAATGAATCTACCGGTAGAGCTCCAGGGGGAGAGGGTAATGTGGACGGGTAAAGTTTTCATCAGGCTAACTGCTAACAGGGGCAGGAGACACATTCTTAGTGTCTGCAGTGGTCAGCACAGGATATGTTATTGAGTGTTTTTTTTTTTTTTTTTTTTTAGCTCGTAGCACCCACCCCATCTATGTCAGTGAAGCTACTTTTGTTAACTAGTCCTAGGTTTTTCGCCCGATTGGAACCAAACCAGTGCAGAAAGATTCTCTGGAGTCTGTTGGTCAGTAATTATCAAAAATTCAATTCATGTCAATGATGGGATGCTAAAACGTGCCATGGCCACTTTTACTAAAATGGCTATTACGCTTGAACGGAATGAGATAATTTCACCAAACTTGGTACACCTATGTAAGGGTACAGTCTGTGCTCACATGAAAAAGGCTGCGGCGACTGGCCACTTGATGGTGCTATAAAATGAAAAAAGATACATGAAAATGACTATAGCTATGCAACAGTCTGTCCGATTGACTTGAAAACTGGCATGCGATGTCTTTGTCCAAGGTGCCATGATATTATATGAGGAGACTTGCGTCTCTCGAAAAACATGGCCGCTGTCAGCCAATGACATTTGAGCACCTATCGGACAAAGTTAACAGAGCCATATTGAAACTAAACTCACTGGGCCTGTTTGACTTACGGCCCTAGAGGCCTGTGAGAACTTCAAAAGAAATCAGCCACCGGGGGGCACCATCGCATTTTTCAGGTGGGTAAAGCCGGATTTACACTGCACACGTCTGCGGTGCGTTGTGGATCTGATGGAGTCAATCACGGCCACTCTAGTCAATGCTTGTATTTACACCAGCTGCACCACAACATGCTTCAGAAGCATCCCAAAAGTGGCTTGGCGCACCGCTTCACTAAGTATAGGCGACAAGTCTATTTTTGATGGACGCCGTGTCCAAGCTGCACAGCTGAAATACAAAACAAAGTCAAAATAATCACCTTGTGTAGACTCCCGATCATATTTCACATCACTAGGAGGCCAGAGATTGATGCTCCTGGTTTGAGTTCAAGGATTGCATGGATTACATATCACGTGATTTTTCATGCATGCATAGGATATTCATACCCTATGTTACCCTATTCATACCCTATTGACCACTGCTGTCAATCGGATCATTTGTTAAATATTGTAGATTATTTGAAAAACATTATACCTTTTTACACATGTTTAAAGATCTTAAAGCACTTGAACCCCCATAATTGCAGCTTGCAGCTATATAGATAGAAATCAGTAGAGGAAACAATCAAAATTTTAACCTAGGCTCATTGGAAAAACGTGCTTCTACAAACATTTTTGCTCCAGAAACTTCAAAAATGAACCTATACATACAATTCTCTGCAGTTTCAAGCCGAAATGAACACTAGTGGCAGTAAAACACCAACAATGTTTATTCCTTTTTTACACAAATTTTGATTGCAGGGGAAGATTATCAATTAATAAAGACTTCTTTTCATGTGATTATTGGCATAATACTATGGTATGACCTCAAAACACTTTTACCATAGTGCAAATTTGGAAACTAATGTATTTTGACATTTGCATCACATAACCAGCTCTATATGAGTGGCTTTACTGACATAGTAAACTTGCTTAGTACCTCATATGGTACAGTACTGCACTTGCAAGTCCCGTGAAACACAATTCATGATAAAAGAACTCAAAGACTTGTAGAAACAAGCTCAAATGGCATGGTTGCATTTTTATCTCACATTTGCTTTTGTTTTTAGTGTATAGGGTTTAGAGTAGGTGGTACGGTATTTTCAGATGTGATAGAGCATTAACCTTTTAGCGCCACTTACCAGACATTTCATTTATGAACTACCGTGATATGTACAGCAAACAATGTAATATAATGCTGCCAGATTCACATTCATCTATTTCGGATAAAATTGAATGTGCTTTTAGTGCCACTCACAAGACATTTCACTTTGAAAGTGTCGTACATGTAGAAATGTAATATCATTTTGCAGAAATGACGCCACAGGCACGTTTTTCCAATGAGCCTGGGTTGGAAAATTTAAATGTTTTCCTTCATTGCTAGTTATTTTTAATTAATCTCGTACTGTTTCTGACATATTTTTTCTAGACGTGGATAAAAGAAAGCAGCTTGATTTAATTTAAAAAGACTTGGAGAACTCAATAATTTAGCTGTGTGAAACTGAAAATTCCCGAGATTCATTGAAATTGTTGCTCACACATGTCAGAAAGATACATCATTGCTTTTTACTAATTGTGTTGTACTTATAGGTGGATTAGATTTGAAAGCTATGGAGGGGAAATAATGACTTAAGTATTTAACGTCACATCACACAAAGCTGTGAAAACAAACATTCTGCAAAATATCTTAATGTTCCACCGAAGTTAAGCAGGCAACAAAGTTAACAAGTTTAATGCAAGTTTGGAACAACATGAAGGTGAATAAAAACAATATAAATTCAAAGAGATTGTATATCTGTACATCAAAAGACACTCACAGAATTAAGCAGACTGTGTTTGTTTCTTTCAGCGGTTTTGTTCAGAAGCCTTTAAGCTCTGAAGCATATTAATATGTCAAACCACAGCTATTGATCACAGTTGTAACGTCCTCCATTAATGCTCGAGAGCTCACAGTCAGCAGCAAATCTTTCCCTATCAGCATACACTGAGTCATGCTGCCTGCAGAGGATGTGAGGGAAGAAGTCTTTGTAGAAGTGTGCTGAAGGATGAGGCACAAACAGTTTTGAAGGTGGAAGTTACTCTGATGAATGTTTATTAAGAGTACAAGTTAAGGGAAGGACATGTGGGTCCAAGGTGCCATAACAAATCTAGAGTTTGTGTCTTTCATTGCAGGCAGGATTTGGAATGCATTCAAGGATCTGCTTCTGAGGTGCATAATGCCAGCTCCCAAGTTCAGTAGTCAGGGCACTGATCAGGGAGTCGGCCATTTTAAGGGCTGTCTCAATCGCAAAATCCTACCAGTGCACTGAAACATTTGCTCCCTAAGAAGTCTCACAATGCACCATAAAAACCAGGGAGCATTGATGCTCATGTTCTCTTAATGGAAGTTCTGAAGCATGAAACATAAATCACATGAGCCAACTCACTACACATAATAACAGATGTTGTGTGTGTATATATATATATATATATATATATATATATATATATATATAGCATAAACATACATCACTAGACAGGTAATGAATATAATCTAGCTAAAATGTATAAATTATTTACGGCTAAAATGTTGCACATATACATAACAAGCAAAGTATTTATCATAATGTACTTTGAATAACACTAACCAAAATAATGTCAGAAAGATATCAGTTTTACTGTTGTTCATAAATACCAGTAGTGATGTAGTACAATGAGGATGTCAGTTCGCCAGAGATAAAATCATTAGTGCCACAATGTGTAATTTTTATAAAATAATTTTTAAAAATAACAATTGTAATGTTTGTATATACGGGAAGAAGGAGGCAGGAACCGGTGAACATTAAACAAACTTTAGTACAAAATAAACAAATACAAAACAAAAGTAAAATGCCGGCAGTTCCTCATGGACAACTGTCGGCCACACAAACATAACAAAACATAAAAAAAAAAGTCCAGGCCTGGTCCTCTCTCATCCTTCATTGTCCTCGCTCCTCCTTTTATGCTTCCGGAGCTCCTCCGTGAGAGATTCGAGGCCGGTGCGACTCGCAGCTGATGCTCATTATCACTCGCGTCACCAGCCTCGCGCCGTTCCCTCACGGCTCTCGCCCGCCCTACTCGTCACAACAATAAATCATTTTAAGAAAATAAACCTTGGACTTGTTTGGTGTGCAGATTCCTTTTTCTGTTTTTCCAATGTGTAGTCAGCCAGGGTCCTTACTCTCCTTGCCAGTTCCCAAATTCGTGTACATGATATTTGGATTCACGACCTAGGAGGCTAGGGAGCTGATTGAGCTGTACCCTTGGTCTGGTGTTGTTTGTATTTCATGCACACTGTTACATTGCCTTTGCTTGTTTGGATAATCTTTGTGTTGGATTATACTTTTTTTTTTTTTTTTTTGGTTTAATACTCTCACCTTATCTTCATTGTGTGGTAGTGTTTAGCTCTATTTAGTCACTACCTACTATCTGCCTATATCAAGCTCACCCCATTGAGTTACCACTTTTGTCCTCTCCTATTTATCCCTAATGCTGAACAAATGTTTGCCCACATGAGCGACCTATTATCTTTACGTACTAATGGCTCCTGGTTGATGCACAGACACTGTACAATATGTCAACAGAAGTTCCACATTTTAGTTGGCACCCGAGCATATGCACATGCTGATATTATAGGCATGCCAATCCATTATTATTATCAGAGACACCATATAGACATTCATGCAGTGTCCATGATGTGTGATCTAACAAAACCTTTTGCACATTTTTTGTTTGTGTAATGACAGTTGGTTGACTAACGATTATAAATTTAACACCAAATGTTGACCTTTCTACAACCCGAATTCCGGAAAGGTTGAATAAAATGAAAACTAAAAGACGTTCAAATCACATGAGCCAATATTTTATTCACAATAGAACATAGATAACATAACAAATGTTTAAACAGAGAAATTTTACAGTTTTATCCACTAAATGAGCTCATTTAAAATTTGATGCCTGCTACAGGTCTCAAAAAAGTTGGCATGGGGGCAACAAATGGCTGAAAAAAAAAAATCAAGAAATTTTGAAAATATTCAACTGGGAGAACATCTAGCAACTAATTAAGTTAACTTATATCAGGTCTGTAACATGATTAGCTATAAAAGGGATGTCTTAGAGAGGCAGAGTCTCTCAGAAGTAAAGACAGGCAGAGCTGTGAAAGAGTGCGTAAAAAGATTGTGGAATACTTGAAAAACAATGTTCCTCAACGTCAAATTACAAAGGATTTGCGAATCTCATCATCTACAGTGCATAACATCATCAAAAGATTCAGAGAAACTGGAGAAATCTCTGTGCATAAGGGACAAGGCCAAAGACCTTTATTGCATGCCCGTGGTCTTCAGGCCCTCAGATGACACTGCATCACTCATCGGCATGATTGTGTCAATGATATTACTAAATGGGAATGGGAATACTTCCACTGTCGGAAACCACTGTCGGTAAACACAATCCGGCGTGCCATCTGCAGATGCCAACTAAAGCTCTATCATGCAAAAAAGAAGCTATATGTGAACATGGTCCAGCGCCGTTGTGTCCCGTGGGCCAAGGCTCATTTAAAATGTTTCAAGGTGGAAAAGTTTTCTATGGTCAGACGAGTCCAAATTTGACATTCTTGTTGGAAATCACAGACGCCATGTCCTCCGGGCTAAAGAGGAGGGAGACCTTCCAGCGTGTTATCAGCATTCAGTTCAAAAGCCAGCATTTCTGATGGTATGGGGGAGCATAAATGCATACGGTATGGGCAGCTTGCATGTTTTGAAAGGCACTATGAATGCTGAAAGGTATATAAAGGTTTTAGAGCAACATATGCTCCCCTCCAGATGACGTCTATTTCAGGGAAGGCCTTGTGTATTTCAGCTGGACAATGCAAAACCATATACTGCAGCTATTACAACAGCATGGCTTCGTCGTAGAAGAGTCCGGGTGCTGAATTGGCCTGCCTGCAGTCCAGATCTTTCACCTATAGAGAACATTTGGTGCATCATTAAACAAAAAATACGTCAAAGACGACCACAAACTCTTCAGCAGCTGGAAACATATCAGGCAAGAATGAGACCAAATTCCAACACCAAAACTCCAGAAACTCATGACCTCGCTGCCAAGACATCTACAAACTGTTTTGAAAAGAAGAGGAGATGCTACACCATGGTAAACATGCCCCCGTCCCAAATATTTTGAGACCTGTAGCAGGCATCAAATTTGAAATGTTATCTATGTTCTATTGTGAATAAAATATTGTCTCATGTGATTTGAAAATCGTTTAGTTTTCAATTTATTAAAATTAAAAAAACGTCCCAACTTTTCCGGAATTCAGGTTGTAAGATGGAGGTGCTGATGATCAACCAAATGAAGAACCAGGTATTTCATATCACTAACAGATGCTTGAACAAATGACAGAAAGTTGAACAAATGATAACTCTGGCTTACTGCCTACAAAATTAATAATAATATTAAAAATTAAGTTATTAAAGTCGGCATTTAACATGTTGTGATAGTATTTTCTTCCTTATTGTGACATATCCAAGTGAAACTGCTTCTGGAATGAGAAAAAATGACTGGATCACAGGAAGTTTTGTTAAATGGGTCTAGCCTACGGAGGACTGCTCTTGTTGCTTAGCATTTATGTACTAATAAGTATAAAACATCTATAAAATCACTCGTGGCAAGATATGTCAACATTTTTTTTTTTTTTTTTTTTTTTTGTAACATTTGTATTGTTAGTTATTTGGAGGAAGGAAGGATCCACTTATTCTATCTCTCTTGGACCAGAGAAACAAGGATGCATTTGTGTACATTTGCATGAATTCAAGGTGTGATGAATAGGTTATTAATATTTTATTACTTTTTACTTGATGGTTACACAAAATGGAATTTATTGAAGCTTCTGTAATTTTTAAAAACCACATGAAACCAACATCAGTGCATATTAACAGTTTCCTTATACATTTTTTATGGTTTTTATGGTAGCATTAAAACAAATTTCAACACATGACACCGTGACACCATGTTAATATCTGTGTTGAATGATTTGGACAGTGCTGGGTTTCATCAACAGGGTGTGACTAATTTGCTTGAGTGGTGTGAGAACAATGATCTTGTCATTAACACAAGTAAAACAGAAGAGATTATATTTGGGTCTACATCGGATACTCATACAATGCCTGTTTTTATTCATAATAGTAAAATCAGGCAAGTTAAAACTTTTAAGTATTTAGGTGTAATGATCGATGATATGTTAACATGGAAAGATTACATTGATGCTCTCTGTAAAAGAACAAAGCAGATAATCTATTTTCTTCGCCGTCTTAGGTCTTTCGGCGTAAGCAAAGAGATTCTTCTTTTGTTCTTTATGTCTGTAATAATGAGTGTACTGCAATATTGCAACTCTATTTGGTATAAAAGTCTGTCTGTTAAGTTAAAAACACAGTTGTTTAATCAATTAAAAATATGCTCAAGGATTGTTGGCCAGTCTTTAGAGAAGCTATATGATACAACTTATTATAATAATTTGTTAAGACTGGCTAATAATATAATTTCTGATCCTAATCATGTCCTGCATAATGAGTTTGAATTATTACCATCAAATCGGAGGTACAGAATCCCAAGATTCAAAAAACTGAAACTGAAACACTCGTTTGTGCATCAGGCAATCCTTGAGCTAAATAAGACACTTAATCGTAAATCAAGAGTATTGTAAATGTGCTGTGTCGTGTAGTGGGATGTAGTAAGGTTTTTTTTTTTTTTTTTTTGAGTGTGTGGATTAAGTGATGTTGTGTAAGAGATGATTGTTGCAAACATGGAAAATACCGTGATGCAAGAAAAATTGCAGACATGTTCTGACAATAAAGTATCATATTATATCATATCATATCATATCATATCATATCATATCATATCATATCATATCATATCATATCATATCATATCATATCATATCATATCATATCATATCATATCATATCATATCATCACATTTTAATTACATCTACATCCAAGTTCAAATTCAGACAACCAAACCTTTTTATCAATCAGCAATCATTTGGTGTACCATGACCAGGATCCTGTTTGTGGGCACAGCTGCAAGTTGGCATAATAAATCTACTTTTGCAGCATACAGTAAACACTCATAGCTTAACACATGGAGGATGTTCGGCAAGCTAATAAATACTACATGAGGCTGAGACACACAGCTCAACAGGGTGTTTGATTTGCTCTAGTAGGTGTATGGGTTGAGAGTAGGGTCAGTTTAGGAATTTAACACAGTCATCCATTGTGTTTCAGAATGTTTTGATGTGACTCAGACAAGCTTTGGTTATGGCTCAGTGAGCACAGTCTTATTAGTGCAGAGAGAATATGCCAGTATCCCTGAGGGGGCATGAAAAAGCTTCTCGTTGTGTTTTAAAATAGCAAAGCTGCCATTCAGTACTGATCTCAAGCATCAGTCTTGGTGCATGAATAAGGGGATCTGGCATTTCACTCACTTAGCACATACATATTTAAAGTGTGTTGAGCTCAGTGTCCTTAATACAGTACATGATGCTGGAGAAGATTCATACATTGATGCAGATGAATGACTGAAGTGGGACAGAATGAGCTGATGGTCTCTATGATCAGTGCCTAAAAGCTTTCCATTAGCACATGGATGAATCCTGAGATGGCACATTTACAGACCACCCACACTGACTTAGGTCACACTGAGACCATGTTAATTGTTCTGTGTGATATGAACTATCTTCTTCTGCTCATCTGTACATTAGCAGAAAGACATACTGAGAGCATACTGAGCTGCCAGGATCTCCCCACTGATCACACAGAAGTATAACAATTCATGTAATTAGCTTCATTGTTTTGTGACTAGTAAGGGGAGGAGGGAAAATAGCTTGCCACAGCTGCAGTTTTCTGTTAATTTGAATAGAGTTTGCATAATTTATTTAAAAGTCCCTTAAATTGCGACTGAGATGAAATTAAGGAGGGTGAAGCCCCACTAAATAGGGTTTAGCACAGGGGTGGGCAGCTCTGGCCCTTGAGATCCACCTTCCTGCAGAGTTTTTCTCCAACCCTAATCAAACACACCTGAACATGCTAATCAAGGTCTTCAAGATTGCACAGGCTACAGGCAGGTGAGTTTGATTAGGGTTGGAGCTATTTTTATGCTTTAATAGTTGTATTTGTATTTAATATTTTTTATATATTTATTAAACTGAATTCAGATAAATTAAAATCCAACTTTTATCTGTATCAGCCAACAATCTGTATCAGCTGACAATAGAAACTTGTAAAATAGATATGTTTATATGCTCATTTTGGCAATGTCCATGACTAAAGAGTATATTTACAACATGCATGGAAGTGTCAGTGGTAAGCAACGAACAGGAAAATACTTGAATTAGTCTTTAATATATCACTCATGAATAGGGATCACTAGAGATACAAAACTCAGGAACACAGGATATAAATACACCACACAGTACATAAAGATGTGAAACTGACAACTGAAATTAGGACTCAAGGGACAAAGAAAGGCAACTAAACTAGACGTGTGAAACTAATTATTAACTAGGGCAGCAAACAAGGGTCAATCAGGACCTAGACAGAAAGGAAACACAAGAAACAGAAACACAAAAATGAAATGAGAACTAAACTAAAACTAACTCTGACAGTAAGTACTGCCTAGGCATTCAAATGAATATACTTATAGATGAATAATAATATTGGAATATTATTTGTACCTTAATACTGTCATGGTTTGGGTTGCAGGAAGCAAACGCATGACGAAGGAGATATATTCAAGAACTTTTAATGGCGAAATCTTAACAAGGAACAGGGAAATCGCCTTTCCTTGGTAACCTCTGTACACAAAGTAGCTGTGCTTATAACAACGCAGTCTAATAGCTCAAAAGATTTTTTACTTCCCTTTTGGAAAATTAACCATGTTTTTACTACAAATATAACAAAAAACATGGTTATTTTAGTTAACCATGGCAACCACAAATTTACTACACTACAGTTTATGGTATTTGTACTAAAACTGTTATAAAATTGTATCAATGTGACAAAAAAAATCATAGTTACCACACTTTTACTATAATAAAACCATAGTTCATTTTCATAAGTGTTCACAATAGTTTGCAATGCAAGCTAGTTGCAATGCGTTATTTAGCTAACTTTTTATAAATGCACATACAACTTGCGAATAATACAAATTTACAAAACAATTCAATATGTTTTATACAATTTAGTGTAACATTTAACAGGTAGAAAAGTGTGTGCATGTGACGTCACATTATGGCGGGGCAATTCACTTCCTTCTAAATCAGTTTCATCTGATGCCTTTTTGTCCGAGTCCATTTTGTCTGATGCCTTTTTATCCGAGTCTGTTTTGTCCGATGCATAATTGTACGAGACCTGACACCTGACGTAGTTTTTCCTGAGACCTTTTTCCTGAAGACTTTCAGTGTGAGGCGCGATGCCGTTTTGTCCAATGACTGAAGCCTTTAAAGGGATAGTTCACCCAAAAATGAAAATTCTGTCAGTAATTACTCACTCTCATGTTGATACAACCATGTAAGTCTTTCTTTCATCTTCGGATCACAAATTAATATTTTTGTGATTAAATATGAGCGGTGGAATACTCCTCCATTGGCTTTAAGGGGGCCCAAACTTGTCCGTCCAGAAAGTCAGTGAAGAAAATGTTTAAATAGTCCATGCCACTACAGTGGCTCAACCGTACGTTTCTCAAGCGACAATAATACTTTTCGTGCGAAAAAAACAAACAAAAGAACGACTTTATTCAACTATTCATTTTCTCTCTTGTAGGCCTCTGACGTTAGTTCACGAGAGCTCCATGACGCATGCGCGAGAACTAAACTGACGACGGTCTTCTTCTACTACTACTTGTTACTGGCTGCTCACCCCTTAGGAGTATTACCGCCACCTAGTGTTCAAAATGAAGTGCTGGCATAGCCGGAAGCGCTAAACTTTGTTTACAAGCAGGTGAACGCTCGCGCTGTATGTAAGCTATTGAATTCGACATTGATCGTGCTTTTGGTCTCGCTCTAAGTAATTGTTCACAATGGTTAGAAAGTGTGCATTTCCTGGATGTCCGAATCGTGAAAAACTAACGAGTAAACGTAAAGGTGCCTTAACATTGCCACAAAATGAACGGCTTACCTTTCACCGTTTCCCATCAAATGATCGTGAGCGACTGAATCTATGGCTGCTGGCTGTTCAACGGGATGTTAATGACATGACAATGTCCCAATCGATGCAGCACATGCTCTCCTGTTCAGTTGGCATCGCCTGGCACTGATTACATTTACACCACCAGCTCTCCAATGCTCTCTGTCTTTCGGAAGCTTGAGACTGTGGTTGTGTTGCAGCGGCAGCCTCTTCCATCTCTTGCATTTCAATGTCTGTGTATTCAGGTTCGAATAAGTAAGGTTGGTTAAAAAAATTCAAGTCTTCATCTACGTCAAAATCTGCCGACATATTTACAAATAATGGTTTTTACATACAGCGCGCGCGTTCACCTGCTTGTAAACAAAGTTTAGCGCTTCCGGCTATGCCAGCACTTCATCTTGAACACTATAGGTGGCGGTAATACTCCTAAGGAGTGAGCAGCCAGTAACAAGTAGTAGTAGAAGACGACCGTCGTCAGTTTAGTTCTCGCGCATGCGTCATGGAGCTCTCGTGAACTAACGTCAGAGGCCTACAAGAGAGAAAATGAATAGTTGAATAAAGTCGTTCTTTTGTTTGTTTTTTTCGCATGAAAAGTATTATCGTCGCTTGAGAAACGTACGGTTGAGCCACTGTAGTGGCATGGACTATTTAAACATTTTCTTCACTGACTTTCTGGACGGACAAGTTTGGGCCCCCTTAAAGCCAATGGAGGAGTATTCCACCGCTCATATTTAATCACAAAAATATTAATTTGTGATCCGAAGATGAAAGAAAGACTTACATGGTTGTATCAACATGAGGGTGAGTAATTACTGACAGAATTTTCATTTTTGGGTGAACTATCCCTTTAAGTCTGAGGCATGAATGCTAAGTCAAGACAACTCATGAGGCAAAGGGCTATATATTCACAAGCAAACAAGGAACTAAACTAGTGCAAATTCCAGTCGAGTGCGATATGCCCTACTCACTGTGAAAAAAACAAACGAAAAAAAAAACAAAAAAACAAACAAAAAAACAACTTGAATTATTCTGTTTATACGATAACTCATTGAAGTGACCATTGCGTGTACCCTTCGCTAATAGAAGGTCCTTTCTTGAGGGAATTCAGTTGTTTACTATCATTTGGAATGCCCCTACAAATGGTGTGCCCTTCCCAAAGTGCCCTTCTAGTTTGGAGTTTGCCCTTAGACACAGGCGAGACTAATCAGCAAGGAAACAAAGTCAAACACAGGAAGTAAACTTCAATATAAGAATCCTTGGGGATTATATTATTATATTATTAATTATTTAAATTAGTGAATCAGCATTTAATTAACAGTAAAGCAAAACAAACAAACAAAAAAAAAACAGTAACTGAAAAACAGGGCATGTGACAGTTCTTTTTGCATGGTGTGGTGATAGAGCTGTCTAGTAAGCTAAAGGTTAGTGATTTGTAGGAATAATGCATAAAATGAAAAGTCTGATATCCCTTATCACTCTGGTGTCCTTGAGAAAGTCACTTTACCCAAGTTGCTCTAAGAAGATACCCCTGTGTAAATGTCCTATAAGTTATAAATCTTTTTAAGTAAGAAAGCAGCTGCTAAAAGATTATAACTATCTGTCAGATCTCTGCAGACTGTGTATGTTAATGTGCAAGATGTGTAATCGAGGACAACTAAACATCTTTAGATTATTTATCTGTATGATTCATACCTGCAGTTTTGTCCTCCTCTACAGAGGAAATTCATCACATTAAATCAGTTTAAGGGCATAATTTATTACGTAAGTGACACAATATTCCGATATTAACCTGATTAAGACAATACTCTGATTAAGAAACTACCATATAATGAGAGTGTAGTAGGAACAAAGTTCGTTTGGAAGGAAGAGGACGGAGTCGGCGTTTAACTGCTGACTGAGCTTTATTCAATAATTCAAAACTGTTCAACAGAAAGACTGTGCAACGCACAACAATAAAATAAATATTCCACAAAAGGCTTCACTCCAGTCTTGGTATACACAATCCACAAAGGGCTTCACTTCAGTATTGCTTTCATGACCAGCGTCTCAGTCAGCAGTTCCCCTCTCTCTCCCACACTCCTGCTTCTCGCGGCGTTTTATCCTGTCTCCGCGCCAATTACTGGAATGAGAAACAGGTGTTCGTGATTTACATTTAGCCCGCTCACTCCCCAAGCATCTCCTGACGCTCTCTCCCGTTGCAGACCTCGCAGAACCACGCCCCCCTCGCCACAGAGAGTTTTTGATGCAATTTGCAACAGAACAAATACACACATGGCAGTGGTCAGCCGTTTGACAGCAAACACGAGTTAGTTAGTTAGTTAGTTAGTTAGTTAGATACTTTATTTATCTCAGTGGGAAATTCACAATTTCCAGCAGTATACACAACTGATACAACATACAGTAATACTAGAATATATATATATAAATAAATAAATAAATAATAATAATAATAATAAAGTCCTGTGCAAATCAAATTTTATGCTACTTCATGTACAATGTATAATCCAGTTCAGTCCAGATCAGTGACAAATGTCTGCCTTGAGTAGAGTTAAAAAGCCGCATGGCATGAGGAAGAAACGACCTTCTCAGTCTGTCTGTGGAGCAGGATAATGACAGCAACCTGTCACTAAAGCTGCTCCTCTGCCTTGAGATGATACTGTGCAAGTGGATGCAATGGATTGTCCATGATTGACAGCAATTTACTCAACGCCCTTCGCTCTGTTCAGCTCTGTGCCCACGATAGAGCCCACCTTCCTCACCAGCTTGTCCAAACGTAATGCGTCCTTTTTCTTGATGTTGCCTCCCCAGCACACCACCGAATAGAAAATGACACTCGCCACCACAGACTGATAGAACATCTGCAGCAGCTTTTTACAGATGTTAAAGGACGCCAGCCTTCTGAGGAAGTACAAGTGGCTCTGTCCTTTCCAGCACAGAGCATCTGTGTTAGCAGTCCAGTCCAGTTTCTCATCTAACTGCACCCCCAAGTATTTGTACGTCTTTACCAGCTCCACACAGTCGCCGTTGATGATCACAGGCTCCAGCTGAAGCCTGGGCCTTCTGAAATCCACCACCATCTCCCTGGTCTTGGTGGTGTTAAGGTGCAGGTGATTGAGGTCGCACCACGTAACAAAATCCTGGATCAGTCTCCTGTAATCTTCCTCCTGTCCACTCCTGATACAGCCCATGATAGCAGTGTTGTCTGCAAACTTCTGCACGTGGCAGGACTCAGAGTTATATTGAAAGTCTGATGTGTACAGGGTGAAGAGGACCGGAGAGAGCACAGTCCCTTGTGGTGCTCCCGTGCTGCTCACCACCGTATCAGACCTGTAGTCCCTTAGTCGTACGTACTGAGGTTTGCCTCTCAGGTAGTCCGTAATCCACGCCACCAGCTGTAAGCCTACTCCCATCGCTGTCAGTTTATCTCTGAGGAGCAGCAGTTGAATGGCACTGGAGAAATCCAAGAAAGTAATTCTCACAGCCCCGCTGCCCCTGTCCAGATGGTTGAGGGATCAGTGTAATATGTAGATAATAGCATCTTCGTGCAGCGTTATGATGTGTGAATGAGTTGGGATGGTCAAACCTATTGAAGAAGCTGTTCAGCTGGTTCGCTCTCTCCACATCTCCTTCAGTGGTATCACCCCTCTTTGAACTGCATCCGGTGATTATTTTCATACTGTCCCATACCTCCTTCATGCTGTTGTTCTTCAGTTTCTGCTCCAGATTCCTTCTGTACTGCTCCTTTGCTTCCCTGATCTGGACTCTGAGTTCCTTCTGCACACGTTTGCGCCCCTGCTGATCAGTATCTCTGAGGGCCCTCTTCTTCTGATTCAGAAGACCATTGATGTGACTCATAATACAGGGCTTGTTGTTAGCATAGCAGCGTACAGTTCTAACTGGAACAACAGCATCCATACAGAAGTTGATGTAATCAGTAGTGCAGTCAACAACCTCCTTAATGTCCCCACTGTGTGACCCCTGCACTACATCCCAGTCTGTAGTTTTGAAGCAGTCTCTCAGAGCTTGCTCTGCCTCTGGAGACCATTTCCTAAAAGAGCGTGTGGTTGTGGGTAACCTCCTCACTCTTGGTTTGTAGTGAGGCTGAAGCAGAATAAGGTTGTGATCTGCTTTCCCCAGTGCAGGCAATGGAGTGGCACTGTATGCATCCTTTACGTTTGCATACAGTAGGTCGATAATCCTTTTTCCCCTGATGTAACAGTCCACATACTGTGTGAAAGCAGGTAATATTGCGTCCATAGTCACGTGATTAAAATCCCCAGAGATTAACACAAGCGCTTCGGGGTGCTGTGTCTGTAACTTAACAACAGCGGAATGGATGACGTCACACGCTACCTCCGTGTCAGCGTGCGGGGGGATGTAAACAATGACCACAATAATGAGTCCAAACTCTCTGGGCAAGTAATAGGGATGCAAACTTACAGCCAAAAGTTCGATGTCCCTGTAGCAGCTGGAGATTTTAATGCTCACATGCCCAGGATTACACCATCTTGTGTTCACATATAAGGTGAGTCCACCTCCTTTCCGCTTCCCGCTGGCTTTAGTGTCTCTATCCGCCCTGACTGTTCTGAAGCCAGGTAGCTCCACGTTAGCATTTGGGATGTTAATCGTGAGCCACGTTTCACAGAAGCAATCTTAATGTTTTTTACAAGTGCAGCCAGTTCGTCGATCTTATTCGGTAGTGAGTTCACATTTCCCATCACAGAAGGTACCGACGGCTTATATCTCCACTTCTTCGCTATCCGCTTAGCCTTTAGCTTAGCTCCGACTCAGCAGCTGCGATACGGCCTCCTCACCTCGTTTTGTTTTCAGAGCAAGTAATTGATTTCTCAAATAAACGAGTTTCATCGTGTGCAAATCCATATCCATAGGATAGATAGTCCTTATAAAAACCTTATAAAACAAACACTAAAACACTAAAAAAGTAAAGACAATACGGAGCTGCTGGAAAGGCTGCCACTCCGGCGGCACACGCTTACACTGTCAAGAGAGCATAGCTTTAAGCTAGAAGGCACAAATCAAATTCCTCTCACCTCATCTCATTTCTCATCCAGTACCTCAGAATTTGTCGTGGTGGCATGAATGAAATGTTGGCGAATGAAAGTAGAGAGGAGGCCTGTTGCTGAAGAATTTGTATTCACTTTTGTCTATTTGTGCATATAGCATGACAAATAATTAACTGCAATTGAAGCTTTCATAAAATTAAAAATAAAACACACAAAACTGTATATGGTACTATAACAAAGATGAACTGTTTGTTGATACATACAATTCTGGAGGGAACATTGGACAGCGTGGCATGGGGACGTAATGACGTGCCATTAATCTAACTATAGAACTTATCAAACGGGAACATGAAAGGAATATTATAAAAGAAACTCATGTAAACACCTTAATCAAAATACTGTCTTATTCAGAATAAGGTCAATAATTATTAGATTACTTATTGCTGTCCATGTAAATGTAGTCAGTGTAAAAAGTCTTTACACAACCAATGTAAAGATTTTGCTGTGGTTCAAGTTGACCTATGGAACTTTCCCTCTCTATCACCATCTGTGGTACAAGCACAACAATACATGTCACTTGCAGAGTAGTTTTTTGCCTGGTCCCAAATGGCACCCTCACGTTCTTCCTCTGAGTCCGCACTTGCATGACGTAATGCCACATTGACTTCTGGGTAAAGTCCTCTGCATAGCTCAGAGACTTGTGGGCTCAGCAGAAGTGTACATCGAGGGCACTCGCGGGCACTCAATGGCAGGGAAGCATTGTCTCATAAATGGCGGGGAAAGAGTTAAAATATTCTTTACACTAAAGTTTAATGGTTCTTTTAAGAAATGTTCACTGAAAGGTTCTTTGGGGAATCAGAATGGTTCTTTTATTGCATTGCTACAAAACCCTCCTTTTGGAACCTTTATATTTAAGAGTTCAAAAAAATATATAATCTGAGCAAGTATCATATCTGCTGCTGTGGGTCTGATTTTGTTCTTGCACAGACTTTGTTTATCATTTTCTTTGTTTTGACAGCAGGTTATTCTCAGAGGTTAATGAGGGTTGTTGTTAATAACTTAATTTTAAATGCTAGATAAATGCTAGCTAGTTGAAGTTTGAATTCTACATAACAAAATAAAATCAGTTCAGTCTTCTAAAGTGGTAGGATTGCTGTTGTATATGAAACAAACTGAAATGTATGTTATTCACAGAAAAAAAAAATAAAAATAATAATCCCCTCCACCACAGTTCTCAAGTGTCATTTTCCATTTGGCATATTCATGTTTGCTTACGTGAAATACATCCATGACAGCAAACCTGATGCAAAACATCAAGGCTTTTTAAGGCGAATGTGAGCATGTAGGATGTTTCAATAGGAAAAAGGGAAAATTACAGCAAAGGCATGGCAGGAGAGCTGTGCCCCTAATGATGTGTTTGGCCTTGAGCTCAGTGGAGATGAGGAACAAGAGAAACATCCAATTAGTCTCAATCAGTGCATTAGCGCTAATCAAGGGGAAGAACATGACTGTGAATACTGTGGAGAAAAGGTCAGGATGAAAATGTTCTATGAATTAAGCATGTCTATATCTGACATTTAAATGAGACTCTATATATATTATGTTATCTTGACAAAGTTAACATACTGTTATTGAATAAACTTGATGGAAACACATTTCACTAAAGACTTCCAGTTGGTCCATTGTTTTAAAAGTGGCATTGATTGTTAAAAATTGAAGACAATGAGACAATGAATTGAAGACAGTGAGACAATGTAAACACTGAGATGTGATGACACTATCTATTTGCATCTACCACTTAGAAAATAATAACCACCCAGAGTGTCTAGTGTAACTGGCCCTACTCATTCTAACCAGCCTCACTGGCATGGGAGGCAGCCATGCTAACAATGATGCTAAAGACCGCAACCTTCTAACGTCAGTTGCCATTGCACCTTTTGAGACCAGGGGAGTGAGGTTTACCTGTATAGTTCTTTACTAGCGGGCCTCCATTAGACTCACGCCCCTAAACTTTGAACCAGCTTCACCGCCATGGGAGGCAGGTGCACTAACAAGGACGCTAAAGACTGCAGCCTCTAGCATCAGTCGCTAATGCACCTCTTGAGGCCAGGGGAGTGAGCACAGCTCTGACTAGCTGACCTCCATTACACTCACCTCCCTAAACTTCACTCCCATCCGGGTCATGGCACCAATGTGACTGGTCCTACTCACACCACTCCAAGCGGGATTTGAACCAGCATCACCAGCATAGGAGGGCAGTGTTCTAAAAAGGATGCAGCCTCTACGCCAGTTCCTAGTCTGTCTCTTGAGGCCAGGGGAGTGAGGTTTACCTACACAGCTCTTTATCAGCTAGCCTCCATTACACTAGCAACTGCCTATTCTACACCTGTTCAAATCTCATGCCAATTTGAAACCATTTTACTTTTTCGTGACTAATTCATATGAATCTATAAGGCCTCATTCATACGTTTTTGTATGATCTGCTTACGCCCAAGTGGCAATTGTTTAGGGATATACCTTCATGCTAAATTTATTTTCTAAAAGTCATGCATTTTCATATGATTCACATCGTACAAGTTTATAAGAAATCGCCACCTGGAAAAATACCTACATTTTCCCACGAGATCAGGTTTTTTCAAACTTTAATCTCTCTTTAACTTAAATATCTTAATGACATACAAGTCAAATAACCTTTAGACTTCATACTAAAACATCCAAAGTTTATCTTGACAGACTTTCCTGTTCTAGTTTATAAGTGAAAACCTTAAATTAACTATGCTCTTTAAGTCTGAAGTAAAGGTTTGAGCCAACCTTCACTGTCTGAAAAGAGCTTCTTCTAACAGTGATGAAAATATTCAAGATTTTTATATTTTTTAGAATCTTTCAGAAAATACTTTACACAAAGTGTTGTACAAATGATGTTATGGAACTAGTTGTGTAAACTTTGTGACCCATGTACAGGAGGCCAGATGGTGCTGCATTTCCAACACCAGCTGTTCCTTCGATAGCCATAGAAACTGCTTCTTCTAATGAAAGGATATCCACACATACTGATACTCTGCAGCTAGTACATTGAGAAACCTTTGCTTTCATTAACACTTGCACAGTATGAATATAAAAATGAATATGACTTCAAATTACAACCACCACTAAGCAGGTTTATGTTTCTCAAGGCCAGTGACAGTATCTAGTCCAATTCATTTGAACTCAGCCTTGGTCTTAAAAGATTCCTGCCTTAGGCAATACGTCCACTGCCTTGTTGCTATATTTAGTGGCTAAGCCCCATATTGAATTAATTTTTTTTTTGAATAATAGAGTTGGGAACAAAGACCTTTTCCATTTTACAATACTAGAAGCAAATTATGTTTGTGTGGATTTTCATTGGATTTTTAGACTGATGGAGAATTTCCTGCAATCTTTTCCTGGTGAGTGTACTAATGAGCATTTAAATGACAGAAAGACTGCAAGGAAAGTTCAGTGTCACTGTTACTCTCTGCATATGGTTAAACTGCTAGTGTTGGCCCCAGTAGAACACTACTGTCTCTCCATATCAATCCAGTTAGTGGCTCGCTGGGTTTGTTGTCACGCTCAGTGGATGCTGGTTGGCTGCTGCAATGGCTCCTTTCATCTCTAGGTTATCACCAATACACATTGCATTCAGCATGATGAGCTTGAAAGCACATTTTCTAGGAATATGCAGCTCTCTGTGGCATCTACGCAACATGCCATAAGCCTCACAGACCCAGATCAGTTCTTAAATGAATTTCAATAAAGAGCTTCTAAAGGAAAGTGAATAACTGAAGTCTTTTCAGAGACATATAATTGGATTATTGGACACTGGTAAAGGTTCAGAACAGTGTGTCTCAAGGATGATAACTTGGATGTTAATTTGTTTCAGCGAACCCAAAATGGTTCTTCTTTGGCATCACTGTGAAAACCCCATTTTAGAACCTTCATTTTTAAGACTTTATGTATAAATTTACAAGTAATAAGTTGATGAGATGATGATTGAGTTACCATTCATGCTATTTTTTCACACGTTTATATTATTGCTCTCTTGGTTTTGTGCAGGAGTTGATTTTTTGGATGTATTTTATGGATTGTATTTTATGATTGCTGTAATACCAGATTACAGATTTTCTCTATGGAATCACTGTCCACGGATTCCAGCACACATTTCAGTCTGCCTCATTACAAGCTTTTATTCAGATGAAATCCAATTAGTTACAACATGGTCCATGCTATTTCACTTTCACAGGAGGGACAAAAAGCAAATGGCTTGAACATTTCTGGCCTTCCTGAAGAGTATTATTCCAAAATGCTATATACTGAATGAAACTGGAATTTTTTTTTCAACAATGAAAATTGACTTTTTTTTCTTTTTTTTTAATAAGGAACGAACCCTTCAATATGTCCCGACCCTAATTTTATTTATTTTTTCAACAGGAAATTAAAGTGTCTTTTACATGTGCTAATTTTGGACCCTTCACATGAACTGAAGCAGAGTGATCTGTCACAGCCCTATCAACATCATTTTAAATAACATTTTCTCTTATTGCTCTGAGAGCAATCCTGATGAATTCAATTATACATTGCACTTTTATTAGAGCTGCTGAAGGATGCCCAATGGCTCAGCTTTATTTGTCTGTTTTAAAGAGTCGTTCTTTAGCATTGCTTTCTCTCTGAGAGGAGGAACACACACAGTTCAGACAACAATCTAATAAATCTTACATAAACCTTGACGGTGCCTATTGCCGCTATCTTTGCACTCAGAGCGACAGATCCATTTGCTTTATTGATGTTTTAGCACTAACATGTAGACAGATCTTTATTCTGAGAGGGCTGAAAACATTAGCCCCACTTTCAGAATTATGAGAGTGTAGGAGGACAGAAAGACAGAATTGTTGAGTTAATGTGATTATACATTCATAGTGGAACAAATGAAAGGAATAGTTCTGTCATCATTTACTCACCCTAATGTCGTTCCAAAACCGTATGGCTTTCTTTCTTCTGTGGAACACAAAAGGAGAATATCTGAAGACTGTGCCGGTTGCTCTATTGGACACGAAAATAATGAACAGGGACTGAAGCTTTCAAGCTTCAAAAAAGGACCATGAAAGTACTGCACTATAATCCAAGTCTTCTGAGGCCATACTATAGCTTAGTGTAAAAAAAAAAAAACCCTATATATTTCAGAGAAACAAGTATTCCAGTTCATTAATTAATCATTCTGACCAGATCAAGCGATTCAAACAAAGCAAATGACTGATTTGTTCACTAAATGTACTTCTGTATTTTCAGATATATATATTTTTAAATGCATTTCAAAATATACAAGGGAAAAAATAAAAATAAAATAAAAATCTTGGTCCCGAGTGCAAGAATTTAAATAGTAAAGGCTTAGTGGCAGGGAGTTACTTTCTGTTTCCAGTGAAGAATCTAGCGCATTGTAGGCAAGTTGATAAAGGCTGCAAATAGAGAAAACGGCGCAACGTAAAATTAGAAAACTTCAGTGTTTGTAGTCAACATTTCAATCTGGATGACCATGAACACAGTGTTTTATGGCCAAACTAAGCTGTTCTGTCTGTTTCGCCTGAAGCATACGCTGTTGCATACAGATAAGAAAGCTGTTGCCATTGTGTTCTGTTTTTACCATAATTCTGATTAAAGAGTAGACAATGTGCAATAGAATTTTCAGTGATAAACCCACTCTTACAATAACTGTTCTGTTAATAACCCTCTGTCTATTCAGCTGTCATGTGGGCGGGATACAGAAATGCGGAAGTATCTGTTGTATTCACAAAAGCCCTGGAGCTGACAAAAGTCAGTCTTTTGCTGACAAATAAACATGAATTTCTCTGTCCAAGTAAGACAGACAATGAGTAAACATTGTTCATTTACATGCACTACTGACATTGTAACAATATGAAAATGGGTTGAACACTTTAAAATATATTTCAATCATGACAACTCTCGGAGTGAATAGATTCAACCAGCATTTTATTAGCATGGAGCATGGAATGTACATAGGCTTGATTTTGGCGGACGAGATCTGCTTACGCTGCTGCTGCTGCTGCTGCTGCTGCTGCTGCTGAGCAAATACATAATTGTTCAGCTTAGTCAAATATACAAGAAAGGAAAAGCTGCTGCAAAATGATAGAACCCCCGTAGCAGATCTCTACAGGTGGCGCTGGGGAGGAGGTGGGATTAGGAGTTCTCATATTGTGCGGCGTGCTGATCGCAGCTAGGATACGGTATAAATAAAGCCACGTAAATGAGGAAGTACCTCCGATTGGTTGGTGTCGCAGTACTAAAAGAACCAATCAGCGATAGATAGAGTTTCATGACTGAACTTTGTATTTATACTTCTATATGTACATATATATATAATGTCCAAACTATGTTTTAAAAGCTACACACTCTAAAAAATGACTGTAAATGACTGTGACTAATGATATTACCCAGAATGCACTGTTTTATGGTATATTACTGTTTCAATGGAAAATGGTATTTTACTGTTTTTTTTTTTTTTTTTTTTTTTTTACATTTTTAGAGTGCATTTTGCAGTTACCTAAAATGTATTTTAAGATTTCAAATTACTTTTCTTGACTCTTAAAGTACATTTTCAAATATATTTTGGCATTTGAAAGTATATAAAAAATATATATTTATGCATGAAAAATATATTTTTACTGCAAGCCACAGTTTTTACAAAATATATTTTACATACTGCACTGTACACCCTAATGTTCAAAATAATTAATTGGTTTCAGTAGGACAAACTTAAATTAAACAAATTAGTTCAGTCAAATTAACTTCTACAAGTATTTATAACTTTGTTTTCCTTTTTAAGTTCACAGAACTGATATATATATATTTTATGTAAACTGAACTGTTTCATTGTTTTGAGTTTTATGAACTTATTTCTTTTCATTTAGATGGACTTAAGTTTAATTATTTCTATTTCTATTTTTTGTGCAAGATTAATGTTAAGTGGTAGATTATTAATCGTGATTAATATTTTGTTAGGCTCATTTAGAACAGTTTCTTTTAACGTGGGTTTTTGGAGAGTTACGAGTGGTGCATGTGGCTTGGTTTGAGAGCAAGCATGTTAAATGCTTTATATTGCTGTACTTGTATCAGCAAGTGCTATACAGGGGCGGACCTACCGGGGTGGCACGGGGTGGCAACTGCCACCCTAAGAAAAAACTTTGCCACCCCATCTGCCACCCCAAAATTATCAGAGAATAAAATATAAATGTTAGCAGTGTTTCAAGTAGCCTACTACTGCTTTTCAGCAGCGGCGCTTCAATGTGATGACATAAAAAAATACAGCGTATTGCAAAATAATGGCAAGAAAACACATCTTTCAATAAGCTGCATGACGGTTGCACGGGAACGCAGCACGCCCAATGTAGTCAGCTTCATTAACAAATGACTCTTATGAACTGATTCTTTGGGAGTCAAAAACACAGCGCAGCCAAGTTCACTTACGAATTGTTTTCCATTTGTTTGTGAATCGGAAAATTACTGCTTCTCGGCTAACTCAGAAGTCCTCGAATTTTCGTAATTTTTTGCGAGCTGATTCACCGACTGCCCGCTCCACTTTCATCATGGATAAAGGTCTTTTTGCCATCCGACGAAACGGTAACATGAAATCAATACGAAGATCTGTATTTGTTATTTGTTTTTTTTTTATTATTATTTCCTGGTTGTACTACATTTATTTTGAAGCCTGATAGACACCGGAGTAGAGCTTATTTATATCATGAGGTGGGGAATTATGAGTACTTAGTGTCGAGTGTATTATATAGATGGATTGATTCACAGTTGCACTTGCAGTGATTATCTGACTTCTGGGGTGTTTTGTAACTTTTTTTTTTTTTTTTTTTTTTTTTTTTTTTTTTTTTGTTGTGTGTGGGTTTGAGTACTTTATTTCCTACTCCAGAAGCTTTTGTCCAGGCTGATGGCTAAATGTAGTCAAGGTATTGGGGGGAAATATATATATATATATATATATTTTTTTTTTTTGCTGCATAAATCATAAAGTGTATAAATCTTTCTTTTAGGATTTTTTTTTAATTTTTCTTTTGCTTTAGACCAACTCTTAAGAAATATCTTTGATCAATTTTTAATTTTGTCTTTTATAATTCATTGTGAAATAAAGAGAATTGTGATTAAGTGTGGCTCGGTGGCATGATTGAAGAAATTGGTTTGCTCTCCAGAGTAAAATAAGAATTAACGCAAGATTGTATGTATATTATTAATATTGACCTGTGACAACTTTTGACGTAGTCGGCAGGATATTTTGATTTTTTTGGGTTGAGCAACCAAGACTTCAATTATGCCGGGGGATGACCCACAAGCCCCAAGGGCTCCAGTTATGATGATGCCATTTTTTATGGGAGGACCATGGGTTCAGAAGTTTAGTGGGGCTGACTCAGAAGTGACTTTTGGTGCTTGGAAAGAACAAATATAGAATATGTTGACTCTCCAAGGACTAAGTGTTGGACAACAATTACATTTTATTTTGGGAGTTTTGGAGGGAGAGGCAAAAAGGGAGGTTTTAGCTGTGACTGCAGAAGAACGGGACACTCCTGAGAAAGTGTTTACATTACTGATGGGCTTGTATGGGGACAATACTCCAGTTGCTGCATTGAGGGCACAATTTTTTAATTATAGACAGGAAGTTAGGCAGTCTATTAGGGCTTTTTCTCTCCGATTGCGTGAGTTGTTTTCCAGGTTGGAGCAACGTGATAACACCGGCTTGGAGGGCGGAGATATGTTGCTGAGAGACCAGTTCGTGATGGGGTTACGAGAAGGATCTATTCAGCAAGAGTTGCAGGCCCAGGTTCGGAGGAATCGGCAGTTGACATTCGAGGAGGTGAGGAAAGAGGCACTGGCACTGGAGAGTGAGAGGCAAGACTTGTGGCTCCTGCGACGCCAGTGTTCACTCAGAATGTTGCAGTGGAGCCTACAGCTGATTGGAAGCAGACATTTCGTCATGAGCTGATGCAAGAGGTAAAAGAACAGTTTAATGAAATGTCAAAGACTTTTTTTGAAGAGCTACGTCAAAATCGATCATCATTAACTAATTATACTCATGATGAGTCTTATCCAGCTCAAGTGAATAGAAATCAGAGGCCCCCTGGTCGCCCTTCGAGTGATAGATTTAAATGGGATGCACAAGGTAGACCAGTGTGTAATGGATGTGGAGAAGTGGGTCATATTTGGCGACAATGTCCTGCCCGTCAAAATTCTCAGCGGGATTTTTAATTGAGCCTGCTACTGTGGGCCAAGTAGCTGGACTTCCTTTTCGTGGCCCTAGTAAACCCCTTAGAGAGACTATCGCAGCAGCATGCCCCTTATTAGAGATAAAAGTCGATGGCATACCTATTCAGTGTCTGGTAGACACTGGTTCACAAGTCACGATTTTTACTGAGAGCCTTTGTCGAGAATTATTTCAGAGTAAGCAAGTTGGGGATGTAGGAGATGTTCCCTGGCTAACCTTGCGGGCCACAAATGGATTGGACATTCCATATGTAGGATATATTTTAGCAGATTTTGAAGTCGAGGGAGCATCAGTGCTAGCACGAGGGATTGTCATCGTTAGGGATGGGTGCCTGGGGACTAACCAAGCTTTACTGGGCATGAACGTGATCTCTGCCTGCTGGGAAGAAGTGTGTCAAAGCCATCAACGAACTGTGTCACAAGCTAAGTCCCAACAGCAAGACTGGGGGAATGTGTTTGCATATTGTCATCGAATTAAAGCTGCTGAAGCCCAAAAACAACACAGTGATGTAGTGCGAGTAGCTTATCGTTATGCAGTGACTGTTCCAGCCCAGAGTGAAGCACTGGTATGGGCTAAAATCTCAAATCGAGTTCAACCACACACTGAACTTTTGGGTATAGAAGTTGCTCGATCTCTTTCAGTAGTTCAACATGGGCGACTCCCAGTGCGAGTACGAAACTTGAAATCCACCCCAGTAACTTTATACCGGAATCAAAAGCTGGCTGAAGTGCTTATTATAGACTCGCAGCAGGTTAGAGGGCAACGGGATCTTACTTTGGTAGAGACAGGGGGTGGGGTGGTAGAGGTGAGACTCGTACAGACTGCACATAGCCTAAATGAGTTAACGGAAGGGTTTCCAGAGCACTTGAAGGCCCCATTGTTAGAAGGGGAAGGGTTAGATGGGGTGCAGCGAGAACAGTTGGGGCACTTTTTGTGTAGATGGCAGCATGTGTTCGCTAACCATGATGAAGACTATGGGTGTACGTCGGTGGTAAAACATCAGATTCCCACAGCAGATGCAGCACCCATTCGTGAGCGGTGTAGGTTGGTCCCCCCGTCCCTGTATAAAGAGATTTGGGGGTTATTGCAGGGTATGTTGGAAGGAGGGATTGTTAGGGAGAGTTGTAGCCCTTGGGCCGCACCTATAGTATTAGTGCAAAAGAAGAACAGGGCTTGGCGATTCTGTGTAGATTATCGTAAATTGAATAGTGTGACTAAGAAGGATGCATTCCCCCTCCCAAGAATAGAAGATTCTCTCACCAGCTTGACTCGGGCAGAGTGGTATTCCACTCTAGATCTTGCTAGTGGGTATTGGCAAGTACAGGTAGATGAACGGGATAGGGAGAAGACTGCATTTACTACACCTTTTGGGCTATTTGAATGGGAGCGTATGCCTATGGGGCTCTGCAATTGGCCGGCTACTTTCCAAAGGTTAATGCAGCGGTGTTTAAGTGGCCGAATTGCAGAGTCCACTTTGGTGTATTTGGATGATGTTATTGTGTTTTCGCAGGATTTTGGAACCCATCTGGAACACCTATGTAGCAAATTAGCTCAAAATAAATATGAATAATTAATCATAACTAGTTATAATTAATTATTAATATTTGAATCAGTTAATAAAATTAACTTAATGTAATAAAATTAATATTACAATCAATTAACCTGTTGTTCAATGAACACACAGTGTTAATTGTTTATTAACTAAGAAATGTTCATTTCCAGGTTATGGGAAATAACAATCTTATTCTACTAAAAGCCTGTAGTCAGGACCGACATGAATAGGGACTCCCGTATATGAGCGCAAAACACGGACAACCTTACGTGTGACATGAACAAGACTTTATTAACTAGACTAAACACTTAAACTACTCTAACATTCACACACATACATGCATACAGTTTACCAAGAGAGAGAGAGCTAACGCAGAGTACAGGAAGCAAGAGGTTACAGCATTGTTGGACATTCAGCAGATCAACAGCCTTGAGCAAACCATCAGTTTTAATTTTAACCGGCCCTTCTTTAAAAGGGGTAAGGATACTCAATGTATCCGATAATGAGACTAAGTTTGATACTTGCATGTCTCTCCAAGTTGAATTAAAGTGTCCTGATGCAATTTGTGGAGGCTCCCGTTGAATCTTTGCTGATATTGTCTTGATGAAAGAGAACCAGTTGGATTCAGAGGATCTTTGGTGAATGGAAGGTCTAGGCCGAGGCCCGGCACAAGCTTGGGGTTCCTTAGAAGCTTCTAGCTTCTTAAAGCATCATCTTGACGTCAGCATTTGTCAGTAAAAGAAAAGAAGAGGAGGAAGAGCAGGAAGAGAAGAGTTGATCTTGTGTTCAGTGAATATAAGAGGTGAAGAGGTCACACCCTCTTAAGGTGTCTGAGCCAATAAGGAGTTGCCCCCTCGGAGGGAAGTTTTACGAGTCTTTGTTCTGTAGCAAGATATTAGCATAAGACACTGGATTGGATGAATGAGAAAAGAACCCTCTAAATTCTTATAATACTAATGTGTCACAGAGTTAGTAACATGTAACATAAATTACCAAATAGGAAATTAAAGTTGGAGTCCGTAGATACCAAACATGCTGCCAATGTGATCTCAGTCAACTATACATTTGCAACTATGGAACATTAATACCAAAATAGTTCAAAAGAGAGAATTAATACATAGAATAAAGCCTATAAAAGGAAAGTCGTGATATGGGAAAATTGGATACATGTTTATACATTTCCCAAGTGGTTATATAGAGAATACATAGGATTAAGAGAGTTTATTTGTCCCTCTCAGAAAGAATGAGTCACTGGTCTCTGCAAAATTGTTCCTGATCGTAAAAGGTCCAAGTATCTGTAACAGGACACCTAGTTCTTCCTGTAGTTTAGCTAGTTTGGGATGCTAGTTGCAGTTTTAGGGGGATGGGTTCACAGAGCTTTGATAAAGTGAGTTCATAGGTAATTCATTAACTATATTGAATAATTTTGTGTGCCTGATTAGTCCAGACGCTACATATATCCCCCCTTTTGATCGTTGTTGTTCTTTCTGTGGACAACAGCGAGCGACATTGAAGGTGCAGAAAGATCAGGCACACCACTAGCACACAAGGCTGGAAGGCTGTGATGGACTCTGGTTGTATGTGTCTCCTGGAGTGGTGATCGTTCCATGGCGGTTGATGTAGCCAGTAGGCAAGCTCAGGTCTCTGAGCTGGTGCTGCAGGAATCAAGGCAGCCAGTGCCTTGACCGTGTGTCACCTGTCAGTTAGTGTTGGTACAGTTAATGCGGGCAAGATGTTTGCTGGTGGCAAGGTTCAGGTCTCTGAGCTTGCTCAGCAGGTGTCGAAGTAGCAGGTGCCTTGACAGTGTCACCTGTCGTCTGGACGCCTGTGGAGCAGGTGGTTGTAGGAGGAGGTTACAGGAGTTGTAGTGTGAAGAGGGTTTCAGACTCACCTAGGTCTGATGGCAGAGGAGCAACCGGTGATTGTAGCCTCTGCTCTCAGTCAGAAGCAGTCTGAAGTTTGCAGTGTCACTCTGCTCTTGTGGTGTGGCTGGCTTGAGCAGGGCTGCATGGTGTTGTGTGAGTGGTCAGAATCTTGTGCTTCTGAGTACTTCTCAGGTAAGAACTGTTCAAGAAGCTCTTTTACTAGCATTAGAAGCTCCTGTGGGTCCAATGCAGGCATGTCCATTCGTCCTTGTGCAGCATCTGGATGGCTGCTGTGTGAAGGGCGTGGATGAGGAGGTGGTTGCTGCCTGCTGTTGGAGGTCCTGCGGGGTCTGCAGGATGAGGATGCTCCCATCCATGGCTTCTTCCTGTGGTAGGTCTGGTACCTGGGTCTGTCTGAATTAATCCTTCTCCTTCTGAAGCTGCAGAGGATTTCAGGAAATTGTCTGATAAGGTGTCAAGCAGAAGGCTTTGGCTCCCCCCTCTGTACCTCTGTGCTTGGCTGGGGGAGGTTCTTCTGCTGACTCCATGTGGTTTAGTGAGATGTTTCTCCTGCAGTGGTTCTGTTTGCTGCAGGTAAGAGAGTCTCAGTTCTCTTTTCTTCTGTGTCTCTATTCTGTCAGGGTCCTTGTGTCTGTCCCGAGCCTCCATCTCTAGCTGGTCTATGTGGCTTTTAGCATGCATCAGCTCCTTGTGAGTCTCTGTGATCTGGAGTTTGAGGTTGTTCACCTCCTGTTTCAAAACAGCGAGGATGTGGGCCAAGAAGAAGTTGACTTCAGTCAGATCATTGTGATCACACCTCTGGTTTGAATCATCTGCCTTTACTTCTCTTCCATCTTTGTCCAGTTGCTTTTGGCTCTGGGGCTGTAATTGATCAGCTGCACTGGTTAGGAGGGTGTTCCTCACGACACATAGCCAGTCCTTTTGGTCTGCCATCTGGGCAGTTAGGCTGAGCATCTGCAACATTTAGGCACGCTTGTGGTGAGAGTAAGGGCAAGAGACTACTGCAAGATCAAACAGAATTTAGGGCTAAAGGCACAGTGAGCAGCCAGGTGTATAAAATACAGCTAGGTTTAATAAATGACTTAAGATGGTTCTTGTGGTCAAATTATTTCTTAGTATTTCTTACTGATGGCTCACAACAGGCTTGACCTCTGAACAAATGGAAAAGAGAAAGAGAGAGGAAGAGGAGAGCTTTCCTATTAGATTGTGCTTATTAGTGGTGCTCAAAATTATGCCATAGCAATCATTCAGATTCCTTTGTAACTGGCTCATAAAATTGAAGCAACTGTTGTAAATAAACAAAATCAAGAAGGAGAGTATGTCTAGTTGCTTGTGGTTATATTGGGAAATTAAACCACACAATATTAAAAAGGGAGATGTAAATAAATCACAAAGATGAAAGAAATAATACTAGTAAAAATTAATAGCTGACTGCTATTGTAATTAAAATCAATAAAAAGATTTAAAGAAGTGACTAAAACAGCAGAATGACCTGGTATTGGGAATAGTCAATAGCACTAGTGATTAACAATTAGATTAGCTTTGGAAATCACTCTATAGTTGGTCACAGCTGCAGCGTGTTCAGGACCACACCATGTGTGTGTCCCTCCCAGAAGTTTAGTCAACGTGCTATTGAAAAATCTCAATAAATCCTAGAATTCTTCTTTAGTTAAACAGTTTACATGTAATTAAATTTAGATTTAATTGCCCTAGTAACTGCAGATTTAGCTGAACAGTGTTCAGGGAGAAATGCACCTAAGTGCAGGTGAAATTAGCTGAGAAGAATTAAAGGTAAGGAAAGAGAGAAATCAGAAAACCAGGAATGTGGTTAAGGGAAATTGGTTTAGATCAGTTCACACTGCATACACACAAGCTATAGTTAAAGGCTTCACGTAAATGATGCTAACCACTAACTGTAGAAGCTATTATTTAGCTTAGCCTGAGGTGCAGGGCTGCTAGGTGAGGTTAGCTTAGCCACCTAGCCTGGTTTGTTTACAATATGGCATCACGGGGTGATGAGTTAGCACTTCCTGTGACAAGTCGTTGTCATGGGAACCAATGCACATCTGGGCAATTCAAACAGTTTATTGAGACTGTCTGCTCATTTCAAACAAGTTACGTATAGAGTTAAAATGTGACGCTTATACTTTCAGATTTTCAAAAACTTGATATTACATTCAGTAAAATGCAAATATGTTTTGGCATTTGCAAATTTTACTCATGTAAACTCTTCTCTCTACTTTAAACAACGTCTTGTACTTGTTTAAAGGGTAATTACACAGTTTGCTGTAAGTCAAAGCTTGTTTAAGCATATATAGTTAAGTCCGTCTTGTGCATGAATACTGATATTCCTTTCAGCGAGTGAAACACAGTTTTGGTCAAAAGGTAGCTATGCTTGTAGATGCAGCCAAAGTTTAGATGAATGACATCAATCTTAACTATAAAAGGGGAGCATTACCCAAATCTACATTTATATAACACTGTACTGAGATTCATTCATCAGAAACAGGTTAAGCAATACTGCAATTGGTATTTCTCCAACCAAAGCAGAATAATCAATTCTGGTACAGTTTACATGCCGCTGAGCTGAGATTCCTTCGTCAACACAGGCTTATGCTCTAATACTGAGATTAGGATTTCTTCGCTAAAATCAGATTAACTTTACACTGATACCATTTGAACATATGCTAAAATGTGTCAAGAGTAGACTCTTTCAGTTACAGTAGAGATGTCAATTCAAGCTATCACTTTATCATCATCTAACAAGCCCGCAATTAGTGACCAAAATGCGCATCGTCTGACATATTCTGACTGGAATTATCAAATGCACACTTTTAAATTGACAGTGGTTTAAGCTCATAACCTTTGTTTATTCATGCCCATTTCATTCTCCACCATTTGTAGCAAATTAGCTCAAAATAAATATGAATAATTAATCATAACTAGTTATAATTAATTATTAATATTTGAATCAGTTAATAAAATTAACTTAATGTAATAAAATTAATATTACAATCAATTAACCTGTTGTTCAATGAACACATAGTGTTAATTGTTTATTAACTAAGAAATGTTCATTTCCAGGTTATGGGAAATAACAATCTTATTCTACTAAAAGCCTGTAGTCAGGACCGACATGAATAGGGACTCCCGTATATGAGCGCAAAACACGGACAACCTTACGTGTGACATGAACAAGACTTTATTAACTAGACTAAACACTTAAACTACTCTAACATTCACACACATACATGCATACAGTTTACCAAGAGAGAGAGAGCTAACGCAGAGTACAGGAAGCAAGAGGTTACAGCATTGTTGGACATTCAGCAGATCAACAGCCTTGAGCAAACCATCAGTTTTAATTTTAACCGGCCCTTCTTTAAAAGGGGTATGGATACTCAATGTATCCGATAATGAGACTAAGTTTGATACTTGCATGTCTCTCCAAGTTGAATTAAAGTGTCCTGATGCAATTTGTGGAGGCTCCTGTTGAATCTTTGCTGATATTGTCTTGATGAAAGAGAACCAGTTGGATTCAGAGGATCTTTGGTGAATGGAAGGTCTAGGCCGAGGCCCGGCACAAGCTTGGGGTTCCTTAGAAGCTTCTAGCTTCTTAAAGCATCATCTTGACGTCAGCATTTGTCAGTAAAAGAAAAGAAGAGGAGGAAGAGCAGGAAGAGAAGAGTTTGATCTTGTGTTCAGTGAATATAAGAGGTGAAGAGGTCACACCCTCTTAAGGTGTCTGAGCCAATAAGGAGTTGCCCCCTCGGAGGGAAGTTTTACGAGTCTTTGTTCTGTAGCAAGATATTAGCATAAGACACTGGATTGGATGAATGAGAAAAGAACCCTCTAAATTCTTATAATACTAATGTGTCACAGAGTTAGTAACATGTAACATAAATTACCAAATAGGAAATTAAAGTTGGAGTCCGTAGATACCAAACATGCTGCCAATGTGATCTCAGTCAACTATACATTTGCAACTATGGAACATTAATACCAAAATAGTTCAAAAGAGAGAATTAATACATAGAATAAAGCCTATAAAAGGAAAGTCGTGATATGGGAAAATTGGATACATGTTTATACATTTCCCAAGTGGTTATATAGAGAATACATAGGATTAAGAGAGTTTATTTGTCCCTCTCAGAAAGAATGAGTCACTGGTCTCTGCAAAATTGTTCCTGATCGTAAAAGGTCCAAGTATCTGTAACAGGACACCTAGTTCTTCCTGTAGTTTAGCTAGTTTGGGATGCTAGTTGCAGTTTTAGGGGGATGGGTTCACAGAGCTTTGATAAAGTGAGTTCATAGGTAATTCATTAACTATATTGAATAATTTTGTGTGCCTGATTAGTCCAGACGCTACACCTAGGTGCAGTATTTCAGGCTTTGGAGCAGTACGGGCTGAAACTGCGACCCGAGAAGTGCCAGTTATTCCGTAGGCAGGTTAAATTCTTGGGACATTGTGTCAGTGGAGTGGGTGTTGCCCCCGACCCAGATAAGATAGCAGTCGTAAGAGAATGGCCCACCCCGGAGACTGTTAAGCAGGTACGATCTTTTTTGGGGTTTGCAGGGTATTATAGACGGTTCATTAAGTGCTTTTCTCAGATTGTTGTAATTTGCAGAGTATTGAATGGACATCTGAGTGTGAAGCTGCTTTTCAGCAGTTAAAAAAAGAACTTGTACAAGCACCTACTTTAGCATATGCTGATCTTGCACTGCCTATTTTTGTTTACACCAATGCTAGTAATCAAGGTTTGGGAGCCGTATTGGCACAACAGCAAGGAGGGTTAGAGCATGTGGTTGCTTATGTGAGTAAAAGCCTTCATCCAGCTGAAAGGAACAATGCAAATTATAGCTCCTTCAAATTAGAACTTTTAGCAATGAAGTGGGCTGTCACCGAAAAATTTAAAGATTACCTGTGGGGCGCTAAAGTGATAGTAATAACGGACACTAATCCCTTACTACATCTTCACACTGCGAAACTGGGGGCGGTAGAGCAGAGATGGCTGGCCCAATTGGCGAATTATGATTATGAGATCAGATATCGGTCTGGGAGGGTTCATACTAACGCTGATGCCTTGTCAAGGCTACCTGTTTTACAGACTTCCCAGAAACCAGTCCCCCAGGTTGCTGTTGGACAGCTGAATGTGGCAATGGTGGAAGCCCCCAGTGGACACATTAGTGAGGCCCCCTCTGGATGGGGTTGGAATTCAACCTATTGGCGAGGTTTGCAAGGACAAGATGCAGCGTTAAGGAGAGTTTTGACTTATATCGAGGTGGGGAGTTTGCCACTGAGAGTGGAACGACAGGCTCAGTCTAAGGATGTGCAGAAGCTGTTAAACTGGTGGGATCGTCTGTGTTTGAAGGATGGTGCCCTTTGTTGTTCGAGACAAGACACAGTGACCCAAGAGATTAGACAACAGATAATAGTTCCTCAGACTCAGATTCCGAGCTTGTTAGAGGCCTACCATAGTCAGATGGGCCATCAAGGAGTGGAAAAGACACTTTCCTTATTACGAAGACATTTTTGCTGGCCCCGAATGGAAGCAGCCATTCGTGATTACCTGGCAAGTTGCCCACGTTGTGTTCTGCAAAAGGCCAAACCAGATAGTAAAGCTCCATTGACTGTGTTTGTTCCCCAGGCGCCCCTGCAAATTGTGGCAATAGACTTTTTATCATTGAGTCGACCTATGGACCAGTATCAGAACATTCTGGTGATGACTGATTTATTTACCAAGTTTGTATAGGCTGTACCTACGGCGGATCAGACAGCAGTAACGACAGCCCGAGTACTGTGGAACTGTGTAATTCAGCCTTTTGGTTGCCCTGAAAGATTTCATTCAGACCAAGGCCCAGGGTTTGAGTCCAAATTAATACAAGAACTGTGTGAGATGTATGGATGCCAAAAAACCCACACTTCGGCCTATGACCCTCAAGGGAATGGGACTTGTGAACGTTTTAACCAGACTCTTTTGAATTTGTTGGGTACATTAGACGCTGAAGGACAGGACCAGTGGGTGAGTCGACTTGGTTTTCTGACCCATGCATATAATAACTCTGTTCACAGTTCGACTGGGTATGCCCCTTCTTATCTGATGTTTGGCCGACATGTTCATCTGCCAATAGACTTGGCATTGGGGACTTTCAATCACGATGGGGTGGAGAGCGCCCAAGAGTGGGTGCACGAGCATCATAAATCCCTAACCCAAGCTTATAAGAAGGTTCAGCAAAATTTACAAAGAGTTGGAGAGAAGAACAAACGATTGTATGATCGGACTGCACGTGATTGCCCCCTGTTGCCAGGAGAACGAGTACTGGTGAGAGATCAACGGAGGCAAGGAAAAGGCAAGTTGAGGGATCGATGGGACCCTCGATCATATGTAGTGGTGAAACTACCATATCAAGATGAGCCGGTGTATGTAATTAGACCAGAAGGAAGGACTGGGCCAGAGCGTGTGGTCCATCGGAACCTTCTTCGACCGTGCCTGCAGTATTCAGAGGTGGTACAAGAGTCTGAAAACCCATCAAGGATCCCCCCTCCTGAGATAATGGGATGGTGTTGCTTCCAAGGACCCTTAAATCCTGGGGTGCAAGAGGTGGCTGGTCCTGACCTTGTGGCGAGGCGTTCCCAAAGGCTGACTAGAGGGCAACCACCAAATAGGTATGGAGAATGGGAGTAATTGGTAGTAGAGACTACTAACCATTAGTGTGGGGGGGTGTCACGGGGTGACTAAATTAGTAAGTAATGATTAGTAGATTGAATGGGGAATGTAGAATATTAAGAAAGCAAATGCCATTGGCTCTGGGAAGTTGGGGGCGGGGATGGGTTGTTTGTTTCTGTCTTTTTAAGGTGGAGGTTTGAGAAGGAAGAGGGACCCCCCGGCTATCAGACAGTGAGATGCGAATCGAGTGACTTCCTTGGACCTGTGAGGCGGCGGGACGGAAGCCGGAGAGACACAGCGGAAGTGGGCGTGAGAGACGAGGGCCTCGTGTGGTGAACGCCGCGGCTAGATCGGATATTGAGAAACAGCGAACGCCATTACTGTTACACGGAGGGGCGAGTTACTCGTTCCCCGGCCAGTTAAGTGATCTCTCTCTCTCTCTCTTTTGTCGAAGTCACGAGTGGTGATAAGGAATTGACTGCGTTGTTTGTTGTAATTAGAGTGAATGAGCCGGCTGTCTCTAGAGGAATCCCCGAAGGCGAGGAGAGTAAAGGACTGACACTTATCCGTCGCAACTGCGGAAGGCCAACCAGATGTTTTAAGTCAAGGACGGCATTTTGAACTGTGAACTGAGCCAAATGTTTTAACACTCTGAGGTCTAAAAACGCGCCGGCGCGTTTTGCAGTTTTTTTTTCACATTGCAGCAAAACAGACTTAAAATACTCCGTCATTTTTTGTCATAGAGACATAAGTAATATATCAATTGAAACTATAGAATGTCTTCTTTTTTTTGTGTACACTCACAATCAAAATAAAACTTTGTGCTTTTTAAAAATAAATAAAATATACAGGGTGTGCTGTCCTGCCGTCTCCGTCTCTGCAAACATCGTTCTAAAACGTCACTAAAAGTAACTAAAATAGATGGCTTATACATGCTACATGGACATGAGAGATATGTCTTTGGAAAGCTTTAAGTGTCTACTTTTAAACAAAACAAATAAATTCTAAAACAAATATTCTCCCTTTATGTAATCAGTATAAAAGTAAAGAGAGGTACTGTTTCTTCTGTCTGACCTAATTATCTTTAATGTGTGCCCGCCCACGCGCAGAGCGCTCTATTCATAAGATAATGTGCTGAGGCGATCTATGCGAACTGTAAACGCCCCTAACAGCGTCTTAAAAAGCATCAAGTTTCATCAGATTCATTCGCTTTCCTTCGCGTTTGGAAGATGGCACACTACACAGGTGAGCAGGCTCTTCAGATGGTCCTGGACAGTGAGGAAGTTCACTCTTTCCTCGGAAGAAGAACACGTCTGCATTTTGAAGAGCGACTTTATCCAGCTGAAGATACAGTTTCTGATGAGTAAGTGATTTAGTTTTACTTAAATTATTTGACGTGTTTTTTTTCTATATAAGCGTACATATATATTTGCCTTATATTTACATCTATATAACTATATATATAACTTTATCTCATAAAAACGCTTATAAATAGAATGCTTTTCTGTTGATATAGGGCCTACTTAAATTATTTATATAAGCGTACATCTATATTTGCCTTATATTTACATCTATCTATCTATCTATCTATCTATCTATCTATCTATCTATATATATATATAACTTTATCTCATAAAAATGCTTATAAATAGAATGCTTTTCTGTTGATATACTTAAATTATTTGACGTGTTTTTTTTTTATATATATAAGCGTACATCTATATTTGCCTTATATTTACATCTATCTATAAATATATATATAGCGTATCTAAGTACCGTATATGATAGGCGTGAATGTGCTAAAATATGCTTGGTTGTGAAATGCGCGAACATGTTGCTATTTGCTAAATGTGCTAACTGATATAGCAGACTGTAAACGTTTACACATTCGCACACTTTGTCTGGTAATGGCCAATTGACAGACATATACAGCATGCTTGTATACCTGTTACTTTCCTGTCAGTTATGCATAGCTAATGGTATGAGAGTATTATCTTATATGCTAATAATAACAGTTTTTTTTTTTGACATTTTTTTTAGGAATGTGGATCCATCACTCTCACATTCACCTGCAATTCCCACTAGGAGGGCACGCAGCAACACAGGCGGAAATGAGAAAGAGTAAGTACACGTTTACCCACTATATGTGCAAACTGATATAGCAGACTGTAAACGTTTACACATTTGCACACTTTGTCCAGTAATGGCCAATTGACAGACATATACAGCATGCTTGTATACCTGTTACTTTCCTGTCAGTTATGCATAGCTAATGGTATGAGAGTATTATCTTATATGCTAATAATAACAGTTTTTTTTTGACAATTTTTTTTTTAGGAATGTGGATCCATCACTCTCACATTCACCTGCAATTCCCACTAGGAGGGCACGCAGCAACACAGGCGGAAATGAGAAAGAGTAAGTACACTTTTACCCACTATATGGTAGGCCTATATTGAAATCTGTAAGATTTTTCATGTTTTTAAAATAAGTTTCGTCTGCTCACCAAGGCTGCATTTATTCAATTAAAAATACAGTAAAAACAGTAATATTGTGAAATATTATTACAATTTAAAATAACTGTTTTCTATTTGAATATATTTCACAAAGTCGTTTATTCTTGTGATGTCCAGCATCATTACTCCAGTCTTCAGTGTCGCATGATCCTTCAGAAATCATTCTAATATGATGATTTGCAGCTCAAGAAACATTTATTGTTTACAATTGTTCAGAAATGTTTCATAAGTAGCAAATCATCATATTTGATGATAATATTCATAAGATTCATATTTGATGATAATATATTTGCAGAGCTCTGTGGTGTGTCGTCACAGAAAGCAGCTCCAAAACAGACCAAAAGTGACCATGTACCGGTTCCAGGAGCAGAGCTGACATCAGATGCAAGGAATAATGCCACCGCTGGTCGTCGGAACTGCATGCTTTGCAAAGTACAGCTTGGTAAAAGGCAAGACACACCTTGGAAATGCCAGGCATGTGACATTTACTTGTGTCTTCAGTTGAACTGTTTTCAAAAATGGCACACAGATGTGTGACTGTTCAGATTCTCTGTTCACCACCTCTCACTGACCATTGGGCTGCAAAGATTATCTATATGTGATCAAGCAGGTTATGTATAGGGTGTAAAAGTGGGCTTTTTTTTATAAACCTTACCTTTATTTGCCTGTACACAAAAAATGTGCCTTTGACCCTAGTTTATATGTGGATTATATTGTTAACTTTATTTTAAATAAAAAAGAAAAAAAACAATGATATGTCTTGTCTTTGCATTTTCTTAGTTGACTCAGTCACATTCCTGACTGAATGGCTCATTATGCGGCTCATTAGGGGCAGGGTCTTAATCTCCCCAGGTGTAAATCACTTCATTATTCATGAAGAGTCACACCTCTTCGCATATGGCCTACCTAAACAAAAAGTGTCTTAGAAATTTAAAATCAATACAATGTTTTATGTGTCAGAGTAGGGAGGATCATTTCCACATCATTTTGAAGCATTTAGTATGCATTTTGAGGTATTGTTTCAGTTACTTTTTTTTTTTTGTTTTTTCAATAACCACGCATAAACATTATTCCTTTAAAAACACAAACATGTACATACATGTTCCTCACATATTATTGTAGCCTAGTTTGTGCTACAATACAGTGTAATGACACTTTTGTCATTAATATGTTTATAACCAACTGATAAAAGCACAAATGTCAGGGCATGTCAAAACTTCTCCAGGGCCCAAAATCAGCCTCAGACTCCAGAGGGTTAAATCCCTCTGAAGTGAGTTTTTACATCATCAAAGGAGTTAGTTAGGCTGTGGTCATTGTATTTCTTATTTATTTTTTTTTTATTATTATTATTTCCTGGTTGTACTACATTTATTTTGAAGCCTGATAGACACCGGAGTAGAGCTTATTTATATCATGAGGTGGGGAATTATGAGTACGTAGTGTCGAGTGTATTATATAGATGGATTGATTCACAGTTGCACTTGCAGTGATTATCTGACTTTTGGGGTGTTTTGTAACTTTTTTTTTTTGTGTGTGTGTGTGTGTTTGTTTGTTTGTGTGTGGGTTTGAGTACTTTATTTCCTACTCCAGAAGCTTTTGTCCAGGCTGATGGCTAAATGTAGTCAAGGTATTGGGGGGAAATATTTTTTTTTTTTTGCTGCATAAATCATAAAGTGTATAAATCTTTCTTTTAGGATTTTTTTTTTTTAAATTTTTCTTTTGCTTTAGACCAACTCTTAAGAAATATCTTTGATCAATTTTTAATTTTGTCTTTTATAATTCATTGTGAAATAAAGAGAATTGTGATTAAGTGTGGCTCGGTGGCATGATTGAAGAAATTGGTTTGCTCCCCAGAGTAAAATAAGAATTAACGCAAGATTGTATGTATATTATTAATATTGACCTGTGACACTAACACATTATAAGTGATTCAGTTGGCCCAGTTTCCCAAACCATTCGCTCAGTTCTCAAAACAAAGACACATTTCTCAAAACGTTTAACAATGACTACATTAGGTAGCAAAACTGATGACACACACCAGTCAAAATCTGAGAGAGAGCTGAATGAATAATTTACAGGGGTTTTAAACTTACACAATACCAGTACTTTAGATGAGGGAAATTTCACTATGTACAGTAAACTGTAGCACGCTGTACACCCTCAAACTTGTGATTGTCAACTTTAGCCATACTGTATTTTGCAGAACTGAGAAATGACTGTCTTGTGTCAGAAGATCAATACGCTGCTATAGTACTTTATATACTGTAATAAAATTTGGCCAAATGTGCAGAGGATGCTGAATTTAGTTTTACTGTAATTGACAGTATACTGTATTGTGGTGCATACCAAGATATATATATATATATATATATATATATATATATATATATATATATATATATATATATATATATATATATATATATATATATATATATATATATATCTGCCAGATCAATTTACAATAGTAAAATTTATTTTACTGTATCTGTAAATTTATTTTTGTATAGTGTAGTAGACAGTAAGCTGCAAAATAATTCCTGAATCCCAGTAAGCAGTATTTTTGTTACAGTGTTACATGAATTGATCTCACTAGTGTTCACTGGGCAGTGCAGTAGTCTGTGTATTTGTTAAGTTTTGTGTGTCATCTGAGGACAAAGATTGATTTTGTCAGACAAGAATAAGTTTTTGACTAAAACATTTTATTTTGACCTGGAAGTTTGAGGTTTGTACAAGTTGGTGCATAGTTTTGAGATTGTGTTTATAGTTGTGAGAAAATGTTGAATTGTTTCATTTCAACTAGATTAAAAAGTTTGAAAGACAAATTTATGTTGGCTTGTCATAAAGCCAACTTAAAGTCTTGTTTAAAAAACATAAATAGTTTGGTCAGTTAGGCCAGAATATAGAGTGATTGCTAAAGTGTTGCTAGGTGGTTGTTAGGAGATTCTGGGTGGTTGCTAGGCTCTTGCTGCAGTTGCTGGGGTGTTGCTAGAGTATGTAGTTGATAGGGTGTTCTGGGTGAACACACACAGACATTCCAACCTCTGTTAATAACAGAAACTCAAATTTTTTTTGCAAAAAACAAGTTTTTGTGGTTCTTTAACTTGCACTAAAACATGTGATTTATGCCACTGAAGTAACCTGTGTAATATTAATAAAACTGCTCATCTCCTTTAGTGATACAAGGTCAGACTCATATTAAATCTGTTGATGTTTTTCATATAGTGCCTTTAATGGTGCCATGATGGGTATTTAAATCTTGTTAATTATTTTGGTAATGCAATGTTTGTGAACACAATTGTGTATGTCAGGCCATAAATCTCCAAAAACTATGCATGGGCGCTTTGGTGTTGCCACCCCTCATAGACCTCATGCCACCCCTTTGCCACCCTATAAATAATTTTCTAGATCCGCCCCTGGTGCTATACCATGCTATTGTTAACATAAATTAGCAAGTTAGCTTTTGTTTTGTTTTTTTAAATTAGCTTGTTATAGCTAGTTAATTTTACACTAATATGTTTACACTGGGGTTACATGATAATTTTAAGTTAAATGTATGAGTGTACTCAAACATTTCAAGTTAAGAACAATTAAAATGTATGAGTACAAAATAAAAATATGCCAGTTCTGCTTACTTAATCTTTGAATTTCTTGTTCGTTTGTCCTCAATTTTTTTTGAGTTTTGCCAACTTATTTAGGTTTAGTGTGTATATTTTGGCCAGAAAAAAACAATTTTGCTGTATGAGATAGACTCAAAAGTTTTATAAATTACTTTTATAACACTTTTATGATGCTTTTGCACCCTTTTTAAAGTTTGAAAGCTTCAGTCCGCATGAAAAAGAGCGGCCAGCACAATCTTAAGAATTTCTCATTTTGTTTGTCAGCAGTGATGACAATTTTATTTTAGGGTGAACTATCTCTTTAAAATGATTTAAACAAAATATTACAAGAAAACTAATGGCTCCATACTCACACTAAACACACAACACTGGCACATATAAGCTTAATTAAATCTGGGAACATATAAACGCTACTGATTCAAGAAAACAGATGTAAATGTCAGCTCATAGTGTCATTTAGTCATTATTTTATGGCCTGGTCCTGTGTGTGAGGCATACTGATGGAGATTACTTAGTAGTAATAAGAAAGAAAAAAGTAGCGAATTCCCTCCTGCCATATTGAACACATCAATCATCATGATGAATATGTTACTGATTACAAATTCTAATGAAACAGAGATGGGGCTTGCATTTACCCATAGTGTGAATCTACCAGTGTAAAAATGAACACCAGACGGAAGCCAGGTTTCATTATGACATAATAACTGAGAATGAATGATCACAGGGTGCTGGGAAAAGAAATTAGCTTTGACCTTTTGCATGGTCTAGAGGTTTGAATCGGTAGTTTTCCTCATCTACAGTCAAACCAAGAATGCTCATTCCCAAAAGGCCTGAGGCAGATTGCGAAAGGAATTATAATATCTCTGTAAAAGACAACTATTTTTTTTTTTTTTTTTTCTCCATAGGTTGGACTAGTCTTATTAGCCCTGTTGGTTGATGCTGAAACAATAACATTCAAAAGTCCTGTGAAATTTAGCTCCAACACTAATCAAACTCACCTGCCTGTAATCCTGAAGACCTTAAATAACTTGTTTGATTAGGGTAGGCAAAACTCTGCAGGAACTCAAAGGCCAGGTTTGAGAAACTCCGTCCTAATCAAACACCCAATTCAACTCATAAGCTCTTGGGGAGCCACTGTCCTTTAGAGTTTAGGTCTAACCCCAATTAAGCACACCTGAAACAGCTAATCAAGGCTGTTCTTTTAACAACTGTAATTTTTATTTAAGGCCTGGGACACACTAGACGATTTTCAAATCTTAACCAATTTTAAAACTGTTGGAGACGACAGACATAATGACAGTTTCAACTGATTTTTTGCATTATAATTCTCTGAATGCACACACTAGATGAATTGACCAAACTGCGAGACCACACACCTGTTGATTGCAGGAACAATAAGACAGTGAGACGAGCTCTCATGGACACTCACAAGATCAAACGTGACTTGAGAAGAAAAACAAATGGAGGACAATCGAGTTTGTCAGCTGGCTCTCCTGCCACTCATTCTGCTTTACAATGAAAAACAAAATGGGTGATCTTTTTTCTCAATACTTTTGTGGCATGATTGTGGCTGCCAAGTTTCAGCTAAAGAAGCTTGCAATATCCGGTAGGTGACGCTTGCTTGCTTTTATTTGGCTATTGCACATCAGAGGCAGCCCGATCAAGAGTTGTAAATATCAAACTTTTTGATATTTATAATTTGAGATTGGGGACACTCTCAAATAATGTTAAATAAATGTAATAACAGCACACAATAGAAGATTTTTTGGACAAAAAAATCTTCTATTGTGGATTAACGATAGATACCTACTGCTGTATATGCTGTTAATTTGAACCAAACAACAAAAGAAAAAATAGAAAATCACTCACTGCTCTTGACTGAATAACTTTAGTAGCTTTAATAAGAATAAACATGGTGGACTGTGTACAGCTCATCAGGGTAGGAGCTAAGCTAACAGGGCAGAGTCAAGAGTTGTGGGCGGGGCCTGTTCCAAGACGTCACATTGTAGTACATTCCTGAACAGTTCATTTTGAGACACTGTTTCAGATTTATGGGGAAAATAAATGGATTGGATACATTTTTACTACAATAGGTGGTTGTGTACACACACTGTGAACACCTATATTGTTTTTGAACATAATTATAAGTCAATTTTGCAAAATAGGTCCAATTTAAGCCCTTGGCTGAGGGTCCCGACAAGCATGGGTGAAATTTGACTCTCGGCAAAATTTATTTATTTTAAAAACGTTTTTTTTGTATCTGCATCATCAAATTATTTGAAAAATAATTTTAAGCAAACAAGTTTAAGTTTGCTTGTTGTTTATTTACTCATTTATTGAATAATTCCCTTAATTTTATTATCACGGGAAATGACTTGGACGATGAATCAGTGTCCATCATTTTGCGAGCAACTGGTGATAAGGAAAAATGCCACGTTGCAATATTGAAAATATTTCCATTTTAAACCATGAAGGCAAGCCAGTTGATATTACACAAACAATGTGCAAACTTTGCGCGATGCTTATGCGGGTGAAGAAGTCTCAAACTCCAGTCAGTTAGGCCTATTCACTACAGAATCTGAAAGTAAAAACTGACTGAGCTTTGGCATCTGATGCTGCAATAACGATTCTCTTAGAGACAATGAGAGATGAATCTAATTTATTTTCTTAATATTTCTCTTGTGGCCATAGTGAGAAATTTTTTTTTTGTGAATCGAGAAGTATTTCGTGTTAAACAAGTTATTTAAATGAGGAGTAAGCTAACTAATTTTATTGTCCTCGGAGCATGTCGGTTATGCGGTGATGCGCTACATAACATGGGGCAAATGAATTGCAATATTAATTTAATAATAAAAGTAGCATGATGATAAGAAAAAAAAATTAATAGCCCTGCATGCCCATCCGCTATATGCCACTGTGAAGGGATGAACGGCGTTCGGGCACAGCATCAAATCGATAAAAACTGTTTTATCCAATCCACATGCATGGACCGTTCAGGGTTCAGTACTGCAATGTCCGAGTCTCTCCTGTCTCATGATGTTTCTCATGTGTTTTCAGTCGGCGCAAGCAAGAAACGTTTACTACACTGTGGAGCTTCGACTCTCTGAGCAGTGGTCATGCAGCCGAATTTTTATGACTACGGACGGTGCGCGTGTGCATGCACCGAATGCGTCTCTCACCGCTCATGGGCAAAGGAGTATCTTTGAAAGGCTCGCACACTCAGGGGGCAAAGGAGTATCTTGAAGAAAGACTTGTGCGCTCAACTGTGCCCGAGACGGAGGGGAACATGGGAAATGAGGTATATCCGGGCCTTAACCACTCCAAAATAGTGGACTGGAGCTGACAGATCACATCGGGAAAAATATGGGGCGGCATTACACCACTGTATCCAACACTTTGCATTGCACTTAGTGATGTAAGGCTTGGATGCAGCTGCTCGGCCATGGAAACCCATTCCATGAAGCTCTCTGCACACTGTTCTTGAGCTAATCTGAAGGCCACACGAAGTTTGGAGGTCTGTAGCTATTGACTCTGCAGAAAGTTGGCGACTTCTGTGCACTGTGTCACGGTACCACGCTTGAATTCCCTGAGCTCCTGAGAGCGACCCATTCTTTCACAAATGTTTGTAGAAGCAGTCTGCATGCCTAGTGCTTGATTTTATACACCTGTGGCCATGGAAGTGATTGGAACACCTGAATTCAATGATTTGGAGGGGTGTCCCAATACTTTTGGCAATATAGTGTATATTGCGTAGTTGTGACACTTGAAACAGCATTATTTTTGCACTTCTGTTTGGCGAACTTATGAGAACTATTTTTTTTAAATAGTTGTTTGTTTTTTTATTGAATAAGTAAACCTACAAACATTTACAGCTAAACAATAGTCAGCAAGAAATCAAATCTATCAAATAACATGAGTAGGTTAGTATTATAAGGCAATCAGCAGTAAGTCACAGAGACACATAAGGCCCTATTTTCTGATGTCTCTTCACCGTATTGTCTTCTTTTCTCAGATGTGCCAAAGTAAGATATATCTCTAGGGGGTTTTACTGCAGTGGTGGCTTTTATGAGCAAGACTTTCTCAGAATGAAGATCAATAAATAAATGACCTTCAATGTCTTCAGAGCCACCCTAAAAATAGCACATGCTCTATTTGAACTTGTGTGACAAATGGTAGTGTTTGTTTGCTTGAAACTATTAAACCAGAGGAAAACCAGCAATGGGGATTCAGAGAGACAGAATCAATAATTATAATCCACTCTCAAACTTTAAATCTATCCTGCAGTAAATTAATCCTGTCACTCTGATTTCTCAGCCTCATCTTGGATGGAGGGGTAGAACAAACAGAGTGACACCAGAGAAACAGCAATGTGTCTTATCAGTATGAACAAGCAAAACACACACCCTCTGTGAGAGAAGGTCTGAATGACAGATGAGAAGAGCCCATCGCGATGCAGAGCTGCTGATGGATAATTTTCTTCTCATGCTGATTTAAGATCTGTTAAGTCTTTTCAATTGCTTTGAATGGGCATTAAACTATTTTATTTTAAACTAAAGAGAACAAAGAAGGCTTGTTGACCTAAATTCTGTTCTTATTCATTAATTTCGACACCATCACTCAACCATTGGAGAAAAGTGCCTGTGCCGACATTTCTGCAAAATATTATGTTGCTTTTTGCATGTTTCGCAACACTTTCAAAAACATAAAATGTCCAGTGAGTTGTGATGAAAGTGCATTCATTTTTATCTAAAACAGATGAACGATATAATAACGATTTGTTATGTTGACTGCAGTATCGTGACGGTTTGGAAATGAAATGCGAGTGGCGCTAAAAGGTTAAAAGCCCAGATGACTGCGAGCGAAATCAAAGAACGAACTAGTGTGTTCATTTTGAACAAAACCAGATCAAAACAATGTTCATTTAGGGAGTTGAGCACAAAATCCAGCTCCAGCTAATAAACAACTCTGAACAACCACTGGTCTGTGGCGATTACATAATTGGTAGGTTCCTCCTTCTTTGACATGGAAATCTCTTCCAGTCTTTTCCTTTTCCTTTGCCTTTTTTTCAATCTTTTCCTTTTCTATTTTTTCTATCTGCCAGTAAAAACATGAACATACTGGAGAGCTGCTTTATAGTAGAAAGTGAAACTGAAATTCTAATTCTAATTGAAAGACCCTGACACTGTTTTTTCATGTTTAATACTGTAAAGCTGCTTGCTTTGAAACAATCTATTGAATAAAGTGCTATATAAATAAACATAACACCCCCTAAACCTAACCGACAGTGTTAAGAAAAGCAAATGTGAGATTAAAAATTTCTTTTATTATGACTCGTGATTCACGGGACTCGTACCCGAACGCTTCACATTCCAAATAAAGTGCTATACCAGCTGTGCTACTGAGCAAGTATACTACTTTCTGATGTAGTATACTTGCTCAGTAGCACAGCTGGTATAGCACTTTATTTGGTCCCCATATACAGCCCGAATTCCGGAAATGTTGGGACGTTTTTACATTTTAATAAAATGAAAATGAAAAGACTTTCAAATCACATGAGCCAATATTTTATTCACAATAGAACATAGATAACATAACAAATGTTTAAACGGAGAAATTTTACACCTTTATTCACTAAATGAGCTTGTTTCAAATTTGATGCCTGCTACAGGTCTAAAAAAGTTGGCACGGGGCAACAAATGGCTGAAAAAGCAAGAAATTTTTAAAAGATTCAGCTGGGAGACCATCTAGCAACTAATTAAGTTAACTTATATCAGGTCTGTAACATGATTTGCTATAAAAGGGATGTCTTAGAGAGGCAGAGTCTCTCAGAAGTAAAGATGGGCAGAGCTGTGAAAGAGTGCGTAAAAAGATTGTGGAATACTTTAAAAACAATGTTCCTCAACTCAAATTGCAAAGGCTTTGTAAATCTTATCATCTACATTGCATAACATCATCTAAAGATTAAGAGAATCTGGAGAAATGTCTGTGCTTAAGGGACAACGCCGAAGACCTTTATTGGATGCCCGTGGTCTTCGGGCCCTCAGATGACACTGCATCACTCATCGGCATGATTGTGTCAATGACATTACTAATTGGGCCCAGGAATACTTCCAGAAACCACTGTTGGTAAACACAATCCGCTGTGCCATCTGCAGATGCCAACTAAAGCTCTATCATGCAAAAAAAGAAGGTATATGTGAACATGGTCCAGAAGCGCCGTCGTGTCCTGTTGGCCAAGACTCATTTAAAATGGACTGTTTCAAAGTGGAAAAGTGTTCTACGGTCAGATGTCCAAAATTGACATTCTTGTTAGAAATCACGGACACTGTGTCCTCTGGGCTAAAGACCTTCCAGCGTGTTATCAGCATTCAGTTCAAAAGCCAGCATTTCTGATGGTATGGTGGTGCATAAGTGCATACGGTATGGGCAGCTTGCATGTTTTGGAAGGCACTACGAATGCTGAAAGGTGTATAAAGATATTAGAGCAACATATTCTCCCCTCCAGACGATGTCTATTTCAGGGAAGGCCTTGTGTATTTCAGCAGGACAATGCAAAACCACATACTGCAGCTATTACAACAACATGGCCTCATTGTAGAAGAGTCTGGGTGCTGAATTGGCCTGCAGTCCAGATCTTTCACCTATAGAGAAAAATACGTCAAAGATGACCATGAACTCTTCAGCAGCTGGAAACCTATCAGGCAAGAATGATACCAAATTTCAACACCAAAACTTTGTTTTGAAAAGAAGAGAAGATGCTACACCATGGTAAACATGCCCCCGTCCCAACTATTTTGAGACCTGTAGCAGGCATCAAATTAGATATGAGCTCAAATTGTAACACTTCTCAGTTTAAACATTTATGTTATCTAATTTCTATTGTGAATAAAACATTGGCTCATGTGATTTGAAAGTCTTTTAGTTTTCATTTTATTCAAATTTAAAAACGTCCCAACATTTCCAGAATTTGGGTTGTATATGGAGCTGGTTATATGGTGCATTGTGCATTAGTTTACAAATCACGCTCCACAGTAACACATAACATAGTAATGTGTAAAGAATCATGTGAAAATAAGTCATTATTAATAGTTATTATAGTTACTAAACTAAATATAGCTGCAAACAGTGATTAAAGGGCCAAGCATAAAGAAGGTTTGCATTCGCTGCCCTGAAGATTTTAGACTACCATCAGGACATGGTGCCGAAGACACATACCGAGTTTCATAACTATACGCCAATGGGTTTGTAAAATATAGCATTTGACAACAAAATTCAAAATGACTTCTATGGGAAAATTGGATATCGTTTGATTTGGAATGCTGCACCAAATCTAAAGAGAACAGTTTTGTGATTTTTGGCTAACACGTTCAGAAGTTATAAGCAAAAAGAGCCGTTTTTCATATCTTCTGACCACTAGGTGACGTATACGCCTAAGCATTGTGTAGATATAGCCTCATGTCCACTTTGGCTTGCTTTTTGTCAAATTTGTTCATGCTTTATTCAAGAACGGTTTGATGAATCAACTTGAATTCCAGAAGTTTTTGTCGGCACAGTCTGAAGACTATCTAGTTTAATTTTAACGAAAATTGGAGCAATGACCTATAATGGGGGGGGGGGGGGGTTGGGGGGGGGGGGGGGGATATGAATCAATATGGCAGGTTCCTATCGAATCATCTTGAGCCAATCAGAGGAAAAAAGAGTTTTGTTTCTAAAGTTATTCAAAAGTTATTAACATAAACGTGAGTCCAACTTTGGACAGTTGGTGGCACTAGAGCAATTAAGTTAGAGATTCCAAATTTGCTATGGTGACAGTTCAGACTGTCATCGATTTGTATGCCAAATTTTATAACTTTCCCACAAGCAGTTCAATGGGCTGCCATAGACTCACAAGCAGAATAAGAAGAAGAAGAAGAAGAAGAAGAATGACACCTAAAACAATAAGTGCCTATGTACCTTCGGTCTGCTCCTGTAATCATAGTTTATGTGAAAAGGAATAAAAGTTAAAGTTATTTTTATTTACTTATTGACATTTTACTTCTACTAATTGTATGTATTGGTGCAATTTTGATGTTTTGAAAAAAAAAAAGAAAAGAAAAAAAAAGCCATGGCTACCATTGTATCATTTGCAAAAACACTTTAAAAACTGGAGGGCTGTATTACATGTAGAGCTAGTGCTCAGATTTGATGAACAAACAAACGTGAAGGTTGAGTACTGCTGGAACATAAACAGCTGTAATGAAAAAACACATTGGTTACAGAATCATCATAGATGACAATTGGTGTCTGTAGAATCTGTAATAAGTGCCTTTGCAGAGTTTGGTCCAGGTCACATTTGTTGGACAATACTACTTGTAAATATGGCTGATCTCTGCCAAGCTGTGCATGAAAATTGTGAAATTGTACAAGTGGAAAAATTGAAAGTGGCACAGTAGCTTTAGCATGCAGCACAGAGCACACACACCAGCTGACCTTTGCTATAGCCCTTTATTCCTCACAAATGGGTTTGAGGTTGTGATGAATGTTTGCTCCCTTGAGAAGAAGTATAGTACTAAACTTGGTGAGAATGTTGAAATTAGGTCATGTTGTTGTGTCTTTGAGCCGTGCAGGAGCATTTAGGCACTTGCGGTTTGGAAGGCACCCAACTTTACTGCTGTTTGTGCCAAAATGAAGCGTCATGAAGCATCATCCAGAGCATGTTCATTATAACTGGTGGAGAATGCTTCACATACACACAGTCTCATTGTGCCAGTTGCGCTGGCTCTTTGCCTTTATCCGGCTGGGAGTGTATCTGAGCAATCATAATTGGTACATGGAGAATTCAGTCACACTCTAAGCAGTGATAAGAAACACTGTTAGTGCCAAATACAGAAAACATAAACAGGCTTTCTTTAGAAATTTGGGGTTTGTCTCTGTGGAAAACATCAGACTGTGGTGGAAATGCAACATCAGCTCTGTTTTTCCTCATCTAGATTGTTTCTCATTGATTGACTGAGTGCATACTTACACTAATAAAAAGTATCCAGGATTGACCCTCATGTTCTATTTGGGGTACTTCAATTGATTGAAGGTCCTTTTAATAGATTGGACACATGGAAACATGTTTAACATTGACCTTAACAGGGAACATTCTCAGAACTTTAGCTAATATTCTGTCAAGGTTCTATACACTAATGTCAGTTGTTTGTAATTTTTACAGTGTGTTTTTGCTGAAATACTAGATCAGTTTTTTGAAAAGTGGATGCCAACTTTGTGATAGAACAGGTGGTTAAAGCTTCAGTAATATCTGGCAGCTGGAATTTGTTTATATCAGATAAACATATTAAAACAATTCGAAGGGAAAATAGCTACTATTATTTTTACACAAAATCATTGAGTTCTCTGAACCCCCCCCAAATAAAGTAACATCAATCTCATCATAACATGAGCGTTAAGATGTAACCATGCAAAAGCAATTCTCATAAATTATATGGTTAACAGTCTGCATACTGCAGATAAAGTATTGTACATGCGCACATGTTTTTATGCAGTCACCAAAAGGAATCATAAAATATGGATTTTAATGGTACTTGGCTTAATGCATTACACTAAAACCCCTTTAAAGAGAGCAAGAGGAAAGTCACTCATCACTCATTGATGCAAATTAATGCTAATCAGACTTCTGTAAAGCTACAACCTTTGCTGACCCATTTAACAATTTCACTAGGGAAGGATCTCTAGTGCACATGTATGTATGTATGTATGTATGCATGTATAGTCATTTTATGAATGTCTGAAGAATGATCCCCGCAGGGAGTGTCATTATGACTTTAAATGAATGTGTTCAATACAGGTTGAGCTCTATTGACAACATATGTGGTGTATTGTTAATGATTAGTCAATTGTCCCTCAGTTTGTAAAACTGCACATAGTTTTTTCCCCCCTCATTAGTTAATTAAGTACTTAGCTTTTCCCAGTGTCCAGTACATGTTTTCAGAAGTCTTCAGACAGTCAGCTTTTTAATTGCTATAATACAAAATGCACTTAATGACCAAAGTCTACAACATTTAGGAAATCTTTTTTTTTTTTTTTTTTTTTTTTTTTACATTCAACCATTGGCAAAACATATCTACAGCCATTTCACACACATCTATATATTGTTTTATGCTTAAATTTAACTTAATGTTCAAAACACAATCGGCGATTAAATGCAATCTTTTCATATTGAAGAATATCTGGATTTTTAGAAGATTTACAACAATTTAAGGATGATAAAGGTTAGTCAGGTCTTTTTTATTTTATCTTTGTTTTCTACTGGATTTGCTGGTGTATAAATTAAAATGTCTAAAATACGAAGCACTTAAAAGTTATCTTCACAGGTTTTTGTCACGATTCTCTAGTGTAATCTAATGCTATAATTTGTCTAGGTAGAACCTAAATTGACGTGTGTGTGTGTGTAATGGCGTGTGACATTTTATGACATTAAAATTCATTTATTTTTTACAACACTGACAATGAAGTCATATGACAGTGAGCTAAAATTAAAATGACTGAATCACAAAAGCATCTGAGCACTTAATTCAGTCAAGCAGGGACTATCTTTCTTATACACATACTGCAGCCTAAAATTGCAGGCACACATCATTTCTATATAGAATTTTAGTTTTATATGTGGTAAGTTGTCACCTACTAATAATTCATTTATATCTCGGATGACATACAGTACATGGACTGACAAAATGGATGCTCCATGCTCCCTTAATTTTCTAGAAAGAAACAGAATTTTTTCTATGCGCTGAAGTCAGTAATGTCTCAACATTTTCCACCAAAATGTGTTTTTCCTCAGACATGCTCAGTAAATCATAAGAACGAGTGGGCAGACAGAAAGAACTCTGCAACATACTTTGATTCTCACCAAAATGTTCCCCCAAAGGAATCATGTCACAGATTGTGTAGTATACATTTTGGTGTGTTTTGCTCTAGGCCATCTGGCACTGTTTAACACTGAACTTTGCTCTTTTGTTCAAGCTAAAGTGAAAAACTTCATGTTTTTGAAGGCATTGGGCTATGGGGAGCCATGTCACATTACCAAAGACATCAAAGCTCGGCATGGATCTGAAAAGACAGTGGCTGAAATCTCTACACTAGATACTAGAATATCTACCTACAGATATTGCTGTGAGCAGACTTTAGAATGAACTGTTTCTTAAATCTAATGGTGTGAAATGGCATTTTGCATTATTTCTTTTATTAAAAATTTAATAACACTTTACAATAAAGTCCCCTTAGTTAACATTTATTGGGTAGTAACTGATTATATATATATTATATAAATAATCTGGATTACATAGTTGTCATGGTGTGTGGCTGAGGATGAAGCAAACGATGGAGGAAATCTTTTAATTTAATAAACAACACGAACAAGAGAATAACCAGGAGAAAATAGCAACCAAAAACACCATAATACAACATCAATGCAAGACAAAGAACAGACTGAAACTATGAGCTTATATACACACATGCAAATAGAGGAGCAAATGAGACTAATTAACCAGACTGAACTGAGGACACTAATTAATCAGTAACCAAGGAGACAGGCAAATGAGGAGAACTTAACTCATTAACCTAGAAAAACAGACATGACCATCAGAAGATAAACTCAAAATGTGACAGTACACCCCCTCCTAAAAAGGCGCGTCCTTGCGGCGTAAGGAAACAGTCCAACAGAGGAGGGAGGGTGGGGGCTCTGGAGGAGGGCGTGGAGCAAACGAAAGCCCAATGGGTGGGAAAGTGGGAGGGTGGGAAAGTGGGCGGGTGGGAAAGTGGGCGGGTGGGCACCCTGGAGGCTGAACAGAGGCAGCTTCAGGCGAAAAGGAAGCCTCCAGGGCGGAGCCGGCAGCTTGTGTGACCAGGGCGGAGCCAGCAGCTCGTGTGACCAGGGCGGAGCCAGCAGCTTGTGTGACCAGGGCGGAGCTGGCAGCTCGGGACACCAGGGTGGAGCCGGCAGCTCTGCTCAGGCTCGCCCACTATGGCCGCAGGCATATAGCCCCCTCCACCCCCCCCACCCACACACACACACACACACACACACACACACAATATGGCTGTGGCCATAATAGTCATTGCTTCATTGACAGAACCATACTCAGGAAATTCTCTCTTGGGGACAGGCTAAAGCGTGGCAGCCATGATGGGACGAGATTCTGGAATGACGGCCATGATGGAATGAGACTCTGGAAGGGCGGCCATGACGAGATGAAACTCTGGAAGGGCGGCCATGACAGGACAAGACTCTGGAATGGCCTCGGAGACCCACCCACCAAAATGGACTTGTCCGCTATGCAAACCATGAAATGAGACCCACAGCTGGCCAGCACCCACTCAACATAGTCTGCAAAGGTCCCCCGAGGATCATAAATGGGCAGGCATGTCCTCGTCTGCTCATTAAGGCTGGTATGGAAAAATACCTTCAGTGAGCAATCAGAAAACGATGGCAGGCACACCAGTTGGTCCTGGAGGTTTCTGCCTTGTTGGTCTAAGCAGAGGAGTTGAACAGCTGGCAAATCCATTATTTTCTGTTTTCACCTTAGCTGTTCTGAATTTTGTTTGGTCTTGCAATTCTGTCATGGTGTGTGGCTGAGGCAGGGACGGATTACGAACCGGGCCAGTGGGGCCACTGCCCAGGGGCCCTAGGGGTGCAGGGGGCCCGTGGGGCCCCTAGCCCAAAACAATTTGCAACGCTTATCAACAATGTATTTTCGTTTGTCTATTTTAGAGGGCCTACATTCTTTGATCCTCTGCCTACAAGGGCCCCTGACCCTATAGGGAGGGCGTTTGGCTGCCAAGGGCCCTTGAATTGTGGTGGTTGTGGTGGTGGTGCTGGTGGTGGTGGGGGGGGGGGGGAGGTCGGTGCTTTCAGGGGGCCCCCGGCCCTGCTATAGGAACTTTAAAGGGAAATGGGTGCATGGGAGCCTACTTTTAGAAGGCCCTCTTAGGCCCTCCTATTATGGTCCTGGCTTCTGGCTAACAGGGGGCCATAGGGAGGATGGGGGCTTTGGGGGCTTTTAGAGGGCCCTCTGATTATGAGGGCCCTACTAGGAGGCCCTAGGCTAGGGAGGAGGGTGTAGTGTACCTTTAGAGGGCCATCTGATTACAAGGGCCCCTACCATGGGGCCCCTGGCTTCTGGGGGGAGGGGAGGGGGGCGTGTTAACAGCCTTACAGAAGGCCCTCTGTCTAGGGAGCGGTAGCATGGTGGGATGGAGGCGGTTAACCTGCCCGCTGAGTGGCCCCCAGACCAGTGTAGCAGTGTAAGAGTTTGACCAGTGTAATCACTCCCAGGGCTGTAGTGGAGGCTAAACGCAAGTAAACACGGTTTACCCACCTCTGAAATTTCAGAATTAGAGTTTACCCACTTCTCAATTGATGGCCTCGCGAACGTTTTGCCCAGGGGCCCACACAACCCATAATCCGTCCCTGGGCTGAGGACGAAGTGCAGGATGAAGGAAATCTTCAAAGAGATCTTTTAACCATAATACAACATCAATGCAAGACAAAGAACAGACTGAAATTAAGGGCTTATACACATGTAAACAGATGAGCAAATGAGACTAATTAACCCTTAAATGCATGACTGTTTCGCCAATCATTCTTACATATTCGGGTCTTTATCGACCCGGATCAATATCTAACATATTATCTGTCGTGATAATATAAAACTCCTCTGATATTAGAGAAACAATTACAGAAGAATAAAATAAATCGTATTTTGTTACCTTTTGGAGCTTGAAAGGGCTCCGTTTGAGCAGATGTTTTATGCCATCATCACTGTTCTCGTCAGAGCTCATTTCACAGTAAATTCAGCAAATAATGGGCTAGTTTTATGTTTGAGGTCATGAATATGAGCCCATTCGCGATCTCAAACGTATTCTCAAAACTATATAATTTTCAAAATCTTTAAAATCAATATTTCGATCGCTAACCGCTTCACCAGATCCATCCAGTAACAGTTACAGTCATATTTGATTGCGTTCAGTACTTGTTTTGCAGTAAATTGCTGAGCCATTTCATGTTTCTCTTATTATTTCGTTTTCTGTCTGAATGAGTTGTCACTTCAGCATTGTGTATCAGACATTGCCACCTTGTGGAATAAAGGTGAATTGCACGTATTCTGTCATCTAAGATTAAATTATTGTTGTGCAGAAAAATATACATACACTCATACACACCTCGGGTCGTTTGTGACCCTATACAATTTTTACAAAAAATTAATACAAAAATAGGCATTATTTTATAATTTTATGATTTTTTCTTGTTATATTCTTTATAATGAATTGATTGAGGAATACCAAGAAGGTTGATGTCTAACTTTAAAAAATGAACGAGGAGGAGGGTAGTGAATGACGTCCCGGGTCACCAAAGACCCGAGGTATGCATTTAAGGGTTAACCAGACATACCTGAACTGAGGACGCTAATTAATCAGTAACCAAGGAGACAGACAGACAGGCAAAAGAGGAGAACTTAACTAATGAACACCCTAGAAAAACAGACATGAACAGATCAGAAGACAAACTCAAAACGTGACAGTACTAAGATTCCAAATATTAAGGACTTGTAAAAAGATTTTATGTTTTAAAATGTCCATAATCGGACTAGTTACTCCTTTTTTATTATTATTATTATTGGTTACATATTATTTACACAATAGCAGTTTATTTATTTTAATTTGACATTTTTATGATTTAATTAATTACATTTTCTGTCATGTATTTTGAAATCAGTAACTGACTACAGTTTGTACTACTGCTAGTTACTTCATGTCAAAGGATGAAGAACTTTTAATTTTAATAATCTAATAATGCATTGGTAAATATTGTAATGAATATTAAGATTAATGAATGCTTTAGAAGTATTTTTATTGTTAGTTCACATTAACTATTGCAGTTCTACTGTTAACAAATGGAGTATTGGAAGTATTATCAAATGGAAGTATTATCAAAAAATATATATTTGTCCTTATGACAAAGGAATCATTGGTAACGTTCTATGAAGCCTGTATTTATAAAGTATTATAAGGGTATTCTTAATGTGTTATGATACATGCATAATGCATTATAACAACCTTACAAGATGTTGTATCATCTTATGATTTTTTCATAGAAAGTGTTACCGAATCATTTAGCTGAATGATTCCGCTAAATTTTGGTGATAAATGGTCATTGAGTTGTGCACAGTTAGTCATTGGCACCTGTCACAAAAATGAAGACCCATCATGATCTTGTTCTCCTTATTTTGTTTTTGCTGACTTTATGTGAGGAATATTCCAACATTTGTGCTACGAGTTTTAGGCTTTACTTCTGTACATTTTCTGTTCAAGGTTATTTACTGTCCAAAGCCATTTTTTTACTCACAATTGGCATGAAATGAAAGTAATTTCAGACCCTGTTTGTGAGACATATAGATCTTAGTATAACTAATCTCATCCATCTGCCTTCATAAAATGTATTCTGTCAATCCAGGCAGTTACTTTAAGACCGTCCATCTCCTTTTTCACTTTCCTGCTCTTTTGTTACTCTGAAAGTTGTCAGAATGAATAGCCATCAGCTAGACTGCAGTGTCAGGCCGAGTGACAGTCTGCGGATAATAATGTTTCATCTCTGCATGCCTTTCTTGCTTTGTTTTATTCACAGACACACAGTTATCTCCACCATCTCCAACAACTAGGGAAGTCAAAATGCTCATCTTTGTGAGATATCCATCTAAATACTTTATGCCTTAAGAGAATGTAAACACACAAGACCAAATTCAGCAATCAAACAAAGTTAGGCATAAAGTAAAATAAAAGAAACTTTTCAGAGGATATGGCTGCTTCTCAGTCTATTTTAATTTCCAGTTTCTGAATGTTTAACTGAATATTTGTTCTTCATTTTATTTGCTAACTAGTCATGAATAATTTACTTGGAAAATCTTGAGAAATTTTAGTGTGTTTATAATTGTTTCAATAAAAAATGTTAATATTGATTTTGATATTTACCTTTTTGAATTAAGGCTTGCATTAATAGGTTTTGCTGTGGTAATGATAAATCAGAATTGTGAAATTTCACTTGTATGGCCCTTCTGAAAAAAAAAAATGTAATGTTTTCAGCAACTTAATTGCATATTATTTACAATTAAAAATATATTATAGTTTAAATTTATATTAAATGCAGTTATCTGAACTTTATAGTGATTTTATTACATAAACATCTTTATAATTTCATAATTACTTCTACTGTCTTAAAAATATAGTTAAAGAATATACTGACAAGCATATGTCATAATTATATAATAGAATATAATTTCTATTCAAACTTGTATTTCATGTATTTAAAAATATGTGTAATTGCATATGTGTATTAACTTTAAATGTAATATTGAAAATACACTACAGTTAAAATTATAATCAAGTACTTTACATGTGTTTTTACATGTTAGTCAACACACAAAAAAGTGTAGGCCTACTTAATGATTTATAATGAATGTATACTGATTTTAAATATACATTAAGAAACTTTTAATTTGACATTATTACAAAGGACACTTTTTAATAAGTGCACTTAAGTGTGTTATGAACCATAGTAATTGAAGTGTGCTCTCTTTAAGTGCACTTAAGTGGCTTTTTATTTCATTATATTATATTATCTGCAAGTACAGGTTTTTTTTTTTTTTTTTTTTTTTTTTTGCACATTCAATACAATTAAGCACACTTTTTCACAAGGGAGTGTTGACTGTAATTGTGATATTGTGACAGTCGTACTTACATCAAAATCACAAGTACTGTACACAATGTCAAAGAATTTAAAAGAAAAATGTTTTGTCACTGTTAAAATTCAAAATAACAATAATATGACCCAGAAATTACTTATAAAACACAAGCCATGACCTTCATGGCTCTGAATCAAATCCAGACTATCATTAACGTTGTTTAATGGTAGTTTGACACCCATCAGAGCGGCAGTTGAGAGCCATTCACAACCCATTAAATTTCCAGCAGCTGCAAGGTCAAGGTCCTTGGCCACGATCCTGAACACAGTCAAGCACGGTGGAAAGTGTAGTGGAGAAATTAATTAGCTCATATAAAATGAAAAAAGGATCCATTCCCCTCATTTTGTGATGATGGGTTGAATGACAGAGAGTCATGATGTGGATACGCTGGATGAATACATACAACGAAGAAGATGCATGCAGAGTTTATTGATAGCAAAGAACCGTCTGATAACAAATACATTGTAATACAATCCTGGATGACCTTGACCAAGGTCCTATTCTTGAAATGTGGCTTACTCTCATTAGTAGGATTAGTAGTGTAGTGTAGTATAGTATAGTATTAGTATACATTGACTTTTACTTGAAAAGTTACTTATAGTCAGTAGAATGTCTGTTGTCGGATATATATGTGCAACATTAATTACAGACAACAGAATGTCTAAAGTGGACCATCAAATAAAGTGTTACTGCAATTTCTGAGTGATAATTGTTTCTAAACCATTTTTTTTTATGTGAGTAATCACAACATACACTTTCTCGCTACTGAGGTTTAAACCAAACTATTCTGAAATGTACCTCCCAAAGTTATTTAACATGTAGGTGAACCATTAATTATTGTCAACAGAATGTCTAAAAGGGGCCATCAAAATAAAGTTTAACTAAAATTGAAAATAGAAAATATGCGATGAAAGTTACATTTTTAATGTTATGTGTCTATGTAGTGTTTTTAATAGGCTTAATAAGACAAATCATTTGCAAATTTATCAGTCAACACCATTCCTGACTCCTGAGTATTTTCTCCCTAAAACGTCTAGTGTAACAAAGACGGTGTCAAAAACACATTTTGAAATCACCCCTTATTCCTACAATCACAAATATGTAGCCAATGCCGTCAACTTGCAGGGTGGGGATTTTCCTATCATTATTTCTAAGGATGGTGAATTGTAGATGGCGAATGGGAACATGGTTTGTGTAACATTAGCATCACATTATTAGCTGTTTGATAGTATAGTCAAGTCAAAGGCTAATCTTATCAATTACTGTTATGTCAACTTTTATTCAAATTCTGAATGGATTATACAGTATCTAGCCTAGAAAGCGCACAAAGAACTCCCTTTATAATCACTAAAAAGCTGTGAATCATCTCAGTTTGCGATCTCACAAAGTTCTGTTATAATCAATGAAGTCATCTACATTGCACAATGAATCTTTTATTTACATCATGTCGGCACTTTGGATTGAGGGGATTCATGAGCTTGCAGAACACAGCACTGCACAAAATTCACTCTTCCTCTTCTTCTTCTGAATCAGTTTCTGGTTCAAACAGACATGACTGAATTATATCAATATTTCCACTTGCCATTGTGTGGCGTTTACTACAGTTGACCGAGTGGATCAGGTGGTCCAAGCTGGTGTGATTGAATGGTTGACTAATTTGCATATTCATGGATCTGTGTAGACTAAATGAAGCAAGGGTGTAGAGTTATATTCAAGCTATTTTAAGGCATGAAGAAATTACTTTCAGAGTTTTAAGGGATACAATTATTGATGGCAGGGGGACTTTAAAGGTGCCCTAGAACCCTTTTTCACAAGATGTAATATGTCTAAGGTGTCCCCTGAATGTGTCTGTGAAATTTCAGCTCAAAATACCCCATAGATTTTTTATTATTCATTTTTTTAACTGCTTATTTTGGGGCATAATTAAATATGCGCCGATTCAGAACGCGTCCCCTTTAAATCCTTGCGCTCCCCACCCCCGGAGCTTGCAACTCTATAATACATTGCATAAATGAAGTTCACACAGCTAATATAACCCTAAAAATTGATCTTTACAAAGTGTTCGTCATGCAGCATATCAGGTCAAGTATGGTATTTATTTGGATGTTTACATTTGATTCTGAACAGAGTGGATGGTGGGTGGGCCTCTAAAAGTGTGGGTGGGCCAGAATAATTCGCATCATCCCATGTTTTTCAACTGGCTTAATTTGGGAGGGGAAAAAATGATGGACCGTCCCTAAGTGGCGTCAATTCACAAAAAGTCAAGGTATGGCAAATTCAAATTACGTTATTTAATATAATATTACGTGACAATATCAATTCGAGTAAATCTATGAGATAAGAACAAGACAAAACTGCAGTTACAACCTGAACCAACAGCACCAACCGATTAAAAAAAACGGTTATTAATAATATTAATAATAATAATAATAATAATAATAATCACATATTTGGAAATAACCTGGCATGGTAACAGGCAGCTATATGGATAAATAAAAATAACAAAAAAGTCAGCTTACGATTAAAAAAAAAAAAAAAAAAAAAAATCAGTACTGATTTGAAACTTGTGACAAACGCTCACACATTAACCTGACCACTTCAATACATTCCACCCGACGTTTTTGGTTTTCTTCCTATTTATTAAATATAGGCAATTGGTTGATGAAACAGTGATTGAAATTAAGATATAATTTCTACAAAACGAAAATTCACTTTAAAGAAAGGCTTACTATAAAACAAAACTTAATGAAGTGGTCAAACTCATGTCTGACCAGCTGCATGTCTCCCGACATTGCGCATCCATCATGCTATTCGCTTTTCATAATCAACATAGGTGAAATTTAACGAATAATATATGCTCTATAGCCTAATATGTAAATATAAATATGAAACTAAATTGGCCATTTTTATCCCTCTGGCCGACAATGTTAGGTAAGAACGATGGAAGACCAGGGCGGGATACAGTTAACAGTCTTTAATGAGAAAAGTAAAATGTCCTCACTGAAAAAGCAGAACACAAATCACTGGCATTAAACAGAGCCAAAACGGAAACAGCAGACGACTGGATCAAAGGAAATCAGCATAAACTTCCACAAGGACAGAGGCAGGGACCCCGAGATGCATTCAGCCAGTCAGTGATAGTGAAGACAGCGGTCAGGGTGAACAGCCAAGGGCGAGCGCAGAACAGGTACTCTGCAAACAGGCACAGCTGGATAATACACAGTCCAATGGCAGTATAACTCACAGCAGAAATAACGACTTCACTTTCCACAGATAAGACAGGACAGGACAGGATAGAAGAACTGACGTTTCTCACGAGAGGTCATTGAATAATCCGACAACAAGACAGGGCAAGGAAGAGGGAATAAGAAGCAGAGACAATCAAGAGGGAAAAAGGGACAGGTGAGGAGAAGGGAATGAAAGGGGAACCAGCTGAAAGAGATAATGAGCGGAGAAGTGGAAGTGTGTGCGTGAGAGTGTGTGACCACAAGAGGGAGACAGAGAAAGAGGAGAAAAGGCCAGGATCATGACAGTACCCCTCACTCAACGAGCGCCCCCTGGCGCTCCCGAGGCCGACTGGCGATACCGGAGGAAATCATCAATGAGTGAAGGATCCAGGACGTCCCGGGAGGGAACCCAGCTTCTCTCCTCAGGACCATACCCCTCCCAGTCGACAAGATACTGACAGCCGCGTCCCCGACGGCGCATGTTGAGAATCCGGCGAACCCTGTAGATAGGGGTATCATCGACAAGACTTGGGACGCGGACCGGGCGAGAAGGAGGACTGGTTTGATGCAAGAGACATGAAACACGGGATGAACCCGGCGTAAATTAGGCGAAAGGAGAAGCTTTACTGCGACAGGATTTATGACCTTTACAATACGGAATGGTCCAACAAAGCGGGGAGACAATTTACGTGATTCAGACTGGAGAGGTAAATTTGAAGTGGATAACCACACTCTTTGGCCGCAAACGTAGCGAGGACTTCTAATTCTGCGCCTATTTGCTGTAACTGTCATGCGTCTTCTAGCTCGACAGAGAGCAGATCGCACTTTCCTCCAGGTGCATTTGCAACGGCCAATAAAAGCCTGCACTGACGGAACATTAGATTCAGAGTCTTGGGACTCAAATAACGGAGGTTGATAGCCGAGACAGCAATGGAAGGGCGAAAGACCAGTAGCAGAGGAGGGAAGCGAATTATGGGCGTATTCGGCCCAGGATAGTTGCTGTGACCAGGACGCGGGATTCTGATGGGTGAGACTGCGAAGCATACGGGCGACAATCTGATTTGTCCGTTCTGCTTGACCGTTCGTTTGGGGATGAAACCCGGACGAAAGGCTAACGGATGACCCAATGAGGCGACAAAAGCACGGATACAGGGACAAAGAGGAGCCCCTTAGGACAGTTGCGTGGGACTATGACTCGAGAAAGAGAACGCTTAACCAGCTTCTCTATTCCCCAGATGGTCGTGCCAACAATATGACCCGGGGGAATAATCTCCTCGGACTTAGAAGAAGAAGAGGAGTCAAAAAGACGAGAAAGCGCGTCAGGCTTGACGTTCTTGGTACCTGGGCGATACGAGATGGAAAAATCGAAACGGGTAAAGAATAGAGCCCAGCGGGCTTGACGAGCGTTTAGTCTCTTGGCCTTGCGGATATATTCTAGATTTCGGTGATCTGTCCAGACAATGAAAGGAACGGGAGCTCCCTCAAGCCACTGTCGCCATTCACCTAACGCTAGACGGATGGCGAGTAGTTCGCGGTTGCCCACGTCGTAATTGCGCTCAGCAGGAGAAAGACGGTGAGAGAAAAAAGCGCAGGGGTGTATCCGTCCGTCAGCGGCAGACCGCTGGGAAAGAACGGCTCCGACCCCCACTTCAGAGGCATCGACCTCGACCTCGACTATAAATTGTTTAGTGAAGTCAGGAGTAAGAAGAATAGGCGCGGTAGTAAAAAGAGACTTGAGAACGTCAAACGCTGTCTGCGCAGATTCTGACCACCTAAACTGGGACTTGATTGAGGTCAGAGCTGTAAGAGGAGCGGCTACTTGACTGAAACCTCGTATAAAACGACGATAAAAATTTGCAAACCCGAGAAAACGTTGCAGCGCGAGGCGAGAGTCGGGCACGGGCCAATCAGTCACCGCCTGGACCTTGGCCGGGTCCATACCGATCCCCTCTGCCGAGATGACTGAACCTAGAAATGTAACTGAGGGGGCGTGGAAAGCGCATTTCTCGGCCTTTACATTAAGTCGATTCTCCAGTAGATGCTGGAGGACACGGCGAATATGTTGGACGTGCACCTGGAGTGATGGCGAAAAGATCAAAATGTCGTCGAGGTAGACGAACACAAAGACGTTGAGCATGTCCCGTAGGACGTCATTGACTAAGGCTTGAAAGACCGCGGGGGTGTTTACCAATCCGAACGGAAGAACCCGGTATTCAAAGTGCCCTAGGGGCGTGTTAAACGCGGTCTTCCATTCATCCCCCTCCCTTATGCGCACTAGGTGATAGGCGTTGCGTAAATCAAGCTTTGTGAAAATCTTAGCTCCCTGCAAGACTTCGAAGGCAGATGACATCAGAGGTAAAGGATAACGATTCTTGACAGTGATATCATTTAAACCCCGATAGTCTATGCAGGGACGCAGGGAACCGTCTTTCTTCTTAACAAAGAAAAAACCGGCTCCCGCTGGAGACGAGGAAGAAACGATGGTACCGGCGTTGAGCGAATCAGAAAGGTATCTCTCGAGCGCCTCCCGTTCGGGAGTGGATAACGAGTATAGTCTTCCCCGGGGGGCCGTTGTACCTGGGAGAAGATCTATACTACAGTCATACGGGCGATGAGGGGGGAGAGAAGTGGCCCGGGAACAGCTGAAGACCTCCCGCAAATCGTAATACTCCTCCGGGACTCCAGACAAATCACCTGGCTCTTCCTGAAAAACAGTTACGGACGAGACAGGGGGCACAGCAGAAGACAGACAATCAACATGACAGAGACAGTTTCCAAGATAGAATAGAGCCCTCCGCCCAGTTAATCTGGGGGTTGTGGAGAACTAACCACGGGTGGCCTAAAACCACAGGAGTAAAAGGGGAATGAAAAATAAAAAAAGAAATAGTCTCTCTATGATTTCCTGAAACAGTGAGAGTCAACGGAGAAGTCTTTCTCTGTACCCTAGGAAGGGAACTGCCATCTAGGGCGAACAGGGGGGTGGAGTCTTGTAAATCTAAGAGGGGAATACCTTGTTCCAAAGCCCAAGCCTCGTCAACGTAGTTCCCCTCCGCCCCCGAATCAAGCAATGCAGAGCAGGAAACTGACGATCCCGGCCAGCGGAGGTGTACGGGAAGGGAAGTGCAGGACTTAGACGGAGAGACCCGTGATGTAGCGCTCGCCAGTAACCCTCCGCCTACTGACGAGCGCTGGCTTTTACCGGGCACCTGGAGACAAAGTGATCAGCGGCAGCACAGTACACGCAGAGGTGATTCATAATCCTGCGTTGGCGTTCCTGTGTAGATATACGAAGACCCCCTAGCTGCATTGACTCGGGATCAGCAGCAGATGACAGAGGTGGCTGGGTCGCCGTGGAGGCGGGAAGTAACGAAGCCTCCATTCTGCGAGCCCTTCGTCGCATGTCGAAACGTCTTTCGATGCGGAGAGCTAGCTCGACAAGGGAATCGAAAGTGTCAGGAAGCTCTCGGACAAGAACCTCGTCCTTGATCTCAGAGTTAAGGCCCTCGAGAAAGCGGGCGATGAGTGCTGGGTTGTTCCATCCACTCGTTGTGGCCAGGGTACGGAACTCAACCGAAAAATCAGTGACTGACCTCTTTCCCTGGCGCAAGGTGGATAGGAGGCGGGATGCTTCGTGACCGTGTGCAGACCGGTCAAAGACTCGGATCATCTCCTCCTTAAAAAGAGAAAACTTGAAGATGCAGTCTACCTCTGCCTCCCAGTTCGCTGCCGCCACTCTCGAGCTCGTCCATTGAGAAGAGAAATCACATAAGCCACCTTCGATCGATCCTTGGCATAGGTGAACGGCTGGAGGGAAAAAACAACCTCGCATTGGGTGAGGAAGGCTCGGCACTGCAGAGGCTCGCCAGAGTAGCACGGCGGGTTGTTAATACGTGGCTCAGAAGAGTCGCGCTGTCCAGCTGAAGCAATGGTTTCATGACGGTAGTGATGGAACTGCTGGGTTAGATCCGAGAGCTGGGCGGTCAGGGAATCAACGGCACGTCTCACGGCGGATAAATCCTCCTCATGTTTACCCAGCAGAACACCCTGGAGCTCTACCGCATTATGAAGGGGGTTACCACTAGCCTGGTCCATCTCTGGTCGGATTATTCTGTTAGGTAAGAACGATGGAAGACCAGGGCGGGATACAGTTAACAGTCTTTAATGAGAAAAGTAAAATGTCCTCACTGAATAATCAGAACACAAATCACTGGCATTAAACAGAGCCAAAACGGAAACAGCAGACGACTGGATCAAAGGAAATCAGCATAAACTTCCACGAGGACAGAGGCAGGGACCCCGAGATGCATTCAGCCAGTCAGTGATAGTGAAGACAGCGGTCAGGGTGAACAGCCAAGGGCGAGCGCAGAACAGGTACTCTGCAAACAGGCACAGCTGGATAATACACAGTCCAATGGCAGTATAACTCACAGCAGAAATAACGACTTCACTTTCCACAGATAAGACAGGACAGGACAGGATAGAAGAACCGACGTTTCTCACGAGAGGTCATTGAATAATCCGACAACAAGACAGGGCAAGGAAGAGGGAATAAGAAGCAGAGACAATCAAGAGGGAAAAAGGGACAGGTGAGGAGAAGGGAATGAAAGGGGAACCAGCTGAAAGAGATAATGAGCGGAGAAGTGGAAGTGTGTGCGTGAGAGTGTGTGACCACAAGAGGGAGACAGAGAAAGAGGAGAAAAGGCCAGGATCATGACAGACAAACGCGCCGGCGTGTTCTGATGGATTTTTTCCTCATGAAAGAAACAACAAGTCTTTCGTCAAGACTACAAATGGTCTACTTTTATTCGTGTACGCTCACAATAACAACAAAACCTTGTACTTTTGTAAAATAAAATAAATAAAAAACAGGGTGCGCTTTCAGCTGTTTTTCTGGGAGAATCTTTCTGAAACGTCTCAAAAATGAACACCGCGAATAATTGTAGGCTACCTAAAAGAAAGAAACATCTCCATTCGATAAGAAATTCGTATGTCTGTGTTAAATAAGAGGCGATCCATGGGCGTCGGAAGCAAAAACAATGTGGGTGGGTCCTCCCTCCAAATTGTTTTTTATGCAATTTATATACAGATAGATAGATAGATAGATAGATAAAATGCCAATCAATCGGTAGTTATTGATTTTTTTTAATAGAACAACGAGACACAAACCTTTACATTCAATCGCATTTTTGCTCCCATTTATTTTCACACATTGATCACACAGTGCATACAAAGTTTAGTCCCAAAGCGCACAAACTGGAGGAATACACGTTTACCTTTGATTTCATTCGCTAGAAATGAAGCAGGGCCTGTACGCAGGGTTTCATAATTACTGAGGTTACAAAATGTATTATGCTAGGGTGGTTCGGGGGCATGCTCCCCTGAGAAAATTTAGATTTCCTTGGTGTACATATATGCATTTTAAGACGTTTTAAGGCCAACAAATTGGATAACAATAGCTTTAAAACCATGTCAACAAATACATACATGCACAGTTTTGAAGCAGCTTTAATCGCATATTTGGTAATTTCATGACTTCATTTACAACAAAATAACGACGGTGCATGCCCGTAGCTTCTTTTGCGCTTTAGTTAAGCTATAATTAAAGTAATATGCAGCGCGCGCCGGCGCATTTGCTCGAGCAATTCTTGAGTTCGCACCTCGAGCACAGTAGGCTATAGCCTAACGGCTGATTGGAGTTTTACTGGCATAGCCTGACAACATCTCATCTGACCGCAGTTCACTGTTGTTCAACTGAAGCTACCTTTTCCGCACTCGTTTGACTTGCGCCTGGCGCTGAGGCGGAAAAGTGTCCCGTTTGTTGTGGTCATAAAGAGACATTTCTTTATAAACACATTTTACTTGGCGATGTTTTAAAAACTATCTTTATTTTTGATATTTTTTATGTTCTGTTGGTGGTTTGTGGAGTAGCATCATCTGGGGGGGATTAGACAAATGCTGAATTAGAGACGGTAAAAGTGAGTGGGTCCAATATATTGGTCTTAAAAAGTACAATGGTTACAATGGTTCCGACGCCCATATAATATATATATTTCCCTGGATCTGACTGGCCCACCCAGGCCCACCCAGGCCCACCCGTAGCTCCGCCCCTGATTCTGAATGAGTTTGATAGTAACCTATGCTCGGGCTAACGGAGCTAATGCTAACATTACACACTGTTGGAGAGATTTATAAAGAATGAAGTTGTGTTTATGAATTATACAGAGTGCAACTGTTTAATAATGAAAATAACGAAAGCTCCGGTCTCCGTGAATACAATAAGAAACAATGGTAACTTTAACCACATTTAACAGTACATTAGCAACATGCTAAGGAAACAACATTTAGAAAGACAATTTACCGAGGTAAATTCAATTTTCAATTCTAGGGCACCTTTAACAATGAAACGGCAAGTAACACATTGAATTAAACATAAAATTTTGATGTAGAAAGACTGAAATAGGATTTTCTTGTAAAACAAAATCAAATAATCTGTTTTATTTACAACATTGAAAGTGTCAATGGATTCCCTTTTGCCCAGCCGATCAACGACCAACCAAATCTCAAACCTTGATGGGCGTAAATGGTCCACAACTAAGCCAGAATATTTTTTTTCAACTTGCACACCATCTGTTCTTTAGTCATATTCAAGTATGAATATTCATATTCATTGAACATATGGAAAGGTAACGCCCACAGTCTGTTCACTGGCTGTCTGATCCACATTGGCTTCGCCAGTTCTAATCTTATTGGCTGGTGGCATTGCAAACTGATTTTCTGATAGTCAAAACAATGTGACAATCACTTCTATTCAATTAAAATGTATTGTAATTGGCTATTACATTAAATTAGCTGCATAAAGTCATACATGGAGTGCAACATTCAGTGTGGTACGGTCATATGTTGCTATCAGTTAAATGGTAAACAGAGTTTGGTATGGAAAAGCAGGACTGTGCTGGAAAAAAATGCCAAGTATTGGCATGTACGTTTGACTACATAGTGTACTTTCCCAATGAATCCCTAACCTAAATCTTGCTGTTACAACTAAATGCGTAGGGTGGTGCTGTGGATACTGACACTGAGGTGAAGAGAGATTATTCTGTGTTTTCAGCTGCATCCAAGAGTAGCAACATTTTGTTTCTATTTGTTATATGTGGTTCTTATTAGAGTCATGCATCCCACTAGATAAGGATGTGCTTTTATGGAGGAAAGAGCGAGCAAAATTTTAAATTCTGCTGTTTATCAGACCTGTATCTGTGTGTCCCTGCAACCTCTGTGATGATTTTCTAAACAGCAGGACATGTCTTGTTTTTCTGAATACGAAATGATGTGATAGCCTTTATATCCGTGTGTGTGTGTGTTTGTGTACTTAATCATATTTTGGGGACAAATTTGTACCCAGAAGTGAGGGAAACCTGACAAAATCTAGCAAGCACTTCTTTTGGGGACATCCTTGTTTGTAAAAACAGCATAAAAATAAAGTAAATGCAGAAAGTCCTCTGCTGTTAGAGTTAGGTTGCAACATTTAAAACTTATAGATATAACCGAGTAAACATGTATGTCTGTGTGTTACTCAAATGGTTTACTTTGCAAATTGGTCTCCATGTAAGCTGAGCACAAATGTTTTGATGAGTCTAAGTGGTCATAAATAGTCACATCTTGGCTGTTCATAACCATAGAAATGAATTAACAGTGATTGGTCGTTTTTCCTGTCTTTAGACAGCAGGTGGTTCTTGGCCAGAATAAGATAAAAATTGGTGCAGACTTCAGGCCGATACTCAACATTCAGTCTTTGTCTGACTAGTGTAAACACATCGACTGCTACCAATTTTTTTCACCCAGCTAGAAAGTATGATCTTTTTCTGCAGACCAGTCCAGCTATTGAAAGTAAATTCTACACAACACACTCCTGAATGGTGGCTGAAATAATTCAGTGTGACGTCTCAGTGTGATGGAAAAGAATCATTTATCCTGCAATGTTTGTACACAGTGTGAGTGTCGGAGTCGTATGCTATTATAGAAAGCTCCAGCCCTAACAGCCCAATTACACTCCCTCCATGCACAATTTACTCTGCCGAGAGTCGCCCAGTCAGCCTCCACTGAGAGAGGACAGTGAACGAGCCAATTTCACTCCAGACCTTTAACCAATTAGGGGTGAAAACACACATTCACTGTCACACAGGGGAGGGAACGCGCGAGAGAGAACTAGATAAATGGAAAATAGAGAGAGTCAAAAGAGAGCATGGTTTGTGCATGCAGGCTGTTTTGCCAACACCACGTCTTTTGTAAGATGAGGTAAAATGAAGATATTTCAGGAAAAAAAAAAAAAACAGACACACCACTGACATCTGAAAATATTTCTCCAGGTTTCTGAATATTGTATAACATTGTCACCTTAAATTATCTTACTGCAGATAAAATATTATGTAGCTCAACATACTTTTTTTGCATCAATAAACATTTGTCAGCTTGTTTGCAGTGTTTCAATAGGCACATTAAATGAGGCAGAGGGAGTATTTAGCCAGTTAAAATTACAAATAGATCATATTACAATATTTTTTTATGTTTTCCACTCGCCTTCTGTACTTCTCCTGCCTCATGAATTTAGCATTCATCTTATGCTACCAATGACAGGAGGACCTTCATCTTTTGCCTTATGCTGAAATTTGTGCAGGACCTGAGCATAATGTTAGCTTGAGGTCATCTGGCTTGAGCAGATTTACCGTCACCCAGCTGAGATAGTGGCACAAGATGAAAGCAAATCACAGACTTGACTGGCGGATTTTTTTCTGGTCATCCTAGTTTCTCTGTGCCTTGGCATTTCTCTGAGTAAAATGGAAATTTCAAACCAAAGTGATTTTCTTTTGATAGATGCCACTTGTTGGGTAGGGGAGAGTTGGGAAACCTGTGGCACATTTACTTTCTGTCCTCAAGAAAAGGTGAAAAGAGATAAATGATGTAAATAAATAAAAAAAAAAAAATGTTTTTGCCTAGTTCTTTGTAATTATATGCTGTCAGTTGAAATAAGAAAGCATTTAATTATTTCAGTGTGTGAGATTGTAACAGACTTAATTCATACTGGCTTCTATTATACTCCTACAGTATAAATAATTTTAAATGTCATCACGACACATTACCCCAGCCGTATAATCTGAATCCCACTCAGAGCGGTGTGTATGGGAGTGAGGTGAGGTTTAGGGGGGTGAGTGTAATGAAGACCAGCTAGTAAAAAGTTGTGCAGGTAAACTCCACTCCCCTGATCTTAAGAGGCACAATAGCAACTGACGTTAGAGGTTGCAGTCTTTATCATTCTTGTTAGCGCATGCCTCACATGCAGGTGATGCTGGTTCGAATACCACTCAGGGTAGTGCTAGTAGGACCTGTCACATTGGTGCTGTAACCCGGATGGGAGTGAGGTTTAAGGGGGTGAGTGTAATGGAGGCCAGCTAGTAAAGAGCTCTAAACCTCACACCCCTGGCCTCAAGAGGCGCAATAGTGACTGATGTTAGAGGCTGCGGTCTTTAGTGTCTTTGTTAGCGCCATGCTGGTGAAGCTGGCTCAAATCCTGCTCGGTGCAAGTTGGACCAGTCATATTCAATGTATAATTGCAATACAAAATATTTTTTTAAATGTGTTGAAAAGTAGTTGTGTATTCAAAATTAACCACTGTTACACTTAAAAAGTAGACTTTAAAATATACGTATTAAAGCTTAAAATGGTCAATGTAGTTCCAAGAGTGTTCAAATAGTACACTTACAAGTATACCAATAGTCCGTAGATTTTATTATATTACTTACTGTACTTACTGTTAGTGTATTTTGTTGATTCTTTAATTCTAATTTCCACCAAATAAATCAATCACCTTTAAGAACAGATTGGATTCAAATTTCTTGCAGTACTTCCAATTCAAGTGGTGTTCTGTGCAGGTTTTGCTGATAGATCCAAAGAGATAAATATTTGTGTGAAACCAGTATAATTATCTAGCTACAGTGATAAACATCTGGAGCCTAGTACACAAGTTAAGTTTGCTAGATGAAAAAGATTGCATTCAGTTCAAAGTCAGAATTGGAATTCTTCTGGCCATAAAGTCTTTCCATTGCCTGATGCTCAGATGCATAAGGACACAAAATAGCAATGCTATCATTTGGCATTTGTCAACATGGATGTCTTCCAGTAAATGAATTTGGTTAAATTGAAATGGTTTTGTTCACTGCTAGCATTTGTTCTGCAGGTGTACGATTGTCAGCAGAGGGATCATTTGCTAAACAGGTTTAATTATCATTGAATGTAGGAACACTGATTTAGTGATGCATTTTATTTGCTTTAATTGAATTTTCATGTGGCATCACACATCTTGGCACAATCAGAGTTGTCCCATTTCAAGTGGGATTTTATGGCATTTTATTCAATTAGAAAGAAACTTTAACTCTCCCAAGTTGAAGTCGAATGGAACCTAGAATTAATGATGCAGTTATCACAACTGCAGTAAAAAAAAAAAAGAAGTTTAAAGGGTTAGTTCACCCAAAAATGAAAATAATGTAATTTATTACTCATCCTCATGCCGTTCCACACCTGTAAGACCTTTGTTCATCTTCGGAACACAAATTAAGATGTTTTTGTTAAAATATGATGGCTAGGTGAGGCCGGCATAGCCAGCAATGATATTTTCTCTCTCAAGATCCATTAATGTACTAAAAACATATGAATCAGCGTGTCGAATCAGCGGTTCAGAGCGCCAAAGTCATGTGATTTCAGCAGTTTTGCGGTTTGACGTGATCCGAATCATGATCCGACACGCTGGTTCATAACGCTCTGAAGCTTCATGAAGCAGTGTATTGAAATTGGCCATCATTATATAAGTCATTAATTTGGGTTTTTTTTTGGCGCACCAAAAATATTCTCGTCACTTTATAATATTAATATTGAACCACTGTACTCACATGAACTGATTTAAATGTGTTTTTAGTACATTAATGGATCTTGAGAGAGGAAATGTCATTGCTGGCTATGTAGGCCTCACTGAGCCATTGGATTTCAACAAAAATATCTTAATTTAAAGATTAACGAAGGTCTTACTGGTGTGGAACGGCATGAGGGTGAGTAATAAATTACATTATTTTCATTTTTGGGTGAACTAACCCTTTAAGGCCCCAGTAAATACTCTATACAAGTATGTGAACACAAATGCTTCAGCTAGCTACAAAAGCTTAATTTCATGAATGGTGCAATAGCAGTCAATAGCATTCCCTTCAGGAGTTTCGAAGTCGCTATCTGGTTGGTTGAATTCTACAGGATGTCCGGGAGACTTGCGTTCTTTAACGCATAACCTGATATTGCTGAGTTCAACATATTCCTGGGTCAACATTTTTGTTGATCCTGGAACACCATTCAAATCAACCAATCAGATTTGAGGGACAAGTTTACAGATTGTCAAGTTAAGGCTTAAAATCATGAATTGGTCTACATCAGTGTTATTCATCTATCATTTCCCTCTGATTTTTTGGGATAACTTTTGGGTAGGGTTAGGTTTAGGGGTAGGAATAGGGTTAAGACTAAATTTTCAGATTAGAATGTTGTTCCAGGTTCAACAAAATATGTTGACCCACGAACGCATCTAACTCAGCAAAATCAGGATGTGCTTCTTTAACGGTCCTCCTGGAAACAAATGCCGTGACGCTAAACCCCCTCGAGGAAGAAGATCGCAGTGACGATGACCACTTTCCAGGATCAACTAAACTCTGGATTTTCAAAAGTATGCAAAGTTTGCGGCTCCACTGTTGCAGTAAACTTGTTAAATGATTTTAATTTATTAGATGCATGCTGGTCTGTTATTGTAGGGACATTGACTTTACATTTTCATGGCCCTAAACATGATGTGAAACTAAATGAACTGCGATTGGTTGCGTTACCTGTCAGTCAAACGTCCCCTTGGCCAATGAAAACTGCGATAGAGTCCAGACCTTCTGCTGTCAGTCTGAAGGTCTGGCTACGCGAGACTAGTGTATATGTGTCAGTTATGTTTCTGGTCTAATGCATTACACACTCAACCACTTCATAAATGCTGATTTGAGATTGTTGTGCAAGGAAAGTTGGATTTGACCCAGTTTGGGCTGATAACAACTCTGCTCTGGGTTCATCCATTTTTCACCCAATGCTGGGTTGCAAAAATAACCCAAATTGGCATATTTTAGAGTGTATAGTTCCACAACAATCATGTTACTTTCCATCTAAGTGATTTATTATGACTATACATGACAGTGTACTTTAAAATGTAGCTCAGTCTACTCACAACCATTGATTTATTCACCACTTTAACTCCTCCTTATACCAGCGGACTGCTAAAACGCGAAGATGGGACCATGTGTCACTCTCAGTCAGTGGCCTTTCAAGGTATCTTTTAAGGTTATGTCAGACCATATTAGGACCCAGTGTCACATCACAACATCAAAGCCTCCAAATTATTGAGAGGCACAGCCCATTTCCTTCAGATGGGACCCTATGCCTCTATTGAGACTGCTGTGAGTTTATATTCTGAGATGACCTGTGTGCGGACACTCAATCTTGAGCACAGTATATTTGATTTGGGATTTAGCGAATGCCTCTCTTTTGGTTTGTGTGTCATTTACTAAATGAATTTCCTGCTCTTGGAATGATGCCAGCTGGAGTTTGATTCAATTGTAAGAAAATGGAGGGAACAATATATAACTCAACAGTAATTTATGTGCTTAAAAGTAAACATTGTATTTCAGTTTTGAATTTTAAATTAATGCATATTCAACATAGACATGTAATATTCATAATCTTGAAATTATTAAAAAAAAATAGCGACTGGGATTGTTGAGCTTTGATGCTCTGCCTCTGATAACACCATATTAAAAATTTAAAACTTAACCTTCTTTTCTTAAGTCTGTGAAATGTGTGTTTTTAATAGGCATTATTACTATCTGGCAGAGCTGTATGTTTTTTTAATGGTCTTCAGAGTATTTGTCTGTCTAAAAGCGCTTTGCAAAGTGCTTTGAAATCTACAGTTGTCTGTGAGGATGAAGATCATAAAGTGTGCAGTAATAATCATTTTGAAGTTGGTTCCATATATACAATGCTTCTTTGTCTTTCAGGTTTTAAAGGGATCATATCGGAGAAAAAAATGTTCTTGATCTTTTGAGATAAAAGAGCTTCATGTACAATGAAAACATACTGTAACATTTTAAAACTCAAAACTTTTCCACTTCTGCTACTCTAATTAATGCATCATTATGACCACCACATTTGCTATAGCATGACCTTACAGACCTATTTTCTGTGGAAAATCCCTGTTTTAGTGGCTTGTCTTCGGTTGGAACTGTCCCCAGAAATGTTTACTGTACATTCAAAGTGAAAAATTATGTAATGTGGCAACTGGCAAGAAAGACCAAGCAACAGCCTACATCCGCTTAATCACATGGTGTTTGTTTTGAGCAACAGAGAGCACTGCTCATTTTAGCAGATTCAAACTGTTTTATCATTGGTTATCCTCTACTGCAGTAGTACTGCATTACTTTGCTCATGTTAGTTTTAACATCCGTGAGAGCATTATCAGCTTTTGAAGTTGTTTTTTGTATTTGGCCCAGGTCTTCAAGTGGGCACGAAGAACACAAGTGTGCATAGAACTTTTGATTTCCTGGTGTGATACTTTTACAACATTGTAAAAATGCAAGAAAGTTTTTTTTTTTACAGAGCTTTATTTTGTACACATTTTTATTTTCAATACATTGACTTCCAACTCCCGGTTTCACAGACAAGGCTTAAGCCTAGTTCCAGACTAAATTGCATGTTTGAGCTGTTTTAAATTAAAGCAACTTGCACTGACATCTTAAAATATGTCAGTGCTATTGTTTGTCTCAAGATGCACACCAGTAATTCCTTTTTTCTAAGGCATTAAAAGCTACTTAAATGTACTAATTGAACTGAGGCTTAATCCTGGCTTAATCTAATCCTGGCTTAATCTGTGGTGATAAAAAGCAGATGCAAAAGTTTAACAAAAAATACCTACTCATCTTTGTACCAATAAAATGTAAAACACTTTGGCCTGGTTTCACAGACAGGGCTTAGACTAAGCCAGGATTAGGCCTTAGATCAATTAGGACATATAATATAATTATATATATATATAATATATATATATACAAAAATTTTTATTATACTGGAATGTGTGATTTTGTAAGTTCCTGAACATGATGAATTACGGGATACTCTTAGCATAAAATACCACTCTGATGTGCTATTAAAGATTATTAGTGTTAAGGGCACTGAACTTTGGCATTTTTCAGACCTGGGACAGACTTGAACTCCTGTCAGATGTACATGCCCTTAAAGTGAATGTTTCTTAAAGTTTCACTTAAAGACTAAGCAGTGACTTTTTCGGCTGTCGAATTTGCTCTTTTATTTAGATAGTTCTTTACTAGAGCTGCCATATTGGATGTTCCAGTTCTGCCATATATTGTAATACCAGTGGTCCATCTCAGCTATTTACAGTTGTAGATTCCCCCAGCCCACCCTATTAACAATTAAGCTATATTGTTTGGGAAATGGTCATCTGGTTCAAAACTAATAAACTAATTTAATTTGATTTCAGGATGAAAATGCATGATTGTACTTTTTTTTCTTTTTTTTTTTTTTTTACAACAGTAGTAATAAAATCACAAAGTAAAATCACAAAAAAGTCCTGCATTGCTGGTCACCAGCATGGGAAGCAGGAGTGCTGCTGGTCCTGCTACACCAGCTTAGTTTTGCTAGAGAACAGCATCACTATCCTGTTTACCAGCTAGATCAGCACAACCAAACCAGCCCAGACCAACATAAAATTTGTTTTATGCTGGAATTTTCAGCAGGGTTGTCATTATGCTGTGGACTGAACAACCTCTTTTTCAACACAGTGTTTAATAAGGTAACTGTTCAATACTATTAATGGTTTGGGTCTTTGAGTGTTTCAGCAGCCTGGACAGTTTGACACGTCACATGCTGAGGGAGCAGGAGACAGCATTATTCAGTGTGCCTACACGTGTCTGTCTGAGAGATCGCTCATATTGATCAAGACAACAGACAGCAGCTCACCAGCACATGAGCAGAAACCGATGAGCTGTTTTAAAGTGGGCTGTCTAAAGAAATTTTAAAGCACAATGCATGGTGGTATTTCTTATACTGCCTGTGTTGTGCTACAATCATATTGGTAATATTTCATCACATTTTTATGTGTATATTGTAGTGGAGAGCTGTTTAAATATTGTGTGAGGACTTTTAAGATTGTCAATGTCAAATGATCAGAAATTGTGCTTTTAGCAGAACCTGATTTCACCAAGTACAACATCTTTGTTGATCCTAGAACAACACTGCATTTAACCAAACAGATCTGAAGGACAAGTTTAGGCTTATAACCAGGGTTTGTTGCTTCTACATCAGTTTAATTAACCAATAATTTCCCTCTGATTTTAGGGATAACTTATGGGTAGGGTTAGGTTTAGGATTAAAACTTCATATAGGAATGTTGTCTCAGGATCAACAAAATATGTTGACCAGGAACATGTCTAACTCAGCAAAATCAGGACATGTGCCATTTTACATCCAGCTATAAAAAGCAAAAAATAAAAAGTCCATTTGTTTAAGCAGGCCAGAAACTGCAGCGTTCATTAGCTGACTTAGCTTCACTGGTGGTGTTTGCTGATTACGGCACTAGATGCAGGCTGATCTGACAATAGCAACCACCAGAAGTATTAGAAAAGCACTAAAGCTGCCCCCACTGGTGATTCAGGAAAGGATGTCCTCTAAATGTCTTTTAGTCCAGAGATTTGCTAGCCAGACTCACCAGTCTGCTAACTGTAGCTTTCCATTCAATCCAACATCGAGAAGCAAGAGTGGTTCTAGAGTCTTTGAATTTTCAGGGCTTAGACTATGGGGTCATCTTTTGATGAAAACAGTGGAATATGATACACTTTAAAATAAATCATACACCAGATCATATCATACACCCTGCGCAATGTGACGCCAGGTGTGACGCAAGTGTTATTTGCTAGTTTCAGCCTGACACAGTTATCATTTTCACGTCCTGCACCACGTTTCAGAAGTACATTTATTCCTTCAAGTGAACTACATTAGTGGACTAATATAGAGAATAGCGAATGGGGTATAGGGGGTAATTTCAAACACAGCTCTGATTTCAGGAAGCAAATGCATTTGTGCCCATTTGTGCGCCCATGGGCGTGCTGGTCTGAAAACGAGATGTGTTCAGACGCATTGTTGGTGCGTTGCTATTTTGAGGAAACTGAAATAGACTGTGCCATTGACCAACTGAAACCTGGTGTAAAGTTATTTAAAGAGCATGTTAGTAATATGAGCCTATAGGCGGGTGCACAACACAAGTACAGTCTGCTTATTACACACACAGGGAAGTGCAGCAGCACACAAACATGCCAAATATTAAAATTAAAAGGATTACAATGTAAAAAATTATTATTGTGTGCATAAAGATAAAAATGCTTCGGTGGAATCCAGCTTTTCCTATAGATGGTCTGCTCACGGGCTTTAACCTTGCACACGAGCAGATTCGTTTCCTCGCTAGAAAAGCGTTCAGGTTTTCCGCTTACAAATTCCGCCATGTAAATAGTGAACCCGCAATGGCGCGAGCACAACTGGCTTTTAAAGGGAATGAGAAATGAGACTCTGTTTATTGCACATTTACGCCCAAAACACACCCATTACTCATTAAGAGAATAGGGATAACCCTTTTAGACCATGCACAGGGTGCGCCGACCATTTTTCCCATCTTTAAACTAGCAAAAGTGGATTCGGACATGCCCTGAGTGCACTTGCACCGTGCACTTAGATCGTTAAAATAGGGCCTTGAGTGTGCCGGAAGGGCTGCCGCTTTTGCATAGTTTGTGCTTTAATAATCCTTTAAAATTTAGCAAACTGCGAAGTTCCAGTAGTAATGAAAAGATTTATCTTGAACTCTGTCATGGAAACTAGTATGTATAAACCTTAATTAAACTTAAAAATCAATCAAAAAGGAATTTAACCTGTATGATATTACGCTGCAGCCACATTGGACCAGCGGTTTGAAAAACGGATGGATGAGTCACCTGCAGGCTCCATCTTCTGGTCAGACGTGGAAGCTGACCCAGACTTCTGCGTAGAATGAACCACCCAGCTGCTCTCTAATCCCACTTGTAACATGGCAATAATGCCGTCTCATGCTGTGTTCATGTCATGCCGTAATTACTGTAATTTTGAGATGACAGCACGTGGCATTTTACTCTGAGCTGTTTACGTCCTCAGACTGGGAATTATTAATAATACAATGACTAAATGAATCTGCAGTGGTCAGGTGATACAGAGATCATGTGGTACAAGTAGGACCTCTCTGAACATTCCCCGCTTGCAAGTTGTAATTACGAGCTCTACAAGGACGTGAGCTCGTAAGTTGAAATCTCGTAATTACGACATGGCAAGAACGCACCTCCAAGGTGGACTACAAATGTTACATCAAACATGCCCCACAAGTCTTGTGTTTTCATTGCCGTATGTAGGGATGGGTGATATGACCAAAATACCACGATATGAGTAATTTTATTTCACAATGGCAATATATTTTATGATATGAAGACTTCAGATGCAAAAGGCTCTAAGTGCCATTTGAAATTTTCTTCTAAAATTATAATTTTTATCAAGCTTGTATGTTTATTTTCAGTTATGAAAATAATGAAAAGGACCTATTAATTGCCATTAAAGTGAAATTACTGAACCTAAACATACAAGCTTGATAAAAATGCTCTTTTTAGAAGACATGTTTTAATGGCACTTGGAGGCTTTTGCATCTTAAATCTTCATATAAGTATTTTTGCCAAAAAGTTTTTTATATCAAAATTTGATACCATTGAAATTATTTGTCTTGTCACAATTTCAATATCACAAAAACTATAAGCCTAAAAAAATAACCCTAACTCAAGCTTACTGAAGACAAGTAAACAGTCAGTGATAAAATAAGAACACAAACTGATTACAAGCAAAAGGACAAAAAACTACAATAGAACAGACAAATACATGAATTGTATAAACTAATCAAATGTACAAAAAACACTACATAGTCTTCACTGTGTAAATGAAATCTACATTTATTCCTATTAAAGTTCCAAAAGTGATTAATTCAAGAGCAGTTTTTCTCAGATTTTCTCTCTTTTGTTGTTTGATTAACATTATAGACAGCAGCAGGTTTATTAGGCTGTTGTTACTTTAAGATCGAATGCACAGGTACAATATACTGTTACACATTCGTTTTCTTTTTCAACCGTTTACTTAAGACATAAATGACTATGTTTAAAAAGATAATTGCTAACTGTGTTAGAGACGATAGTCCAAAATCTCTACCGGTTGACAAATTTCAACTGGTTAATCGTGTCTATCAGTATATCGCCCACCCCTGGCTGTATGTATTTTAAAACGCTCAAATATAAGCCTATATAACCCACAAAATTACCCAGAAGCCCAACCCTGCACCATGCTGGGAAGCTTTTGCATTAAAAATGACCTATGCTGGTGGGCAGTCTCCAGAAATTCTCAACAAATCTTGCAAAATTTTGGGTAATAAACCAGCATGCAGCTGAGCTTTTACCATACGCAACTGATTCAACCTTACGACCCTGCATCCAGAGTCAAAACACTGCTGCGCTTCAGCTCACTGCTTGATTTGCATCTTTTATCTTGTGCAGGGTAATTATGCACATTATGCATATTCTTGCCTGGTGCTCTGATAAGAAAACCATTTATCTAGAAAATAAATATAAATGTAAATGTGGGGGCACCTCCTAAAGCAATAACTGATGGATTGCCAGTGTGGACCTGTTTAGTGTAAATCTCTCCATTTCAATAAATCGATTCAAAATACAACCATTTGGTAGTATCACTCAAAAATGTTCGCGGAAATACTTGTATATATTAAAATATTTCTGTAAAATATATACAATAGGTAAATATTCCTCTGTATTTTGATGCATTGTTATATTGCTATATATATATATATATATATATATATATATATATATATATATATATATATATATAACTAAACAAAAATTATAAAATATTCTTATTCAACAGCATGGCAAACATCTTGATTAGAGAATTGCATTAAACATTATGAATGTACTTGGAATAGAAAAACACCTTTTCAGAGCAAAAATTAACATATATATTAAATGTCATTGAAAGTCTGAAAAATATTAAGATATTTCTTTAGCTATATTGCCCAGATCTAATATCTCGTAGTAGATGAAGCATCACTATAAAAGCAAAATAATGTATTCATAAGAATTAAATAGTTCCAGAGAGTTTAGATTGTTTGGTAAATGGACTGTGCAAACGATTTTAAACACTGACATGATTTAAATGGTTTTCATCACAAAATATGCTGATCATTTGAAAAAAATCATAGCCTAAAAGATAGCTTTGTTTCAGTTATTTTGGTATGGAGAGCAGAATGACCTGAGAACATTGATGAAAGGCCACCGCTTAAAACTCACAGGTCAGTAGTAAAGGCCTTAGTGGGCCCATCAGACAACGGCCTGGATTAATGTATTGTAATATGACAGTGATATTAGTGAAATTACTAAGGTTGAAAAGTACTGACAGTGGAAGAGTAGAGGAAACACTTATTTTTTTAAGACAAACCAGAGAACTTTAAAGTAGAAGTTTACTGCGACTGCCTGTAAAACTATAATTGCAAAAGGGCATTTACTTCTAAACGCAGTCCAGCATAAGACATTTGAACCTTCTGCAGGGGTTTGTTTGTGTCTCTGAAGGCTCTCAAAGCTTTCCTGGAATCTTTTGAAGTTTTGAGACCATGGCTGGAATTGCTCTCTGTTCTCTGCAGCCATGTGCTTCTCATTCTCCTTTACATATGCCTGTTTTCTGAGCACAAAACTGTACCTGCTGAGAATTCCTAAATTGTCTACAAAAACCTCTCTGAAAAATAATGGCAAGAAGTATGATCAAAAGTACAGAGCCCTGCATATTCTTACAAAAGGTATTTGATTGGCATCCCAATGCAATGCAGACAGGGTTAAAGACACTGCATTAAATTTACTGCTTAAAATAAGCAGCTACAATTCCAGGGTTTAACTACTCTTTTGAAAAATAACCTTTCTCTCAAAGGTTTCCTTCTTACACTCATAAAGACTTTCTTTCCCTCACTGGGGTTTTGGCCTGACACCCTGTTAAGAAGCCTTGTTAAGAACATTATTTAAAGCTGAACTGAACAGAAATTGACATGTGGACTCAAGAACGAGAGATGGATAGAGACAGAAGTGTTGAGGGGGAGGCTGATGAATTTATGTGCTTAATTTAGTCTGTATCTCATCGATAAACTGTGAGATGCAGAGGATCCTATGAATCATGGTGAAGCATTTTTTTTTAAGCTTAAACAAGTTGAACTTTTCAATATTAGCTTTTTAGTATCATGCTACTTTTAGCAATGTAGTTTTACAATTAATGAAAAAAAATCTATATGGTAAAAACATGGCTTTTAAATAAAACACTATGGTTTCGGCTCAGTTATGTGAATTAGTGTGTTTCCAACTATTTTACTTTTATTTAGTGTAATCTTTTCAAATTTATTGCTGATCATCATTGTTTTTGTAACGTAGTAGTGGCTTAGATAGTGCACAATGAAGAAAATGGTGATAAACATACAGTTTTTAATGAACGATGAACACAGAAGAGCATGGCACATCCATAACAAACAATAACCGACAATGAGCAGGAAACAGGTAGGAACTACAGAGATGATGACTAAAGACAAACAGATGTGATGATTAGTTTCCATGGTGACTGATCAGTGGCAGGAACAAAGACAAAGAGACATACGTGATGAAGATAAACAAACTGAAAGTCCATGAAAACTTGACTAAGAAAGTTCAGGATGAGGAAAGAGGGTGGAGGCTTTGATGGAGGGCGTGGAGCTGGTGACGGACAGAAGCCTGGAGGAGTTGGCCACAGGCGCCATGGTAGCGCTGAACATGGGAGGATCCAGGGCGCAGTCCTGACTGAGAGGGTGGATGGAACCCTGGGACCGATCGGCAGAGGCGGAACCATGGTGCGTGTAGGGACCGGCGGAACATCGCAGGTCTGGAAGCCTGACGATGAGCTTCTGGCTAGCGGGACTGAGGCGGAGACGAGGACTCGGATGACTGGGGAGACAATGGAGTGAGCAAGGACGATGGGGAGGTTGGAGGAAGGAAGGAACTCGATGACGCCATAGGGGTGCAGGGTGTAGGTGCAGCCAGAAGGCCGGAAGTCTATGGCAAAAGCTGGGTGTCGACTGCCGGAAGCCGACCTGGAGTTATGAGGGAGCCCAACTGAGTCTCTGGGCAGATGGGCTGAGGTGGTGATGAAGGAGCGGTGAGCCAAGGCGATGGTAATGGGCTGATAGGCAGAGGTGAAGCTGGGGATTTGGTGAATCCCAAGGAGAGAAAGATGAGCCACAAAGAGAGAGCGACGGGGACAGAGCCGAGGAGCTCGACGTCAAATAACCAAATAACCGGACGGGACCGGCAAAGAAGATGAAGATTTGAGGCTGGGGACTTGGGTGGGGATTGGATCCGTGGACCATAGATCTATCAGCTATAGATCCGCTCCTGGCTCTGAGGGGGATTGACGCGCTTGGGTCAACTCCAGGGCTATTTCCATTATTCAATACGTCTATTTAAAGGGGTGGTTCATTGCGATTTCACTTTTTTAGTGTGTAATGTTGCTGCTTGAGCATAAACAGTATCTGCAAAGTTACAGCGCTGAAAGTTCAATGCAAACGGAGATATTGTCTTTTAAAATTATGTCAGTTTAATACCTACAAAAACAACCGGTTTGGACTACAACAAGCTTCTTCCCGGGTTGGTGACATTATAAACCCTGCAATTAACATAAACACTGCATACAAAGTGGGTGAGGCCATGTCATGTGCATACAAGTCTTCTTCCTAGGGATGCTGCACTTTGGGAACAATGTTTAAAATTTGTTTAATTCTGTTCCTGACAATTATAATGCTAATTTAGCTGTCTGTGATGCACATTTTACAGAAGACACCTTTCAGAATCTACACGAGTTCAATGCTGGATTTACACCAAGGCTATTACTGAAAGATGAAGCAGTTCCCACTTTAAAAGCAGAAGCTGCTGTTTATGGGCCTCTGGGAGGTAAACAAAGACCAACGCGGTTTGGCTTCGCAGTTAGCTAAATTCTATTTCATACTTCTCCAACAAACGCCTACAAACACCAACAAACTTCTATGTAATCACAGCAGCGAACTTCTGTTGATGTTTGTTGGCGTTTCTGTTATCACTGTACAGCATTGTTTCATTACGGCTTTTATGTTGTGTTTACCCACATGCTCATTCATGCTATAAATTAAACAATACATTTACAAAAATGCTACTACTCGGTCATGTATTCAGCTACAGTAAAGCTTTAATAAGGATAAAACCGTATATTGAAAGCTAACAAACAGCAGTAACATTTACAAGTGACAGCATATCTAAACACTTTGGCACAAATACAAACAAAAATACTTTCATAAACGTCCATTAAAATCCGTGCTTACAGAGGTTCAGCTTGACCCTCTTCATCATTACTGCTATCTGGGTCTGATTCGGGCTCCAATTTATACTGCAATATTGACGCCATTATTTACATTTCCACCGAAGCAAAGACTGGACTTTGACCGGAGCACATGCGATGTTTGCCCGTAATGGTAAGGGCCGTGGCGTTTCCGGACAGCGAATCACAATACACAGGGCCAGCTAACCAATCTGAACATATTGCGTATTTCTGAGGGAGGGCTTCATAGAACCAGAAACCCAACAGAGTGTTTTTAAGAGAAGGGAAACAGCGGTGTAGAATAAAGGTAAAATATATATATATATAAAAAACTGCATTTTTAAAAAAAAACGAAGCAACAAGACTAGTTAAACTGCGCCCCATAAACACATTCAAGCCTAGAAAAAAAACAGTGAACCACACCTTTAAATATTTTAAACCTTGTACGATATGCTACATGAATGAGTGTAAACTTTATGAATGAAATAAGCACAGCGGGATCACAAATTAAATTTAAAATTTAATTAAATGTGCATCTCAGAAATCAGAGCTTTGACAAGAGTGATATCAACTGCTACATTTTACACATTTTCTACTACTTGATATTCCTTGCCCTCAAGTGATCTTGTCTCGTGTTTTCCTAGTCTCATGTGTAATGTTCTGATTGGTTCCCTCATTTTGTGTGTCATGTTCTCATTGGTTGTTTTTGTCATGTGATCCCTATAGTCCTGTATTTAAGCCCTTTTGTTTGCCATGCTACTTTGTTGTGTATTGAAGTGAGGTTGACATAACCTGACATAACTGGACAATCATCCAAATAAATGTATATTTATTTAGTATTATTGTTGTAATTAGAAGATATTTCAATAAATTTTATAATTATAATAATAAATTATTTAATGAGTTATACAAGGCATTGTTTAGTTAAAACTATGAAGGGAACAGAAATACATTTTAAAACAGACTTCTCATGTAATTTCACGAACTTCTGGTTAAAGCCCCACCTACTTTTGGATTTATCTGACTACAGTTAGAAATAATTTTGAGATTGTTAGAGATATTAGCTCCACTGCACACCCAAAAAAGTGAAACATCTACATAGAGGACCTGAGTTACACTCCAAGGATCTACTGCACTGCCAGTATTATTTATTTATTAATTTTTTTAAAGAAAAGCTTTGAAGAAGAAAGTGTCTCAAAGCTGCATGAGTTTCTATTCTCAGCAGGTTTCTCAGATGATGCCGCTGATGGCAAAGCTGCATCATCACTGTCAGATTTCCCAGAATTCCTCCTGCTTTGAGACCGTCAGCTCTGCATGATACAGGACGAACAATGAATATCACACATGTATGAGTCAACAGCTTTACAAAGACACACATACACACGCACACAAACACACACACACAAACACGCCCCCACACACTTGTGTATCTCTACAGTCAATAATCCCAATGCTTTTTGAAGTTGTACACTTATGAAACATCCCACATTAATTTTCATCCCAGCTAGAGCTGCTAAAAATGTAAATACACCCATTTTAAAAGTATATTTTATTTTGTACAAACAATAGTGCATATGAAATATGTAAAATCCACATATTTACACAATGACTTTGAGTAACTCCATAAATAATTCACATCTGTTCTTTGCAAGCAGTGTTTCCTCCCCCACCCCCACAGTAGGAATTTAATTTGATATGAACTTAGAAGTCAACATGAAACCAAAACTGTCCCTAATTATGTAATATGTATTGCTGGTCTTAGAAAATGTCCAATGAAAGTCTTTGCAATCTTTTATCAAAACACAATAACTTTCTCCGCCTCTGAAATAACTTTTCAGTCAATGTCACAGAGGCTGTGAAGGCTACTGGTTAAACTTTCAGCGTCAGACACACAAATTCTTGAGCCTTCAATTTTATTGTCAAGAACATGTTCCAAAACAAAACCAATGTGGTGTCAGATTTTGTATGTGTGGGGTCAAAAGTTTTAGGTGATTTCTGCAGCACATTAATGGCCTATAGCTTTTTATTTATTTATTAGCTGTGTTTAAAAGCATTCAAGGATAAGAATGGTCACTGGATCTGGTAATCTGGTCTTCCACATCTTACATGTATTTACTATAGTAAGTACATGTACTACAGTATATTACAAGCAACTAACCCTAAACCAAACCTGACCTTTTATTAATATTACTCAGTATTTGTGTAGTTACAATGTAACAATGCTACCTTAAAATAAAGTGTAACCCTGGATCTTTATTCCACTGCCATATGTTTGACTTCAAATCCAACTGTATTTTTTTCTATGTGACTATCTATTTTGCATGTATGCATAGTAGTTATTGTGCAAAATGACCATATTTCACCTTAAACAATATACAGTAGATATATATACACACACTCACAACTGGTTCTGAATCTGAAGGCTGGGAACCATGTGATATTCTAGTGATAACAGCACTCCTCCTTTTCACCGTTTGTATCACTCTGCTTGAAGTGACTGTCATGGCGGCCGAGCAAATCCATTGTATTTTTTAACAAATATTACACTTGTTGTACCACAAACTGCAGTTTTAAGAGTTTTTAGGTGAGAATTTAGTAGTTTAGACCTGAAATATGTGACTCATATGTAATCATAGCCTATTTTACAATTTGTTTAGACGTTTTCAGAGATGCGAGCTCCAGGGCGTCAGCGGCCATTCAGTGCTCGTGTACCCGCCGAGAACAGCTTCATCTCGGCCAGTGCTTCAGGGATTTGCTGCTGGCTCTTATAGTGGTAAAACTTGAGATATTATTCATTTTGGGTACATAAAACAGGCAATCTTTGGTCTTATTAAACTTTTACTTGTTCCTCAGCAAATCAAATTGGTATATGTTAAATTTACTAATTTAATATTAAGGCTATACTTAGCTTACATTCTGTAGAGCACTGCTTTTGTACGTTTGACTAAATTGTACAATTGTGTTTATTTCCTATTGTCATTTATAATGGCTATTGTTAATTTGAATATTGTTCAATAAATATTATTTTATGTAAATAATATGTTATATTTGCTATTGAGAAAGGGTCTATTAGTGTGTAATATGTATTGAGTGAAAGTTACATTAAAACACCATTAGATGGTGGCAAACTTTATGAGTGAATGAGTCCGTTGCCCGTTGAAATGGAATTTGTAAACAAAGGATTTTATTTTAGTGCTGTTATGGAAAATTCCCTTAACTGTAAAAAGGACAAATACAAATCTGCATTCCTCAGAGGACATTCAAACTGATTTTTATAATAGATATAATATTATAGACCTAAAAAATGTATGTTATATCAGACAGGTAATGCTCTCTCTCTCTCTCTCTCTCTCTCTCTCTCTCTCAATAATACTGTACAAAATACAATGAGTTTCAATGGAGGGACTCAACATTCCTTCGTTCTAAAGTGATGTTTTAGAATCAACTTGAGATTTGAATCCATGGCGGAATATAGTAGAAGTGTCTTTCAAAAAAGAGGGTTTAAAGACACTTCGTCTTATTTCTTATTTATTTATTTAAACTGTTGTATAAATGCAATATCACACTCGTAGCCATGCGATATGGCTGTATATCAGCATGCTGTGATTACCTACGGGCCGAATCACAGCTGTGCTGATATTCAGCCATATTGCATGGCTACGAATGTGATATTGCTCATATATACATGCATATGCTCATATATATATATATATATATATATATATATATATATATATATATATATATATATATATATATATATATATATATATATATATATATATATATATGTGTGTGTGTGTGTTGATTTAACAGAATTTATTACACAAACGTTTAGGCTTCAACAGCAATGAGGGTGAGTAAATGATGACAGAATTTTCATTTTTGGGTGAACTATACTTTGAAAGGTTTTTTTATTAATATGGAAATATGAGTTTTTTTTTTTTTAATTAAATAATAATGCAACTAAAACTGCCAGTAGGTGGCTGTAAATGTCTAAATGAGTAAGTCACTGAGTCATTCATTCGCTTCTTTCAAATGGCTGATTCATTCAGGAATGAAGTAAATGCCTCTCTTTATGTATGAGCCATTATATCATTGGTTCACGAAATTGATTTTCTCAAAACGCTGATTCATTCAGAAACTAAACATTGCTGTGTGTTGCTTGGAGACGCACAGTTCTGCTCTTTCTTTACAGGTAATATTTAGCAAAATTGAGCAAAAGCAGACAATATTTTGTTGTATAAAATCAGTATCACATTTGCACATGCTATTTGGTACAAAACAGCACTCATGTGATATTGCTTAACTATATCATGATATAAATATGAGGGAAAAAAAAAAAAAACTCATACAGGGACATTTTTCCCTGATATCTTGAGTTTAAGGGGTATATAACTGCATTCTAAAGGCTCAATCACACAGTGAGTTGTTGCCCTGCTTCAAATTTGTCACCATCAACTGTATGAAATGGTGGGTGCATTAAATGTGTTAATAATTTTAACACATTATTTCCCCCCATAAATAAATAATTATATATTATATATCCCATTCTGTAATGTTAACTTATAGAAAAAAAAAAGTTTAAAATGTCTACAAAAATTGGAAAAAAACCAACAAAAAAAAACAAAAAACAAAAAAAAAAAAAACAAGATTGAGGTGTAAGGCAGCAGCAACCATGTGGATCCAAGGAAACTACAGCAAAATGGAAAGGTTCTAACTTGAATCTCTAATGCACCATACCAATGTGCCTAATAGGTTTAATGTTAACCAACAGCCAAATAGATATTATGCATGGCTTCAGGCTATACTGTTGTTGGTAATGCAAGGTGAACTGGTCTAAAAGTCTCCGAAAAAAGAGGATGATGGAAGTGTTTCAGTAGGAGAGTTGTTCTCCAAAAATCACATTCAGCTCTGACTTCAGCATTCAGCTTTCCCCCCCTCCAAACCAGTTTAGTGCAAACCCGCCCCAAAGTTGATTCTAAAGATTTCACTGGTCGTGTCAATCACAGTGCTGACTGCATACACAACATGGTAAGAAATACTAACCCAAATATAAATCTAAACCCTAAACAAAGTGTTGGTATAGCAGTAGTAGCACATACTGTTTGGCACGATTCCATCCATCCACTTTTCACAATCAGATCCAGACTGAAGGAACTACGTCTTACCCTACACTTTGAATGTACTATTTGAGTCCAAAATATAACATTAAAATGGGTTGTGTGCTGCAGTGATGATTTTTGTAGGCCGACCAGTAAGTTAAGCGTCACGCTGGTTCCCTAGACAAAAACCCAATAGGATTTTTCTAGTGAGTAGATGAGTTTTCCTGTTCGGCTGATGAGGTTTAATGTCCTTGACAACCTCTACAGTCACATTAGACACTAGCAGCCGCCTTTTTCAAGATAAGAAATCCTTTAAAAAGGGGGTATTAATGATGTATTTCATGTTGTAGAATAAAACATGAAAATATTTTGAGTTCATGTTAATCACAGACCTTATTTCAGACATTTAACCAAACACTTATTCAAGAGTTTAGGACGAACAAGCCAGAAGTGGTAAAATACTAACTAATTTCCCAGTTTTGGCCTGCAAAAATATGCCATCCCCTGAAACACTCTATAATGTTTCATGTTGACTTTAAAATTCATGTTTATTCTGGCACTTTCAGCATTCATAAAACTTCAGCTACTTGAGTCTGACCTGCATCACAAAGGAGCTCCAAACTCAAAACTGTATTTTGCATTTATTTTTGCATCCAACCTTGTAACCACCATTTTTTTTTTTTTTTTTTTTTCAGATACAGTAGACTCTAAAGATGGTGAACATCAGGGTGCCATCTCGCTTACCATCAGTAGCTCATCTGGAGGCAAAGTTTTGCTTTGGATCAAAGTAACCAAGAGTGAGGACACTTCTTCAGATGCATCTTCAAGCTTGACGTCAATGACCTCAGTCCAGCAATTCCCATGAAGCTGTAGAAACCAGCATTCTGGGGATTCTGACATGTTTGACTGCCCAGGGCTGGCCTCAGTTTACCACAGACATCTTTAAAGGTCTATGGGGAAAGCTCAAAGGCAGTCCCTACACAGCGCCACCTGGCCATGGAGGTAGTCTCTGCATGGGCAAAGCCGCTGGTGTTTGGCACTAACTCCAGCGCAACTGAACAGCAGAGGCTCCTTTTGCTGAAAACACTCTCTCCTCTCCACCTGTACAGCTGGAAACACATGGTTCTTCTCCGCTTCCAAAGACTCACACTGAGCATTAAGCCTGAAATGCACACATTCACACACAATATACTTGTTACAAAGAACCACAGACAAGAACGGGGGGAAATGCAGTGAATAGAGAACAATGACTGCTCATGTCTTGGTTACGTAAATACATTTCTCATACATTTTCTTCAGAGGGATTTAAGATCTGTCAGCTTTAAACCAAACCATCCAGCTGCGAGATGAATAAAACATTACACATTTTTATTGAAACAAAATATTACATGAAAATGAGGGGGAAAATCAAAGTTAAAAGATTATACACAACATTTTTTTTTTTTTTTTTTTTAAATACAACTGCTTATCCCATGAAGCTCTGTAAACAAACCACAGTAGCATTTAGATTTAGTAGATGTCATTGATTATAAGTATAGAAAATATACATTTTTTATGTTTTTATTCAAGACTTAAAAATGTATATGTTATTGCTAATTTTATTGCTAACAAGCTATTTTTATTTGAAGAAAGTGACTGGGACATTTGCTTCAGGAAAGTTCCACTTTATCATGTTTCAATGGAAACATGCTATGTAATTTTAAAACAAATGATAATACATTCTATGAAGCATATAATGCATTATACTCTTTAAAGTGTAAATATGAATGCATAATTATATTATACAGTAGTTAAAATGAATATCATAACTTCATATTAACTGCAATAATGGCTGTCAATGAACAAATAAATAAATAAAAAAAATACATTTAAGCAAAAATGCAAAGAATCCAGAAATGATGTGCATCTCTCACCCATTGAAGGCCTCCATATTGTTGATGAAAGGAAAGAAAGCTGGCTCACAGATTAGACCGGCATCCTGGCAGGTTTTCACACAGGACGAGGCTTCTGGAGACAGGAAGAGCCGGAGGGCACTGAGAGGGGGCCAGCAGGCCGGAGCAGTGATGTTGGGAGCCCAGATCAAAGCTGTGGAGTTGGGCAGATGAAGGAAAGGACTGGGTGGATTCCCAGGCCATGATCTGGATTCATTGGCTTTAGGGAATGGAGCGATGCGATGACAAAAATCCTACAAAAAAACAAGAATTTGACTGAAAAGACCCTTGGAAGAGAGCCTTATGATACATTCTGATACAACAAAAAATAGCAGTTTCAACAGTTTTCAACTAAAAACTGAAACTTTTTTTATGTGTTTTGGCTGTTCATTTACATGACAGCGGCATTTTGGGGGCCTGAAAGCACAAACTTTTGAAAACAATATCGTTATCATCTCCAAACGCAAATATGCTGTTGAGCCATAATGCGTATGTGTATTAAGTGTTCAGTCTATAGACACATAGTGGTTCTTTACAAACTGACATCGCTGTCTACTGGCCTGGCATGAATAATACAGAGTTTTTAGTCGTTTTCTCAGATGCATGTGAATGGGGATCATTTTGACAACATTATCGTCATACGTAAAAAACGCAAAGGAAAAACTTTTCCATTTTTACTACATCATAGTCGTGTAAACATACTCAGAATTGATCTGATTTTAACGAACTCAAGCATTTAAAGCTACAAATGACAGAACTGCAGCGCAAGCTTATAATAAACAAAGTTACCGACTATATTCGAGTCCTTTTTCGCATGTACATACTATATACTTACTGTAATAATTACAATAAATAGGTATTAGTCCTGAACCAACCCTAAGCCTAACCTTAACCTATGTAGTTACCTTATATTATTTAGTACTTTCTTAGTAAGTATACTGTAAGTACATTGAAAGTGCATGTACTGTAAAATAAAGTTCAATTATGCATTATAGTTATCATTCTTGGTGTGAATGGGCCAATAGTCTGTTTATTAGAAAAAAAAAAAAAAATTGTATTGTGTACTTTTGTAGTGTCATATGCCAATACACATCACATTTTTACAAAATATTATTGCTTTTTAACTACTATTTTACTTTTTTTTTTATTAATTACCTATTTGTAATGATTTTTCTTTTAAAGAAATTAATACTCCTAGGAGTTTTATAAATAAGAGACCACAATTGTGCCTGCAGTACAAAGGAGTCATTTTATTTTGTGTGTGTTATTTTCAGGTTTGAGCTGGAGAAAAAAAAAAGAAAAAAGAAAAAGGCACTGAGTATTGAAGGCGCTGAACAAAGCATTCAGAGTAGTTCAGGTTTTCAAAAGCGTGTGTTTCAGTGTATGTGCTCACATCAAATCCCAAAGGCGACTGACTAGCAAGCTCAGCATATACGTAGTTCACATCATAGGCAAAAATATGCTTACACTTATTCTCTTACATTTTTGTCTACGTGGGCATGTGTAAGCGCAACACAGACTGTAGACTTGCACTGCTCCCAATTCTTACACAGGCTGTCCCAAACATTATGTAACATAAACAGAAGTGTGTCCCAAATCATAATATTAAAAGTTACTGGATGATAAACTTTTTCTAGAGGATTTTAAAAGTGGCTCAAAATGACATTTTTTTCATGGCGTTTTAGGCTTGTGTGATTGACTAATATTTCAGATCTGGGAATCTACAAGCAAAGGTGACTCAAATTGTGTATTTGAATTCAAAGTCTGTATTTTCAAGGGTTCTTAATTAAAAAAAAAAAAAAAAAAAAACGGTGTACAACAGAAATGGGAACACTAATGGATCATTTTCTCCATTTGTTTTAGAATAATAATGAAATATCTATATTTGACTTCAATAGTATTAACTTTGAAATGCCTAAGTACCTGATGTTGAATGTAAGCATTCACTCTCTCCAGCATGCCTTCACAAGTATACTCATATGGTATAAAGGGCTCCACCTGTGCAAAGAGACAAATGCAAAAAGTCACAGACAGAAACATACAGTATATGCAATAATAATACCTGTCCATGCATGTCATTATTGTGAAGCCTGAACAAACTGTGTTTCTTCATTCATATTTAAAAGTACTGTGTGCAATCTTTTCCATGTTATATTCTCAAACCAATCAGAGGTGAACCATTTATAGGTTTGTGGTACTATTGAAACAATCTTTGTTGTGGTCTGATTTGTCAATCTCTGCTTCGGCTAATGAGTTGGGCGGGGCCTCTATGTGTCTGACAAATGGCAGATGGTCACTCATTTTCATTCGCTACTAGCTAGACAAGCACCAAACCAGCATTAAGTCTTTTCAGCAGGGAAAGGCAAACATTGCTAAAAACGCTAATATTACACTGTGTTGAAACAAAGTTCAAATAATTGACCTTTTTAGAAGCGCCGACAAAGATTGCAATTTGGATGTCGTATCATTATGTGGGCGATGGTAAAACTCAAACCAATTTTGGAAGGACTGTTCTTGTGTGCAACTATAGAATTGCAAACTTTTGTTCTCTATGCTCAGAAACATGCTATTTCTTTTGTTTGCTTTCCCTATTTTTTTGCACTGTGGATGAAAAAAACAACAACTTCATAGTGCTTTCAAACTTTTGAAAGACACTGCGTGTGTTTCCATAACAACAGGAAGTTTGTGCTTTGAGAAAGCAACTGAGTCAGAACTAAAGTCTAAGATGACTGAAAAACACTGCATGGCACTCCAGTGTTTAATTGGCGCCATGAAAGACTTATATAAAAAAGGATGACAGCACCTCCAAATATTCCTCTTCCAACTACTAGACTTGCATAAGAGTATGTAAATCGTATGGCAAAAAATGTGGACATCCCTTTTCTATATTTCTATATAAAGTCATGCTAAAACCAATGTTACACTAAACTAAATTTACCTTGTCTCTGAGTATGTCTTGAACAGCTGTCTCAAATTCTTGAGAGTTGTTGAAGTCTACTGTTATGACATGAGGTTTGCCGATGTACTGTTCAGTGTACGGATGCTGAGATGACACCTGATGGGGAGATAAACAAATGAATGTTATCTTTGTTGTCACGTTGTGTGGTTGCAGCAAGGGATGAGTTGAGGTAGGATCTAAATGCAGTAGTTAACTTTAATAAACAATAAATCAAATTAACAAATACCCAGGAAAACAAGATAACGCCTGGTAGAAAAACAAACACTAAACAAAGACATACACTACGAAGTGCCGCAGATGATCTGTAAATACTTACAAACAAGTAAGCTGAAGTTCAGCGATTTACATTTAGAGATTCTGATGTTGATTCAACATCAACATCATGATTCAACATCATTTAGAGATTCTGCTTAATTAAAAATATCATTCAGCCAGTCTGTGTTCCTTCACGAGCCGCATGCACTGTTTGCTGCAACTAAATCTACCCTTCTCAGTGATGAACTGTAATAAATCCAAACATGGATCTCAACTATATTGTTTGCGATTGTGGTTGCTGAATAAATGCACTTACGCAACCTTTACTGTATGTGGCTATACAAAGTCTTTTTTGTTGTTGTTTTAATAGAACAACATTGATGAAATTTGGACTTATTGGAATTACTATTTGGAATTTCACCATTTCAATTTTTGAGAGAAAGTGAAAGTGTTAATGTAGGCTATATGATAATAGCTTATAATAAATAAAAAAATCTAGATGAGGTAAAATAAAGCAGGTGTATGAGTTAACATTCTCTTGATTTCTGCTTATCAGTGAAAGTGGAATAATTGAGATGAATTGTAAAAAATAATTTTCTCAAATGACAACAACCATTGTGTTCCCTTTCGAGGGAACTCGCGCTGTGTCTGATAGGATCACTTTTTTTCCCCCCAAAGCAATCCTATCAGATGCAGCGTCTTGTTCCCTTTCTCAGGGAACTATAGTTACATACATAACCTGAGACGATTTTAATTTTGAGCAAAATAATTGTGATTATCGATTTAACCATTATGAAAATTTGACTAGTTTCTAAAACTAGACTAAAATGCCCAGATATTTAGTTGACTAAAACTTGACTAAACAAAAGCATGACAAGGTTGACTAAATATGATAAAAAACTAAAAAGTGCATTTGACACAGGACTAAGACTTAATTTAAAAATAGATGACAAAATTAACACTACTAACAGGCACACATGAGGAAACTAGGTCAACTAAGGCAGACAGGAAATAAACACAGGAACTGGGAACACATAAATCTACACCAAAACAGAACATAAACCTGACACATGAGTGCACTACACAGATCTGAAAATTATTATGATTATGTGAACAGCAGAACTGTGTGCCATTCACAGAAAAAATAAATAAATAAATAAATAAATAAATAAATAAATGAGAATTAATCCACAGAATATGGTTACTGGCATATAGTGCACAGACTGTACTTACCTCTCTGGAAGTGGGCTTGCCTCTGAAGAACTCATGGTTGAGGGAGCTGCGAGGGGGGTTGAACTTTGGCTGCAGGAATATGCAGCCATTGGCTATGGCCTCTAAAGGGGCAGGGCCTTCGTAGGGAAAGCCAAATCCCATGAAGAGCTAGGAGAAAATGTAATGGTATAAATTGGTATAAACTTATAAGTTAAGGTTGTCAACAAATTAAAAGTTTAATACAATTTTAACACATGACCATTAATCAAAACACAATTAATAATGTCAGTCAGGTGGGAAGAAGTAATGCAAAAGCAATGTAACACATTATTTTACATAAAAAGTAACCACAAGTTACTAATAGTAAACGCTAATAGTTACTTTTTATGTAGTAATGCAATATTGTAACAAATTACTTTTAAAAGTAACTTTCTCCAACACTTATTATCAAAGATTTAAAAGTACATCATGCTAACAGTACCTTAGCCTTTCTCAGAAGCTGCTGTAACTCCTGTTGGGGCAGTAAGCCGTGGTTCCTGACGAATGCTGGCACCTCTGGGGGACGCTGTGTCTCATAGTACACTGTCCCATGGATGTCCATGTAACGGTGTAAGATGGTCAGCAACTTCTCCTTACCCTGCATAAGCATAGGACATGAGAAGATGAGAATAAACTGTACACTGTACATTTCAATTTGTTAACTTTGCTTAAATAAATCTTGTAAACTTATTGCCACAGAAAAAAATTGTAATGTTTATCTATATATTCAAGTTTTAATAACGTTGCTTTTTGACAAATTATTTTCTCAAGTCAGTATTAGCCCAATAAAAACAGCAAATAAAATTGTTTTGTAATGGTCTTAATTTAAAAAAAAAAAAAAAGGTCGCAAGGTCGACTGCAAGATAGAGGGATCAACCCCCTTAAATGTTTGATGTTTGACATTAGTAGTTTCAAGTTCCAAACCAAATGCAACACTAATCACCATAATGGTGATAACACCATTTTAGGAAATCAATTTATGAAGACAACTTATATTATGTTCTTTCAAAATGTTCAGTTGTATTGACAATTCAACATTCAAGATGACTTTGGAAGTTAGTGAAAAGTAAGAATTGACCCACCTCAAAAACTCTTTTGCTTGACAAATGATACTCAAACCAATCAAGTAATCTTAACGTGGGTTTTCTGAGTAACAAAGGCATAGTATGTGAATAGTGCTGATTTACTTACTTTTTAAAGTAGTAGTTTTTTACAATTAAGTTGGACGCAAATTGTTGGACATTAAGTAAAGATAACTGAAATGGGTTAGTAGAACAACTGGTAGGTTTTACAGTGATAGAAAAACTAGTGTGTCTCTTGATGACATCAAACCTTCCTAGAAAGTCCATACTTATTAGTTCTGAAAATGTAATTACTATGTCATAAATACAGTTCAAGTGATTTTGGAATAAATTTAATACATCTGACAATTTCTGAAAAACGCATAATGAAGTGCATATTATGTGCACTGCATTTAATTGTTGCTTTGTTTCTATTTTTTAATTGTATTTCCACGGAAAACAATGGGAAATAAAGTTCAGTCATGCAAGTCTGTCACCTTTTCTCTGTTTTCTGGCATGCTTTATAACTGTTCTTCATCAACAGTACACAAAATACATACAAATTGTACATTTAAAAAGTGGACAGCTTTACAACTGTCTTGAGATCAGCACCATGGACAGCGCACAAACAGAAGCACATGGCTACAGAGTGGAGCAGCTGCTTACAGTTACATCACAGCAGAACCACAACATCTCAAAAAAACTGTGTAACACATTTGCCTCTGACAAAAACAAAGAGCCTGATCTGATGTAGCCAGCATTTCAACAGAAATAAATTACTCTCCTGTTGTTGTTCCATAAGGGGTTCAGCAGGGCAAATCACTTCCTTCTGTTTGTATATGCACCTTTTTTCATTTGTGTTTGTGCATATTTGACCTCAATCACTGCACAATTTATGATTACAAAAACTAAATGGTATTTATACCCGCACAGGATGATTGAAGAAAAATATTTAAATAACTAATGCCAAAACACATCAGCATCCATTTATTATGCTAGCAAGATATATTGAAAATTTTACATCTTATAAATCACATCTTTAATTACTTATGACTAAAGTCAATTTCACCATCAGCTCCACTGAGCAATTATTGGATTTCATACATCAATACAGATTTGATGCTGTCAGATTTTGACTTAGAAACATGCAATTAAAATGAGACATAGGCTCAGTTTTTTTTTAAAGTTTATTTTATTTTATTTATATATTTCAGGTGGCTTATTATCAAGTTATAAAATAAAGTTATATCCAAGACTAGTGATTGGATTTCTCTTTTCTTCTTGTTGTTTAGTTTATACTGCCTAATTATCAGTTCCTTATGTACAGGTATATGCAATCTAAAGGTCAGATTTAATTTGATTTTACTCAATATTGGATATTAAAGCAGCATAAAATTGATTCTGGGCATTGTATTCAGTCTGCATGAATGCAACATGGTTTGACAAGTTTAAAAAAAAAAAAAGAAAAGAAAAGAAATTATGAACAAGGTGGAGTTTTTTTTTTTTTTTTTTTTACTAATCTGGCCCTTGACCAGAGGTTTGACATCCCTACTTTTGATGTTGCTATTTTAACTTCAGAACAAAGAAAATGACTATGTTCTCTGGACAATAATGAAAGTTCTCTTAGATGCACAGTTAAAGAGGAGAATGAATTATTTACTTATTTAAATCATTACTACATTAATAATTCATACATCTCCTCAGGCAAGTGTTACACCTAATTTCTTATATCAAACCATTAAGAGTTTTGGAGGCAAGCACCTTCTCTTGAGAATTAAAACACATTTGGCCCTTTTCCTTGTGCAGCAAAAGAGCCTTGACTCTGCTTTTACAGCATAGTTCTTAAACAAAGTGTCTACAAGAGTTCAAAGTTTACCTTCTGGACATTTATGACCAAATCATTCTTGTGTGATCCAAAATTGCTTTTCCTCTAAGCAGTGCGATTGAACAATAAGCATAACAGATGATGTGCTATTTCAAACAACGGTGTGACATTCAGAAAATCAATGTAGGGCCTCGTTAAGGTTCACATTAAAGATTTCTGTCTGTCTTTGGAAAAGTGTTGGTACGTTAATGACATCTCTGTATTGATCTCTGTATGAAAACGTTAGTTAAACAGCACTGAGGATAAATCATTGTTATATAAATCTTTAACAATCAATCAATTTAAATTAAACAAATGAAAGCTTATTTGTGAGTTAGCAAGTTGACTTACACGATTCATTCCAATGGCATTTTCAGAATCTAAACTGAAATAAAACATTTTAATGCATTTGATTATGCAGACAAACTATGTGGTGCTTGGTAGGGCCACCATTTGGATCATGGGTCCATTCACTGACGAACCAAACTGTAACATCAAAGGAAAAGGATCAACCTCAGGGCTCTGTGGAGTCTGAAGGATGGTCCGTAACCTCAGGGTTGGACTCCCCTGCTGATATTAACCAGGAAACTGGTGACATCTTAAAGGGATGCCATGGGGGAAGGGTGGCAACATGACAAATAACACATGCCACAGGAAAGAGATGTAGAGCACATAAAACTTACTTTTCTCCCTTTAAACAATGTACAACACCCCTAGCATAACAATACACATTCCCAGGGCACTTTTTTTCTTCTATTATCACTGTTTCGTTTATTGTATTTTATCTTGTATAATGTTATATGTATGCCGCATAAGCCACCACTGTATGCACTGTGTCTAGTATTAAAGGGGGCCTATAATGCCCTTTTTGCAATATGTAATACAAGGCTCTGGTGTTCCCAGAATGTGTCTGTGAAGTTTCAGCTCAAAATACCTCAAAGATCATTTATTATAGCTTGTCAAACTTGCCCCTATTTGGGCGTGAGCAAAAACATGCCATTTTTTGTGTGTCTCTTTAAATGCAAATGAGCTGCCGCTCCCGGCCCACTTTCCAAAAGAGGGGGGAGCTTTAACAGCTCATGCTTCGGTTGCTCAACAACAACAAAGCTGGAGAATCTCACGCAGCCAAAATGAGGATTGTCAGTAACTGTGTTCAGCCTTACATTGTTCAAACCGGAGTCGGACACTGATGGAGAGACTCAGGAAGAAGTCACGACTTTTAGAATGCAATTTCTGAATGGTTAGTGGATAAATTTATGTAGTTGTTGTGGAGTTGATTCAACTCATCGACTAGCATGTGCCGTCATGTTAATCTTTTGTGCAAATCCAGAGTTGAATTGACCCTTGTTTGTGGATCAGTTTGGGGTAAACTTAGGGTATTGTAACAACACTCTACTACAACAACTCTTCCTCTTCTCTAAAGCAGCCCAACATGAGCTCACCCCCTTTGTTGCATGTTCTCGGGGGCGGGGTTTATCTAAATTTTAGGGTTAGTGATGTCACTAGAAGCTTATTGTAGTTCCTACCAGCCATTTGTTGTAGTCGTAAACAGTGAAAATATCTCCCTTTGCATTGAACTTTGAGCGTCATAACTTTGCAGTTGTTGTTGATCATAATAAACCTCTTTAAAATTATCCTCTTTTAATTTTCCTGGACATTGGTGTAGACCAGGGATGGGCAACTTCGGTCCTGGAGGGCAACTGTCCCTCAGAGATTAGCTCCATCCTTGATAAAAATTCACTTGCCTGTAGCTTTCTAGTAATCCTGAAGACCATGATTAGCTTGTTCAGTTGTGTTTGATTAGGCTTGGAGAAAAACTCCAAATCTTCATAACTTGCGCTATATTCCTGTTACAATAATCAAAACTGAATAGCAAATCCAAATCCACTCTGATTATGTAAATAAGCTATTGCTCAAGACAAAAAAATGTTTCATGCTCAAATTTACACCCTTGGATTGACTGGTCCACCTTCAGAAGGTATGACCTCTGTGGAATTTAAAGGCCACTATCTCAGTCAGTCCTGAAGAAGATAAGAAGGTCAGCCTCAACACCGCAGGACTTTGTCCAAGAGACCACACCCATTATTTAGAGTCAAAATGACACTGCTGAAGTTTGTATTTCTTCGTTTCACCCTGGGAGAATCTGACGTAACATTCAACTCTACCTTCTTCAATCAAGCATCACCATCTCTGGGAAAAAAACATTGAAAGACTTATCTAGGACTGCATCCAGACATTTGTTACAAGACACAGGGCAGTGCAAGCATCCACTGAGGTCTTAAGATCAGCTGTCAACCCCTTTAAATTAAAAAGTGATGCTTTTGCCCAGGAAGTGACTCTTTCACTTTTATACTTCCATACTTCAGTTTCCATTGTTTCCTTTCCAAGTTCATTCATCCATTTCCACTCTGTTTACCTGTATTAGTGTGTTTGTGTTTCGATTAGCTTTTAACTTTATTAGCTTTGTTCCATACAATAGTTAAGTAAATTTTGTGTACATTCACCTGAGTTTGATTCTGAGTTTACTGCTTACAGACAAAGTCACTAAACAATCTGATCTTGCTACATGCTCTAATACATTAGTACTGTAAGAAAGCTATTTTCCATGGCCAGAAAAATAACATTACTTAAGAGTAGATGATTACATGATTCACTTTTAGCTAACTGCTGCAACTACAAAGTTCGCAATGTAAAACTACCACCCTAATCTATCAATTTATTGAACATGAGCTGTAAAACAGCTTATTAGTGGTGCTTCTAGTCATACTTATTAAAATTCAGTGTGTAACACTGTTGATTCCTCAAATCCTGCAACTTCAGTGATCAGATTTAGGATTTTCACCCTGGTGTACAATAAACTTGGTGAACAAAATCCCATAGATTTGTGCTGAAGATCCCAGCTCAGAATATAATACAGTCAAACATTCTGACTCTTTTTTTCAGAATCAGGATTGATTTCAGCAGAAGAAAACATGAGACACTCACTTTCTTTTTAGGAAAATAAAGGACACATATGTAATTTGGGATTAAAGTAAACCAGTAAACAAAACCTCAAGTGCTATAATTAAATATTGTCATATAACTTCACTGTCGTAATGTCACATTTCGTAAAAAAAATTACACATAAAAAATTAATTAAAAATGAATTTTAATGTCATACTAAAGTGTCACACACGACTTCTAACTCGATAAATTATACCACTGGAGAACCACAATTTAAAAGTTTAGCAAAGGTGAAAAAACTAATTTTTTTTTTTTAAGAAATTAATACTTTTAGACACATTGAATTGATCAAAAAGGACAGTAAAGGCATTTGTAATGATAAAAAAGATTTCTGTTTCAAATAAATGCTGTTATTTTTAAATCTATAGTCTTGAAAAATTCTGAAGTAGCACAACATTTTGTTTTCAACATTGATAATCAGAAATGTTTGTTGAGCATCAAATCATCATATAATTTCTGAATTCAGCTTTGATCACAGGAATAAATTACATTTTAAAATATATTCAAATAGAAAACAATTCTATTAAACTGTAATAACATATTAATTAACATATATAACATATTTATAACAATATTTTTACTGTATTTTTGATCAAATAAATTCAGCCGGCAGAGGAGACTTCTTTCAAAAACATTAATGAATTTTACTGACCCCAAACTTTTCAAGTTCCTGGCCGGAAACTAACAACAACTCCCTGTTTTTTTCCAGGTTCTCCATGACCGTGGGAACCTTGCTCATCCATAAATTGATGAGACGATTGTCACACTCTGAGTTAGAGCTGTAAGTGATCCAAGACGGTCGCCAAGAGACCGAAAAATAAATTAGAAAGGGGGGGAACGGAGCACAAGAGGAGATGATTGTCTTTCCAATCTCTAAGCATACAGTTGTGGTTCTGGGCTGAGTGACACATGCACAATGAGAGCGAGTGGTCTGCCATTTGGCCTGGAGGGAACTGTCAGTGTTTAGGGACTCCACAGTGCAGATAGCTTTTAAATGGCAACCTGTCAAACAAACAGAAATGACAATGCACACCTCAAGCAGCACAGAGGTAGAGAAACACAATAACACGGCGCTGAAGAACGCAGCGTTAAAAACGGCAGGAAAAACGTTCAGGTTAAATGTGGAGACTTCATTTCTCAAAGACTCTGAGCTTTTCACGGCTCCTGGGGTGCATTTTGCTCTCATCAAAACCAATCTCTGCTCCCAAACGCCCAGCGGTTCGAACACGCTTTCTGATTAAAGTCTGCTACTTGTCAAGTTTTTATTTATTTATTTATTTATTTTATTGGTGGATGGGTGGGCGCAGTTACCTCTGGCGATGTTCACAGCCTGTCTCTCTTGATGCTGCAGAATGTTTGCTTTCATCCTGCTTTGAAGCGTGTTAAAGCAGCCTGATGTTATTTGCTGTCAGCACATCCAAACACCACTTTAGCGCAATCACTGTGCCCAACAAGCCATGATAGGAGCCAGGCAATCAATCTCTGTATGTTCTGACAGTTACACAGACTGAAAGCAAGTCTACAGTAGTGTTTTCAAATGCTGAGCAAGGCTGGCGGTCTGATGCTATACTGTGTGATGGTAGAAATGTGACAGAATCCTGCTAATTCTGAGGTTTCTGTTAACCATCTGCAAAACCTTTGCTTTGATTTGCTATTGTTGGATGCACACGTTCTTACCTTCCACATATTGGCTTCTTTGCCGTAAACCACAGCCATGTTGTTGACTTTGTCTCTTTGTATGTTGAATCTTTCAGTCTGGTTTAGTTCCTCAGTCACAAAACCCATGAAGGAGTTATCAGGAGTGTGTGCTGGGGGGGAAGACCAAAAACAGTAGTTATAATTTCATAAATACAATTGTGTGCAATGCAATTTTTCCAGACTAGTACATTCTTTTTGAATCAAAACTTAAGAGAAACAGCAAACAGAATTGTTTAGAGATTGTCCATAAATGTTCAGTTGTTTTCCTAAATGTGAAGTCGTAATGACGTAATGACGTTTTTTTTTTATTTATTTATTTATTTATTTTAAATATAATCAACATTTGTAAATGAGTAGCTTTATATTTCTCCATCTTTTTAAATTTGATTTTGCTGCTTGCAATGCTTCATGGGATTGTAGTTCTTTCTATCACTAAAGCTGTTAATTACAGTCCTGTACCTTTATAGTTTTGTCTGATTTTCAAATACTTTTTTTGCACTAAATAAAAGTTGCATTGTAGCTAGCTGACTTTTTTTTTTTTTTTTTTTTTTTTGGTGAAATCCCTATGGGAGAAATAAATGGGAAAAAAAAAAAAAAAAACTTCTGGAACCAATGCCACTGAAAAAGTGGGTGGGCACTAATGCATGTATATAGTAGTTAAAGACTTAATATAAAGTGGTACGCTACCAAAATCTTTTTTTTTTTTTTTTTTTTTTTTTTTTTATGAATTTAATTGCTCATGCACATATGGACTATTTATAGAAACATTAGATTATATTAATAATAAAATGTTTTAAATGCCACTGTTTAGTTTACTTATATTTTTTATTACATTTAATAAATGTCATTTTATGGACTTTGGTTGAAGAACACTTCATTTTCTCACAATAATTATTTTTGTTTTTGTATATACATAACCAAAGTGGAGAAAATGTTGTTTTTCATGACATAATTAAAATCAGCGTGATGACTGCAAAATTGTTTTGACTGCATTGAACTTTCAGTTCAGGAAAAAAACTGCCACATCAGAAGGAGAGAAAAAAAAAAAAAAAATCCCTCTACAGTAAAGATATATTTATAGAAAATGCATCTTTGTTACGTGAAATTCTGTCATTTCCATACAAATTCCAATTTATCATCCTGTGGGGAATCTGGCCAATTCAATTCAAATTCACACTCACAAACTGAAAGGGAACAAATTGTTAAATTCGGAATTTCGGCCAATCCTGTGTTCTGTTAATATATTTAAATGAGGAGCAGTGCCTCAGACTGACTAGATGCAGATTTGTGCATATGCTGCACAGACACAAACCCTCTCCAGCTCTGAGAACATCTGCTGCTCTTCTCCTGCATACAGATGCTCTGTGCCTATAGCATCTGTTGCCCAAGACACAAACACTCACCCAAACATCACTGTTCACTGTTCTTATTTTATCACTTATTACTGTTCACTGTTCTTATTTTCTGCACTGTAATTACTAAACGTCTTTTATAATACAGCCTTGATAAATATATTAGAGAAGCTACTCACCATTTTGATGAACAAGTACATAAAATATAACACAAAAACTTAATGTACATAACTGATAACAATAAATAAACAGTTATTTAAAGGAAAAATAATCAAATGTGAAGTGACACAGGGAATTCTGGGTATGTCAATTTACAGTTTTTCAATGTAAATTATAAGATGACATTCTTTTTCACTTCCAAAAATTGTAAATGTAACAGTATATTACTGTAAAATTACATGAAATAAAAAAAGTCCCATTAGATTAAAAGCCCATTAAAAGTCCCCTCACTGTGTATAGTAAAGAAACTTACTGTTAACCAAATTAACAGGTTTTTACCATGGCATATTTACAGTCTTTTACCATTAAAATTATGATAATTTCTAGTAACACTTTATTTTATAAGTCTGTTACACATATTTACGGAAGAGGATTAGGGCCAAAATAAAACCATCTCGAGATTAAAGTTGTTAAATTTCGAGAAAAAACTTGTTAAATTTCGAGAAAAAAGTCGAAATAAAATGTTGAGAATAAACTCATTAAATTACGAGAAAAAAACTCGTTAAATTTCAAGAAAAAAGTCGAGATAAAATGTTGAGAATAAACTCGTTAAATTTCTCGTAATTTAATGAGTTTATTCTCAACATTTTATCTCGACTTTTTTCTCGAAATTTAACGACATTTTTCTCATAATTTAACGAATTTGTTCTCGTAATTTAACGACTTTTTTCTCGTAATTTAATGACTTTATTCTCAACATTTTATCTCGACTTTTTTCTTGAAATTTAACAAGTTTTTTCTCGTATTTTAACGAGTTTATTCTCAACATTTTATTTTGACTTTTTTCTCGAAATTTAACGAGTTTTTTCTCGAAATTTAACGACATTTTTCTCATAATTTAACGAATTTGTTCTCGTAATTTAACGACTTTTTTCTCGTAATTTAATGACTTTATTCTCAACATTTTATTTTGACTTTTTTCTCGAAATTTAACGAGTTTTTTCTCGAAATTTAACAACTTTAATCTCGAGATGGTTTTATTTTTTTATTATTGCCTGGCCCTAATCCTCTTCCGTACATATTACATGTAGTTAATAACTATAAATTATGCATAATTACATGCAACTAACCCTAAACCAAACCCTAATCTTAATTCTAATCCTATAGTAAGTACATGTAGTTAATTGTTATTACTCAGCACTTAAATATATGATTACACTGTAACATGGACACCTTAAAATAAAGTGTAACCTCAAAATAGACTTTCAACACTGAACTGCAAAATAACATTATTGTCTTTTTTAGAGCTGCCTTACAGCAGAATTGAATTGTTTGCATCATTGATCATTATTTTCTTGTTTATCACTATAAAACTGCTTTGAAACAATCTGCATTGTATAAAGCGCTTTTAAAATAAAAGTCACTTGACTTGACTTGACTGCTTTATCCAAAGGGAATTAACAGTACAGCAAGTAGCTAGTATGTTCTAGGCTGTTTTTATTTATTTATATATTTTTTGTCTAAGTCCATCTTTGGATACACCTGCACTCTGAATAATAAGCAGTCATAGACTCACGGAACATGGTCATGTACTGCTTGCAATTGAGGTTCCAGTAGCCCCAGTTGGTCCTGTAGCCATGTAGTGTGGCGTACTCCTCATTATTATACGCTGGCTCTGTGCCGAAGGTGTCGATCACACGGATGTGGCACCTAGACAGAAAAGGAAAAGTGTATTTTCACTTCAGCCTCAACCTGTTATTTTTGCCATCTGGTGATGCACAAACCAGCTAATATGCTCACACATCCCATTCCATCAAACAAAACACTGTGCATCTTGTAAATGTGATTAAACACATTAGCAGAAAGGTTTCCACATTAACATATTTGTTTCCCCTTAAAAGAAAATTGCCTCAATCCCAAACCAGAGAAAGTTTTTTTTTTTTCTTTTCCTTGCAACACAATAAAAAGTAACCAAGGGCTGACAAGCTCCAAAATTAAAAGCACCACAGCAGTAGATCATTTGACTGTAATGCGCAAATCAAATGGACTAGCGCTGTAAAGCTTTTAATTTCCAAGTCTTCTGAGGCCATATATGATAGCTTTGTGTGAGGAGCACAGTGAAATTGAAGCCATTAAATCTTTCCATCCATTCTAGCTATCAAATATCATTAATGGGATTTAAATAATCAATGATATATGATTGAATATATACATATATTAGATATCAGATGTAATCAGACTAAATGACTCCTAAAATCTGAACAGATTTTAAAATACTAGCCATTACACATTTAATGACTTTTGTAATTTGTTACAGAAAAAAACATGGGCATCATAAAAAAACTTAAGTTGTTGAGAACACAGCAAACTCATTTTTTTAAAGAAAAAGTACATGTTAAAGAGCTAGTTCACCTAAAAATTAAGATTCTGTCATCATGTTGCAAACCTGTATGAGTTTTGTTCATCTTCAGAAACAAACAAACAAAAACAAAACAAAAGAAAAAAACTAAGAAATTCCGGTAACACTTTACAATAAAGTTCATTAGTTAACATTAGTTAACATTAACTAATGAACTGCACTTCTACAGCATTTATTAATCTTTGTTCATGTTCATTTCAACATTTACTAATACATTATTAAAATCAAGAGCTGTATTAGTTAACATTAGTTAATGCACTGTGAACTAACATGAACAAACTAACGTTAACAAAAAATAAACAATTAGCGATGAAAGGGCCCTCGAACCCGTGCCACCACAACCTGGTGGCTTTAGGAAAACAGGGCACGGTGGGCAATATGCATTTAAGTCCTGCTACCAACTGGTGGCGATATGACTAGAATTAAATTTTGGCATGTAGATGTTTTCAGGCCAGGGCACTTATCAAACGTGAAGTTTGAGGAAGATTGGATATTGTTTGCTTGAGTTACAACAACTTACTGTTTCATGACAATAATAGCATGCTTTAGCACTCAGCTAAGTGTTGCTAGCATGTGTTAGAATGTTTGTAGCATGTTAAGCACTCAATTGCATATTTTAGTATGTTGCTAGTAGTGCATCACAGTGTTAAACACGTCACTTCCTGTTGCTATTACTATAACTGAATATTGTCATGTAGATGTCTTCAGGCTAAGACTATTATCAAACATGTGAAGTTTGGAGCAGATCGGACATTGTATAAGTTACAACAACTTTCTCTTTCATGGTGTTAATCGCATACATTAGCACTTAGCCAAGTGTTGCATGATTTAATGTGTTTCTAGTATGTTTGGTACTTCATGGCATATTTGAATCTGTTTTCAAATATGTTTTCTGAATCAGTGAACTACAGTGTAAAACATGCCATTTTCAATTTAACATTGCTAAGGCCTTAAGATTAGACTGACCAAATATGATGTTGTTCTGGTTAAATCTCAATGAGGAGTTAATCACAGTGTAAAACGTCATTTCCTGTAACTGAATATTGGCATGTAGATGTCTTCAGGCCAGCACTCTAATAAAACATGTGAAGTTTGGGGCAGATCAGACATTGTAATCCCTAGTTACAACAACTTCCTGTTTCATGGCGAAACATCGGATTTTGTCAGACCACCACGGACACGCCCTTCAATGAAAACTCTAGATCTTCACAATTTAACGTCACAAAGGCCTTTAGATTAGACTGACCAAATATGATGTTAATCTGATAAAATCTCTAGGAAGAGTCTGTTAAAGTACAATGTCTGGAAATGGCAAGAACTGCAAAAATGGGTTTTCGAAGTTTGCTCCAAGGCAGTTTTTTGTAGGTATTGGGCTGTCACATGTGTCTACTGAACTTCGTACTTGTACATGAAACATAGCGCGAAGGGCACTTAATTGAAATTTTGTAGGGAGCGCTATCGATCCAATTCTGAAACCCATATCAGAAGTAAATTTTCACAACTTCTGACATGTATACAACGTTTCTGAGATTTCAAGCATGTTTAGGCCCTCAAAAATGCGATTCATTTCGGAGAAGAAGAATAATTGACAAAGCAATTATAATATGGTCCTCACACCATCTGTGTTCATATTGCTCATGGTTAGTTTTTGTTAGATAAAACTAATGTTAATAAATGAAACCTTATTGTAAAGTGTTAGCAAAATTTCTGTTCCTCCATTGTTAATTTCCCAAAAACTTCAAAAAGTTCATAAAGACCTTGTAAAAGTAATCCATATGAATCATGCAGTTTAATCTAAGTCTTCTGAAGAGACACAATCACTTTATATGATGAACAGATTTAAATTCTAATGTGTTTGGAATGTTGTGAGGGTTAGTAATTGATGACAGAACATTATCTGTTTAAATGTTTTTCACATGTTTTAGAATGTCCTCCCAAGGGATGCTGAGAAAATGGATCTTTCTAATGCAATAATCGAATGTGTTGAGCTACAGAAGATCATACACTACAAAATGTGCTTTATAAATTCAGCTCAAATATTAAACATGTCTGATTATCCTTTGACTACGTGTAATCATAATGTGAGGAGGAAAAAACAGTCTGTATCAATACTACACTAAGAGATCTTCTGTGACATCTATCTAGTGTTGAGTCGCCCCAATTGCAGTTAGAGATAAACTGATGTGGTGCATTCCTTTAAAAATCAGTCTGTTCCTCAAACAAAGTTACTGTATGACAAGCAGACTTTAGTCATTTATGATGAATTCATAGTTCTTTTTGGAATCTTTAAAGCTTGAAAGTCCCAAGTCATCATTTACTCTCATTGTACGGAAAGGGCAGCTTAAACATTCGCTAAACACTTCTTTTTCCATTCCAATGAAGAAAGAAAACTGGTTTGAAACTGTGAACGATTGCTTTAAGGGTGGAATTATATGGGTTGTAGCTACCTGATTGTACATGCTTTCAGGCAGCAGTTATAAAAGTGCTGCAGTGGGAATACACAGCCCTCTGTAAAGGGATTCTGCTGCATCCCAACAAAGTGTCACTCTGATTTTTGTGAAGGTAAACAAGTTTAAGGCTTAAGATCACAACAAAATCACTTCACAAAAGGCGGCATGAGGGAGCATGGCGCAACAGTGACCACACACTTTTTCAGTGGCCTTTGTTCCCATTCATGCTGTCCATGAATTTCAAAGACTTACTCAATAAAGAAGCCAACCAGCTCCAAGATGAATCACAATACAATCTCATAGAAAAAACTAGGCCGTGTAAATTGTGTTATGAGCTCATCATATGAGAATGAACTACTCATACAATGAAGCATCACAAATACCATAATGAAATCAGTAATGGTAGTGATGGTAACCATTGTACATGGGGGAAAAAAATGAATTTGAGGTTTATTGCAACATATTATGATGTAAAAAAATATATACGAGAGTGTATTGAATCGATTATGTCATGTGTTTACCATAAATGTATGTCAGTATATTCTTAAACCATAAACAAATTCAATAGAAGCAATTATGAAATTACGTATAGAGATGTACTAAGTGTCAAAAAAATCACTTTAAGATGAAGCTAACTCCATTTAATATAAATTTAAACTAAAATAAATTTTCATTTAATTTCAATTAACATGCATTTAAGTGTCTGACAGAATTACATTCAGTTTGCACAAGTATATTCTTTTAAAATATAAAAGTATCCTAAAAGTATGTCAAAGTGTAATTCTTTTTCAAAGGAGTTTACACAATTTTTATGATGAATTTATGGGGTTTTGTCACTTCTGGAGTTGTAGGTACATGAAATTGTACAAAATGAGCTGTGTGACGTATATTAAATTATTTCTCTTTTTGTGACATTTGGGACGAAAACCAGCATTCAGGTTTGGACCGACTTTAAACACTGCATTGCAATAAACAATCCTACAGGCTACATTGATTTATTACACAAAAACAAATCAGTCTCTTTCTCTCTCAGAGTGAAATATAGAGACATACTTATTTTACAGCTGACAAATGAGAAATAGCCTCTAATTGATCTTCCAATAATTTTAATACATTATTCATGTGGCGGTCTTGGTGTGAGCGATGAGAGACAAATATTATACATAATTTATGAGGTAACTTTCTGAAGAATTATGCTGTAATCATGAGGGTTTCATATACCTGAGTGCATCTCTAGTCATTATTAACCCACCAACTGAAGGACAACTCTTCATGCAACAGTACATAGAGTGAGATTGTTGGCCTGACCAAGTCAATAAAGAGTAAATAAAATTATAAGCCAAAAAGAAATTTACACTGACATTGAAATTTACATTGATCCTTAAATAACTCTTAGGTCTTTATCGACCTGGGACATCATTCACTACCCTCCACCTTTTTCATTTTTTTTTTTTTTTAAAGTTAGACATCAACCTTCTTAGTATTCCTCAATCTATTCATTATAAACAATATAACAGGAAAATACAATTATAAAACCATGTCTGTTTTCTATTTTTGTTTTTTTTATTTATTTATTTTTTGTAAAAACTGATAGGGTCGCTAGCGACCCATTGTATGTAATTGTGTAAATAAAGTTTTTTTCTGTGCAACAATGATTGCATCTCTGATGACTGAATAAGTGCGATTCACCTTTATTCCTCAAGGTGGCAATGTCTGATACACAATGATAAAGTTACATTTCACTCACACATAGTTAATGCAGGCAGAAAACAAAAGAAAAGGATGAATCGTCAGCAAAACTTGAAATGTATCAGCAATTTATTGCAGAGCTAGTACTGAACATAATCAATGTCACTTGATGGATCTGGTGTATTGATTTTGAAGACGTTGAAAACGTTAGTATGTAGAGAATATGGTTGAGATGGCGAATATGAGCCAGATCCGGAATGTACTGGGAAATGAGCTCTGACGAGGACAGTGATGATGGTAAAAAGCATCTGCTCAAACTGAACCCTTCCAAGTTCTAAAAGGCAACGAAACATGCTTTATTTTATTCTTTTGTAGTTGCTATTAAAATATCAGGAGAGTTTTATACTACTGCGGCAGCTAGAGAGCCATCTGTGTTAGATATAGACCCAAATATGTAATAATGATTGGCAAAACATTCATGCATTTAAAGGTTAAAAGTTTGAGTCTTGTATTGCCTGTAGTTTTTGTAAAATGTGTTTCTCCTTCTAGAAAAGACAAAAAAGAAAAATAAAGGTAAAGATAATAAAAGCTGTTTGCAGACATAGGAGTTTAAAACATTGTAAATGTGCTTTTCTGTTGATAGTTTTATACCTGCAAAACAAATGCTACCACAGTGCAGCATCATTAATCTCTGCTCAGCCAGAGGTTCAGAAGACAGAAAGGCAGCTCAGTTTTTGAAACAATGGCTCAAACTGACCTGTGCTGTCTAAAGGAAAGACCCATGTGCTGTTTCATCTGCTGCAGGCCGTGGTAGTCTGTATAGATAAGGTCAAAGGGCAACGGGCCAATCAGAGGACAGCTTCCTCTTCCTGGAGGCACGCCAAGTGACCTGAAAGTGAAGAACGAACAAGTTTTGACACACTGAAGCAGTGGTGTAAGTTTTAATTTGAAAGTTTGAGGGCAGTCATCAACACTGATAGAACTTTTCAGTCTTCTGCATTTCATGCGTAACAACGCAACTCATATTTCTTGCTGTGATACAATATAGATATTTGAGTGACTCTTTCATTTACATTCTCTGCATTAATGTCAGGATTTCTTGCACATGTCCAAAACAGTAATGGCCTTTGCTATATGTTTCACCTGCTTCACTTGAAATGGGCCTTGCGACAGAAGAGGCCTCGGCCCCCAGCCATCATGCCACTCATGCTAGGGTCAGAAATTAATGGGGGGGTGGGGGAAATATGCCACCAAAATTAATAAAAATGCCAGCAAAATCCAAGATATGGTGCAAAAATGTCTCTGTATAAGTTCTTGTTTTTATTATTAATAAGCCATACCACATAAGCAAGAGTTAACTGCATGATTCAATGACTTACTTGTTAACACTTGTTCGCGAGAGTGATTCAAAAGCATACGGAGCCATCAGCTCTCAAATCACTCTCGTGGAACTTTGATGCCATACACCGATTGGTCTGTGCAGCGCTGCTTAAAGTTGAACAAGCCTATAAATTTGCCGCTACCTACTGACGGTTTTACTATCATTTAATTTTAGCTGAGGGGCTGAGAAAGTGAAAAATAAAATAAAATAAAATTTAAGTAAAGAAAACCTTAAGCATTTTTACTTTTTCAAAAAAAAAAAAAACATCACTTAGTATGATTTATAAGCTGTTTTTGTCATGGGGACCAATAAATGTCCCCACAAGGAAAAGGATTTCGGATAAAGCCATCTTTGTAACCATAACCTAGGGTATTCCTGAAACCCATACATGCGTGCAGGAGGTGAGCATGAGGATTGCACCTCCTCCTTTCTGATACCATTTGTCAGTTGGGAGAGTTTCCCTGGGATGGTCCTCCAGGGATACTGGAGCTGCCAAATCCAAAGCCTCTGGTGTTTCTCAGCAGATGCTTCAGCAGAGAATGTGTAAGATGCCATAGACCTGCTGCTAAACTGGCTTCTGATATTTCATTATGAATTCTGGAATGGTCTCACCCACCCACATCTTTCATCTACAGCAAATGGGAAAAGAGCAATAAACGCATGACAATCTTATGCAGGTTGGGCTCCGTTAAAATTAATTTTCCGAATACCAAAGGTTTTTGATCTTATTTTGATCTGAAATGTCAAAATGTGAGCGCCTTTAACCATAACACCCGGGGTCTAATAGACAATACTGGAAAGACCTTTTTCCTTAACCAATGCTCAGTTCATTTATGCAAATCCTCAGGCATAGGTAAAGCTTTTTAGATCCTGGTCTGCAAATGTTTGTTCTATAAATGTCACCTCTGTAAGTGAGGTGGTCTCTTGCATAAACTAGGTACCTGGGTCCAAAGCAACTCGATTAACCTTTTGTTTAACTCATATGCTCATAGATGAACATCAGAACATACTGAGGATGTTTCCTGAACTAATATGTTTGGGATTTTCCAGTATTTTCATTCAAATGGCTATTTTCTTTCAAAGTCCGCGTGAACCGGAAGTTGCAAACGACTTTTCTCCAGTGTTCTGACGTATTTCCAAGTGAAACAGAATATTGAACAGAGGGCAGAGTTTTACTTTAGCTTTTTTTTTGTTTTTAGTTTTACTTTTACTTTAGGGCAGAGTTTTACTTTTTACTCCATCTCTCGCGCTCCTTCTCCTCTCCATCTCTTGCTCACAGCAGACTAACGGTTTCAGAGGAGTGGTTTACGTGATTTCAACCGTCAAACTGACGTCATCAGAGAAGGGGCACCGTTGCAGAGGGGAGGAGCATTTTCAGATTTTAATTAAATATTATGAAGCCAAACAATTTTTGTGTGTGGATTGACTTGCACGGATGAATTGTTCACCACAAAACTAGCAATTTCAGCTAAAAAAAAATAAAAAATAAGGTCAATTTTGACTTCATGTGTACTTTAAAGCTATCACATAATACAAGTTTGTTTTAGCACAGAGATTAATACACAGGTGGGCTGCCAGACCTTCACTGTTGTCTAGCTCTTGTAAAAAAAAAAAAAAAAAAAAGCTTATAATTTAGCATGCTTTTAAAAGATACAGAAATAACGTACTTTAAAAGTGTGAACTGAACTAAGTTTTCATACAATTAACTGTATGTTATTTACAATTAATTGAAAATGTGTTGCAGTTTAAATTAATTTCAAATGCAATTAGTTCATTAAACTTTTAATCCACTTAAGTAGGATTTAAGTACACATTTATATGTAATTTCATAATTCTATTGTCTATTAAATATGCTCTATGAATGTACTGACAAGCATTTATAATATACTTGTATAATGTAATTCTAATGTAATTTCTACTGAAACTTGTATGCCAAAATGCCAAAACCACATTCGTAATATTGGAGTGGCAATTTAGTATATATACACAATATATTACTTTATATGTAATATCAAATGACACACAGTTAAAACTGAAATGATTTAAAGTTTATAAATCTACTTTACTATAAAAAAAATAAAAAGATTACTTTATAGTAAATATTTTCATTTGACATTTTTTCAAAGTGCAGTTTTAAGAACAGTACACTACAATAGCACATTCAACACAATAAGCACACTTATTTTTCACAAGGGTGAGGCACACAGTATCAGGACACATTAGCACTCACAGTACACTGCAAATATAATGTGATCACATGTGATTTCTGACCTTTAATTGTGGTTTAGGTGATCACAAACCCTTTTTACATATGTATTTAGCACTGACATGTTAATCCAAGACATAACCAAAGCCTGTGTTTGCACAAAATGTCTGCTTCCCTCATGAATCAGTGATGGATGCAGTATAGAAAAGAACAAAGAGCAGTGCAGACAGCAGGGGCAAACACACAGGCATACTGCAGAAACGGAGAACACAACAGCTATACAGAGCACAACAGTGACCACCCACTTTCTCAGCAGCCTTGGTTCTGGCAATATTTTTGACATTCATTTTCTCTGTAGGTATTAAAAAAGAAAAAAAAAATCAATCAATAGTTTTGAGCCATGAACCAAACAAAACAATCTTCCAGATGAATCACATTAAACATTACAAACGTTGTTTTAAAGTAAAAAAGTATGAGCATTTCAGGGGATGATCTGAAACAGAACAGGTGTTAACTAATTAAGAACCATGGGAACTAAATGTGGAAACTAAAATGTTGTTTTTATCAATTTTATTCTTTATTAAAAAATATAATTACATTTTTCTCCCATTCTATAAAAAACACTGTGAAGACGGGAAGAAACACAAAAGAAATGTTGGTTGGGACTTGAAGTTAATAAAGTTATTTTGGTTTGGTTTTAATTTCCCTGTATGAGTAGCTTTTTATCTTATTAAGACACAGATTGAAAATAGTTTCCTGCAAACTTTGAACACTTTGTCCAGTAAATATAAAAGATTTACCACCAATGCTTGCCAACCAGTATTGGGAGTAACACATTGAGTAATTCAAGTCACGTAATCAGATTACTCTTTTAAGTAACTTTTAAAGTAACACATATATCAAAATATCTGAGTTACTTTTTCAAATAAGTAATACAAGTTACTTTGTTTTTCCCATTTAATGACTGATAGATCTCCTGTCCCCATGCTAAGAGAAATCGGGAGTAAGTGCAGAGGTGTTGTGTGCACTGTGTGTGAACGTGATGGCTAATGTAGTTGTAGACTAAATAGGGTTTTTCACACTGTGCTTAACCCCAGGTTATCTTTTTTCTAAACACTCCTTTTAACCCCAGGTAAAGGAAAGTTTCACACTTGTAATTTAGAAGCGGGATTAGCACTGCTTTTACCTGGGGTTATGAAACCCTGCTCCGGGGCAGGGTTAACACCGCATTGCAGTGCCATACATGTACAGTGTGAAACAATGCAGTGTTACCATGTTGCAGCTAGACGCTAGCAATAGACAACCAATCGCGTACTCATATTTCAGTCACAGAAATGCTGCGCATTGTACCTACATAAACAGTAAATTCAGTGTTTGAGAGAAATAATGTGAAATGCTGACAGAAAACGTAACAATTTGAGTGAAGAAGAGACAGTTTCATTCTTACCTTTATAGTTCGACATTCAGTAAACTTGATAGTACAGTCGGCAATACGAGGATGCTCAATGCTAGAGCTAACCTATGTAAACAGGTCGCGTGCTGCGTCTATCCAATCAATGACATTGATGCCACAAATGTGCAAATAAGAACGTTAACCCAGGGTTTAGGAATTTACAATGTCAGTGTATGAATTACCCAGGATTAATTGTTAACCCCAGGTAAATTATGAGCAGTGTAAAACGTTGAAGCAAGATAACACAGGATTCTGTTTATCTTAGGTTTAGAATGACCCAGGGTTAACTATTTCTGATTCAGTATTCCTCAAAATGAATTAAAACAGTGAAACGCAAAACCAGAATATTATGCAAACCTGCAATAATTAAATGTGTTAAATTACACAAATATACTTTATGGATTTAAGCTCATTTTATCAACCCAGTCTCATTAGAAAAACGTACCTGTGGGAACGTTTTCACGAGTCGCAAAATACGTACCAATACGTACATATCAATGCAGTTTCGATGTGAAATGTCCACTGAGTGGCGCTAAAAGCGTGTTCATTTTTTTGGCCGGAACAGATAAACGTGAATATGGTACGTTTTTATGATGTTCGTTTTTATACTAATCACCGTAGTTCTGATTTGAAATTTGCACTCCATTGCATTTTAAAATAATGTACCACCAACACTACACCTAAATCTACCCGATAGTGTTTATGTGACATAAAAAGCATCCGTGATCACGCCATTTTAGCTTGTTTAGATCTCTCTTTGAGCTCTTTTACTGTGACGCCTTTTTACAGGATCCGTACCCTGGGCTTCCTCGTCTTAAGTACATCTCCGTATCAGCTGAGCTACCGAGCAAGCTTGTTATGTCAAAAAAGCGAAACATATGGAGCTGGTTAAGCGATGCAAAGTCCAAAATATATTTGTTTACAAATCGTGCACTCTATTAAAAAAGCATTTTGAAGTCATAACATAATATTGTGCAAAGAGACGTGAAAAAAAGTCTTTATTAATCTATAATCTGTCCCTGTAATCGTACTGTGTATGAAAACGATTAAAAGCGCCTGCTGTTTTGCTGCCTCAAGTGTTAATTTCTGTTGGAAACTGCAGTGATATGTATGCAGTGGTACGTATTTTTGTGTCTCGTGAAAACGTTCCAACAGGTATGAAACCAGGTTGCATTTTATTAACTAATAAGGAACTGCAAAAAAAAAAAAAAAAAAACAGTTAGGCCACAAATAAACAATAAAGTAATAAATAAATTGCATTAATAAATACATATGGTTTGAAAGTTCTCAATTTACTTCCAGTTTCCTCACACAGCTGGTCAGAGCACACTCGAGCAGTCTGAGCGGAGAACCAGAGCTCTGAGCTAGTCTAGAATTTTACAAATGTAGATGGTCCTTAAGGAGTCTTACGATTATTCATCCAAAGCAATATCGGTTTTCTTGGTCGTAAGAGAGCAGCTATGGCTGAATCATTCATCAGATCTTCTTTAACATTATTCAGCACCTGCAATCATTACATCTCTTTAATATCTCTCACTTGCAGACTGTCAAACAGAAAGCAGATGGATCATAGAATGCACAGTGAATGTATACAGGATACAACTAGCTGCATATTCTTCTTTATATCATTAGTTTTTTAGACAATGAAAATAATGATTTAGATGTGTATGCATGTGTATAGAGGTTTTATGCAGACCAAATGTCCGCACAAGGATGGTAAAACCTGAAATCAGCTACTTTGAGGAAAACAGATTAATAAACATACTAAATAATGTTTTAATGAAAAATGCCAAAAAGTTTCTGTGTGGATTATGTTTATGGGATATAAAATATCATTAGCTCAGTAGAATAACAATGTTTGTTTACAGGTTTAACCCACATGATGTAGCATCTTCTAAAAGACAGCTGGCTGTTTATTTTCTAATTAAATATAAATATGAGGATGAACATGATATTTAACATATACAATGCATATGGAAACTATATGGGAATTCCATTTTGACATAAAATACAGAAAACTAAATGTGGAATTGGTTTGCAAGATCAAACAACCTTGAGAAATGTGTGCATAGCCAGATTAAAATGTGTCTTAATATGAAAAAATACCATATGATGCCTATATATAAAGGTATTTATAGATACAAGAAGTGCTGAATGTGTCTGCAAATGGGAGTGGAGTTTATTGATATAATTGTGGGTTGAGATCTATAGTAGTTATTTCCACCATTATTTGACGAAAAAAATTATATTTGTAAAATGTACCAGCTGAAGTGTTAAAAACTTAATTCACAGCTGAGGCTAAAAAATGATATTTTCCCCACTTAAAGCTGTCATGGGTTTCCACATTGTCTTTGTGAACCGAGTGAACTAATGTCCCCTCTCTCTCTAAAAAGAGAAATGACTGTAAGCCAAGTGTGAGCTGTGTTTCTACAGGTCACTGGAGCTCAACAATTGTGACGACTGACAGACGCACAAGCTGTCAGAGTGAGCGGCACACAGAAATACAACACAAAACATCACATCAATGCAGCATTTACAACAAATGTGCAAATATGACATCTACACCACAGTGGAAAACACCACATTCAACACTAACTCACACAAACCCACAGGAATGAAAAATCATCTAAAAAAAAAAAAAAAACAGTAATGAAATGGAGAGTATATGAAGTCCACATGAAACTCCATTCATAACTAATTTTACTTTCCTCATCCAACATTTTTTCAAGTCTAAAGATAGTCTTTCAAGATACTAAAGGTGCTGTAGATCATGTTTTCAAAAGATGTAATATAAGTCTAAGGTGTCCCCTGAATGTGTCTGTGAAGGTTCAGCTCAAAATACCCCCTAGATTTTTTTTATTCATTTTTTTAACTGCCTGTTTTGGGGCATCATTAAATATGTGCCGATTCAGGCTGCGGCCCCTTTAAATTCTCGTGCTCCCTGCCCCCGGAGCTCACGCTTGCCTTAAACAGCATAAACAAAGTTCACACAGCTAATATAACCCTCAAAATGGATCTTTACAAAGTGTTCGTCATGCAGCATGTCTAATCGTGTAAGTATGGTACTTATTTGGATGTTTACATTTGATTCTGAATGAGTTTGATGGTGCTCCATGGCTAAAGCTAACATTACACACTGTTGGAGAGATTTATAAAGAATGAAGTTGTGTTTATGAATTATACAGACTGCAAGTGTTTAAAAATTAAAATAACAACAGTCTTGTCTCCGTGAATACAGTAAGAAACAAAGGTAACTTTAACCACATTTAACAGTACATTAGCAACATGCTAACAAAACGTTTAGAAAGACAATTTACAAATATCACTAAAAATATCATGATATCATGGATCATGTCAGTTATTATTGCTCCATCTGCCATTTTTCGCTGTTGTCCTTGCTTGCTTACCTAGTCTGATGATTCAGCTGTGCACAGATCCATACGTTAATACTGGCTGCCCTTGTGTAATGCCTTGAACATGAGCTGGCATATGCAAATATTGGGGTCATACATATTAATGATCCCGACTGTTACGTAACAGTCGGTGTTATGTTGAGATTCACCTGTTCTTCGGAGGTCTTTTAAACAAATGAGATTTACATAAGAAGGAGGAAACAATGGTGTTTGAGACTCACTGTATGTCATTTCCATGTAGTGAACTCTTGTTATTTAACTATGCCAAGGTAAATTAAATTTTTAATTCTAGGGCAACTTTAAACAGTTTCTCAAACTGAGGTCAGATTTGTCAAAATACCATAAGTCTGAAAATGTTTTCTTCGTTTTTTAGATAACCAAATGATCTGAATTAGTGATGTCTGGTTCATGAACAAATCATTTTTTGAACCGGTTCTTTTTGGTAAATTGGATGAATATCTGGGGTTACGTATAACCCGATGCTGTGTCATGATATTGGCGCTATGGGAATGCCTTCAGCGTGCACCGGTGTTTGAAGCATGTGTGAAATCATGCCAATTCTATTGGCCAACAGAAGTCATGTGACAAAGCATAGCATGTCAGCAAGAGCATAAAAGAGCACTACATCACAGAATTCTAATTGTCTGAAGAAGCCATGCAGATATGCGTGAAGAATGGCAAAAAGACGCTGCACCTTATCACTAATCTGAATTACGCAATCCACATTAATATATATATATATATATATATATATATATATATATATATATATGAAGAGTTTGTTTCCAAAACGCAATAACTCCATTTTGATTAATTTGAGTAAAAAGGTGTTTTCTTTACCAAGAAAGTGGCAAGAAGAACACCACTATTTTCTGTTTCAAGCTTTCACATAGCATATTTTGGTTATAAAAACATGAAAAACATTTTAAAAGGTTTATTATAAAAACTGTAATTATATAATTACAATATACTTAAAATATTTAAGTTTGATTGCATTACTTATAAAATATAAGTATATTCTACTAATTTGTGGATGTAATTTGAATGTGTTAATAAATTTAAGTTAAATGCACTTAAATTATTAAGTTTTTCTCCTGACCATGCCTCTTACACATTGGTTTACGGCAGGTAATGACGCCATTTTGTCGTGGTGTGTGTGAATTCAAGGAGCTGTTGGTGAGAAGTTGGAACATTTGTTTTGGCAAGTTCTACAGACATTTTTTTTCCAAACATTTGCCTTTTTATCGAGGAGAGAGGATGAAGCGCGAAAATGGTGAGTGCAATAATTTAACGACCGTGTTTTATCTCGACACGGCTATTGATTGAAAGATTAAGTTAAAGTTAATTAACGAGTTGAAAACAAAAACAGATGGATATACTGTTTTATCTAGGTTCATAGCTTTCTTAACAACAGACTATCTTGTCTTGTGTTGCAGGTCAAGAAGAGATGCTTTGGATTGGAAGTGTAAGTATTGCCCTTATAACTGTGAAAAGACAGCTCAGCTATTTAAACATTATAGGCTCAAACAATGAAGTTATACAAGAACAGAACAATTTCCTTGTTTACATCTGGAACATATACATGTACATTTATATCACACGTTATGCACAATATGTACACTTATACAGCCTTCACCAAAAACTCCATATCAGCTGTGTGTCATGTGGGTTTACTGAGACCTGTTCTTTGGCTGATTATTTTATTAATCTGCATACTGCACAGTGCACAATTACATGTAAACCATAAAATCAGGTGCCATTATCAAGACTTTAACTTTAATGTTTGCTCCTCACAGAAGAGTTGTCAACGACAAGCCTGACATCAGCCTGATGGTACTTCAATGGCCAGCTCTTTCTACAGTAAACCAGGTATGTATTGGTGCATGGAGTGTTTGACAATACCATTATCTGATGCATTATTATATGATAATGTCTTTGTCGATCTTTGTCTTCCTCTACTAGGTTGCAGCTGACAAGGACTCATACAGGCAAACTCCAGTGAGAATCCTCTGTGTTGATCTATAAAGTGCTCAGCTAAACCCATCATGAGTGAAGATCGTCTTGGAAGGATGTTTGGTGATGGATGAACCGACCAACCTCAGGACTTCTGTGTCCTTTTTTCTGACTGATTTATGCCCTGCAACTGGACTACCCTAACTGTATGAAAAATACTTTATATTTTATTCAGCAGGTAATGCTCAACCTAGGAAAATGTGAGCTGGCACCTAAAATGGAATACTGCCACTATTGTGAACTCAGGAGTGTGAACAAACCATATAGTTTTGATGCAATTTGTTGTGATTCTGAGATAGACTATTTATGTGCTTAACAATAAGCTGATTTTTTAAAACTAGTTTTTTCAAGTTTTACAAGGAAATGTTTTCAGGACATGACATGTTGTTGTATTTGGAATTGAATTAAAATAAAACATAAAATTGAATGAATGTACCTTTTATTTGCTTTTTTTTCTTAATTTTGTAGTAAAATAGAAGTTGCTACAAATGAACTTGCTTAGTACATTGAACTTAAATATACTATGTGTAATAACAACAAAGTAATTAATATTACAAAACATTTTAAGTTAAATGAACTTGAATTTTTAAGTTCACATTACTTAATCGTTACTTAATTTTTTTAGGGCAACCAGTTTCCTCAAATTTTTTAAGTAAATTCAACTTATCCGGGCTAACAGTGAAGTAAGTTGATTCACATACATGACAGCGTCTGAACTTTGCCAATACTAATCTTATATACAGGCATTTTACTAAAAACACATTCAGTCATCGCTCCCAAAATGAATTTAATGGGTCATCTTGTTAATGATATAAATGAATTATTTGTCATTACCGATTAAAGACTATCTGGCGCCACTGCACGGTTAAAATAAACACATTTGCTGAGTACATTGGTATTAAAAACGGTTTTTGAAACCTGTCCATGATTCAGTTTTGTGGACCGTGACAGAAGTTTGACGCTGTTGTGGAACAAGCAACAGCTTGACTGAGTGCCTCATCTTCTTAATCTCCTCACGTAAATGATTACATTTCGATGACTTGCGTTTCTTCCCCACCGCAGAAACCACCACAGGTTCATCAATGTTGTCAAAAGTATTCATTTTTCTGTTTTTGTTGATCGCAAAGTACAAAGCAGATAAGGAAAACTAGGATGCCGGCTGTATTCAACGCGCCACCATTACTGTTTAGTGCATGGAATAGTGCGCTGTGATTGGTTAAGCGGATATATCGTGTTCAGCAGAAAAAGGAGACGGGCGTTTGTCACGTTTTGGAAAGAAAGGGAGGAAACATGACAGAATAACACGACAGATATCGCATTTTGAGCAAAATTAATAAATGAGTTTTCAGGACAGACCAGATACAATACTGATTTTGGCGGAAACTCATTTTTTTTTTTTAAATGGCATTTATCGCGTTTTGGAACCAAACTCTTCACATTATACATATATATATATATATATATATATATATATATATATATATATATGAGCAATATCACACGAGTAGCCGTGCGATATGGCTGTATATCAGCACGCTGTGATTCGTCCGTAGGCACGAGGCCGCAGGCCGAGTGCCATAGGTAATCACAGCGTGCTGATATACAGCCATATCGCACGGCTACTCGTGTGATATTGCGTTTATACAACAGTTCGACGGCACGAGTGTGTAAATAAATAAGAACAACAACGGAGTGTCTTTAAAACCCTCTTTCGTGCAGCACTACTTCCTTCCGCCACGGATTCAAATCTCAATTTGACAGTTGGACCAAGCCTCCGTTACTAATTCTAAAACGTCACTTCAGAACTAGTAACGAAGGAACGTTGAGTCGCTTCATTGAAACACATTGAATTTTGTACAGTATTAGAGAGAGAGAGAGCGCGCGCGAGAGAGAGAGAGATAGTAGGCTATTACCTGTGTCTGGTATATTGCATTACATTCATTCTTCAAGTCGATGTCCATAATATTATATCCTTTATACAAGTCCGTTTGAATGTCCGCTGAGGAAAGCGATCTTTGTATTTGTCCTTTTTTAGTTTGGGAATTTCCATAAAATCCATTACACCACAGCGCTAAAACTTCCTTTTGCAAAAGTTCCTTTCAATTTAAAAGTCTCTTGTGCTTCACTGACTCATTCTCCTGTAAAGTGTTGCCGCCATCTAATGGCGTATTAATGTAATGTTCACTCAATCCATATTACTTAATGGACATATTTATATAAAATCATATTTATTAACAATAATATTTAGAACAACAAATAAGCACAATTGTACAGTTCAGTCAAACATAAAGCACTAGTTATTAAAAAAAAAAATAGGTCACCATTTACGCTTGTATGTGGGTTTTACAAATATTTAACGAATGAAAAGGATTTTAAAGAGCTTGTGACAAAACCTCCTAACTCCATTGGATCCTCAAACTGTCAGTCAAGCCTCAATAATCCGCCTCACCTCCTGAATAAAGTGCGCACGCAGTTTGGACATCTCCTCTGTGCAATGCAAAGGTAAATAAAGATCTGATGTTTGTAAAAAAAATTGTAAAGCGTTTTTTTTTACTCAAAAGACCATATGTTTATAAAGTTTAATGTTTTACGTATTTGAAGAGCGGAGAAGAGTCTGATATGTCCCGTCTAGTTGTAGCCAATGTGCTATATAAGGATGTATAAGGATGTAACGTAACGTTTATTATTATCAAATTTAATATAGCACAATTCGACTTGCTCTGTAACAAATAATAGATTAATAAGACCAAAGATTGCCTGTTCTATGTACTCAAATTGAATTATGTCTCATGTTTAACCACTATAAGAGCCAGCGGCAAATCCCCGAGGCACTGGCCGAGATTAAGCTGTTCTCGGCGGTTACAGAAGCACTGAACGGCCACTGACGCACTCGAGCTCGCATCTCCGAAAACGTCAAAACAAATTGTAAAATAGGCTCTGTTATTAAATACGAGTCACATATTTCAGGTCTAAACAACTACATTCTCGCCTAAAAAACTATTAAAACTACAGTTCGTGGTACAAGAAGTAGTATTTGTAAAAAATTACGGTTGATTTGATCGGCCGCCATGACGGTCACTTCAAGCGGAGTGATACAAACGGTGAAAAGGCAGTAGGAGTGCTGTTATCACTGAAATATCGCATGGCTATCAACCAATCAGATTCGAGAACCAGACAGAACTGTTGTATAAATATATATATATATATATATATATATATATATATATATATATATATATATATATATATATATATATATATATATATATATATATATAAATGCAACAGATTACACAGATTAGAAGGCGGAGCATTTATGAATAGACGAACAATTGTGACGGGGGCAGGGGGGGAAATCACATTATGAAATAAATGTTTTTCTCCAAAAGCTGAATAAATGACTCCAATAAATGAGTCACCTGATATGGAAGAACAACATCTGCATATGTATTTCTTCCACACACGCACACACACACACACACACACACACACACACATGTTTGTTTTTGTGAATTGTGGGGACTTTCCATAGACTTCAATGCATTTTACACTGAACAAACTGTACATTCTATCCCCCTACCCTGCCCCTACCCCTAAACCTAACCCTCACAGGAAACTGTGCAAACTTTTACTTTTTCACAAAAACTCATTCTATATGATTTATAAACCCATTTACATTGTGGGGACCGCTGGCTGGTCCCCACGATGTAGGTGAACTCAGGTTTATATTACATCATGGGGACATTTGGTCCCCACAATGTAATATAAACAAAAGCACACACACACACACACACACACACACACACACACACACACACACAAACAAAACAATAAAAAAGTCTTTACAAAGCAAATGTCCTCACGCAGTTAAAATCAGATACACCCTGCTGTTCCAGATTTATCCTTCAGATTTATTTCAGGGAAGAACGATGTCTCCTTGCTTAACAGCACCTAAATAGTGAAATCTGTAAGACAGCTTGTTCAACAGACTACTAACTAAGCCATATCAAAAGCTCTAGTTATACAACACAGTTCCTGCTCTAAAAACCGATAGGATGAGCTACATTTGAAAATGTTCTAAAATACTCCTCTTCCTCTGCTAGGACAACTATATGAACTTTAGGAGAACAAAAGCTTATTGATGCAATTCAATCAGCTATTTTAATCCAACCAAAATATTTAGTTTATAAGTAGTCACGTTTTAATTAAGCTTAATGGTGCAAGGCAAAAATATTTAGTAGTGCATAAGTGCCTCTAAGTTGTGTCAAAACTAGGGAAAGTTTTCACTTAATCACAGCCGGTGCAACCGGTCCCTGCTGATTAAAGGCAATGAGCAAAAATGATGAAATAAGTTAGTGAAGAGAAAAGATCCTGCAGTATTTTAGAGCAGACGACTCTTGCACTGCAGTGACATTCAGACATTTTTAATTGTGAGTTAATTGTCCAAAAAATTAAATCAGAGAACTCATTTTTATGGAAATGGAAATCGTAGCAAAACAGCTGAGCAGTGACTGTCCACTCCTATGAAACATTGCACATAAATCAAATTGGTCTCCCTACACACTCAGAGTATTATGGTGTTTGTTTATATTTGGATACTTGGCAATACACTTGGGAGATTCTTCTTCAAAAAGGGCTGTTGTACCTACCTTGTATATTGTAAGCATGACTTTGTTTCCCAGTGGACTGCTGCTTTTCCCCAACTCCCAGAAGTTACATATATTCTACCAATCAGTCTGGAACTACACATTTCAACCAGCTCTTCCATGCAGCCAGTTTTTGTGTACAATATGCGTCAGGTGATCAGTGAACGGACCGTGAACATCCTGTGGATCTGTTGTCTGAAACTGAAACCACTGCATTAATAAATTCTTTTCTTTCTCCATTGTCTGTTACATACCATGAAGCAGAAACACTTTTGATGCCCCCTAAATTAGCCACATCTGAGCATCTCTGCCAGTTGCCACACAGTTTATGTTCAGCTGTCACAGAAGTGGACCCATTAAAAATTAAAATACCCACATTTCTGTCCAGTCATTTCAAGCTTCACTGCTTCGAAAGGGTTTTTCTGCTGCCAGCTTAGCCCAATTATAAATAAACTCTACTCAAAGCTGTTGCAACTCTAAACTCTTAAAACAATGTGAAAAACCCACACTCTCTTTCATTCAGGATTTTTCTTCTTTCCAAAAAGACAAAGGTAAACACCCCTGGTGCTGGTCACACTTTCTCAAAAACTCTAAGTGCGTACGACTCATTTCCTATACCGCAGTATAGGATTTTCTAGCATAATCACAGCAGGACGGGTCTTTAATACATCTCAAATGTGTTTTTGTAACAAATGCAACAGATTACACAGATTAGAAGGCGGAGCATTTATGAATAGACGAACAATTGTGACGGGCTGAAAATCAAGAGAAGTGGTAGTGTATCACACAGCGAGAATGAATATGCTGTAATGGAAGAGCACAAGGCTGTAATAAGCAGACTGCCGTTTCATTAACTCAGCACTGCTAGAGGCTTTAATTAGATGTATGCAAATTCCAATATGAGCTTGTCGAGCAAGCTATGTATGCAGTTATGTAGCATAAAGTGTGATCAGTGGTAAAAATTAATACTACATACACATAAACACGTCAGGAATTTAATGATTCTGGTTCCGATCATGATTCCTCTGAGCCATTTCAGTTCCTTAACGAATTCTTTAATTATTCCTTTAGTAATTTGGAGGAAGAAAGAATGGTTGGAATGGAATATTGCATTTTAGACTTTTACAGAACAACAATAAGAAGAAAAAATATTGAGGCTGATTGGAGAACAAGGTTGTACTGCAGTTGTTGCAATTGCTCTGGTTTTGACATAATTCTCTATTATTTAACTTACAAACAGGTTAGGATAACTGATGAACTGCATTATTTTTTATCACATTATTCCTTGCATAATTATTATTTTATCTCATAATTAATTGCACAGAATTATCATGTTAAGTTTCCTTTTTACATTTAAGCACACTGTTGGAAACTCTGATCATCATTGCTCAGATATATTTTACTTTTAGTACAAATAGCATTTTACTTTTATACACATTTTGTATGAATTGGATCTGAATGTGCATTGTAGTAAGTGCAAAGTGTGTGTTAAATATATTCACCCCCCTTATGAGACTTGTGTCTCCAGGAACAAATTCAATATCAGTTTCTAGGGAGTGCTGCAAGGTTCGATGTTAGGCCCCTTAATCTTTTTCAGATGCATGTGGTGGAATCAGACTCACTCTGGGAGAAAGACTGACCAAACTGGATGCAGACACACATTTACAGGGAGCAGTTCATGTTTTCTGAACACACACTTCTAAATACACAGCCCTTGCACACGGTTCCAATTCAATAGAGCCACACTAATCTCTCTCCTGATATCAAAGAAAGCCTGAGGAGAGATGCTATAGTGAATTTACCACTTCATTTTGACCCTGGGTCTACAAATATAGCCAAAGACTTCCATTCTAGTTAGATCTTAGGGCTTCACATGAGGCCACTGGGGTTCAGATTGAAAAACTGCAGGAAAGTAATGAAGCATTCTGTGTGACCAGCGATTTATGTCATATGGAAGAGATTTGTCTGTTAGAGTCGCCTCACTGCACTCAAATGAATCAGACACCTAGAGACGTGAGACAGACGCAGACAGAAATCCCAATCACCACTCACTCTCTTTCTTCAATAAAATCTCAAAGCAAATGAATGCTGCTTTAGAAATAAGCCCTCAAGGACACACAGGAAATATTTGTAATCTCATAACAGTATAAATCCTTTTCCAAGATACAATATTTGTTTTGCTTAAAAAGGTATTCAGAAGTTTCCTACAGCACTGCTGTGGAGCAAGTCTGGATCACTACAGATCTAAAGCTTCAGGATTCAGAGTAGCAGAAAAATTAACAGGTGGACACATTGTTGAAAAGAGACCATCATTTTTTCTCAAGAAGCTGACCAAGCCTCCTATCTCCAGTAGAACAACAAAAACGTGTAAGCACCTGATGGTGGTGAATGAACATTAGCAAAATAAAAGAATTAGTTCACTTTCAAATGAAAGCTTTACTCACCTTCAAGCCACCCTAAGTGTATATAACTTTGTTCTTTCTGATGAACACAATCGGAGAAACATTAATAAATATCCTGAGCTTTATAATGGCAGTGAGCGGGATCAATGAGTATGAGCTGAACAAAGAGCCTGCATCCACATCCAATAGGGGTGTAACGGTACATGTATTTGTCCCGAACAGTCACAGTATGGACGTCACGGTTCGGTTCATGAAGTCAGACGACGAATACAGTCAGTCACATCCACACTCCAATCCAGAAGGGGGCGCCTAACCACTTTAAACCAGCATTAACCACCAATAATCTTAATAAGTGCTGTGTTTTGTTACTTTCGATAAGTGCCATCTTTCAGAATATTTTCAAATTTTCAAAATTATGCGTTTGTGTAAGAAATAATATCCATATTTAACAAGTTATGAAGTAAAATATCTAGCTTCTGCCAGACCACCTTCCATTCAACTTACAAAAAAAAAAAAAAAAACGGAACTGGTGTTGCGTCAGTTAAGCTTTTTCCGTAAGTTGAATAGGGAAGGCGTAGAACAGGGGTACTCAACAGGCGGCCCGCGGGCCGGATCCGGCCCGTCAGCATTAAATTTGTGGCCCGCGTCATGCTACATATAAATGTATTTTTATTATAATTTGCGTCCAAAAATAGCGTGAATATTACTTCGTTTTTTTTACACGTACACTACTAGGGTAGGCGTGCAGTGCGCGTGACGCTGTAATCATCAGCAGAGAACGCATATAGTGTACGCGCGCAGCACAGTTTTTCTAACCGCAAAGAACAATATAAACTGAAGGCACTTTGCACGCGCGCATTGAATAGTTTTTGCACTAATTTAGTTTGTCCACAAGGTGTCAGCACTGAAACGGGCTGTTGTTTCAGTCTGAAAAGAAACGGATAAGACAGAACAAGAGTAACAGCAAACACAATAGCCGACCGAGAGCGCTCGTTTGAGGGGATTAAAAGATACCAGCAACTCTAATTTTAAACAAGTACAAAGACATTTTATTGTAACTATTTGAGCGAAAAAGACTAGACAAGCATGAATCTCTCTAGTGCGCATGTGTCGAGCACTTGTGTTCGTGAACGCCATCAAAGGCTCGAGACTGTGCGCGCAAGTAAAAACCGAAGTAACCTTATTTTTCCATGATGAAATGCAGTTGACATTCCTCAAACTTTGCAGTGTGTAAGTTGCCGAGCATCATGAAAAACAAACCTTTTATTCTTAATGTCAATGTGTTATAAAAAGAAAGCAAGCAGCGCTCCCATTACAGATCTGTCATCACATAATTGAGCTCACGGAGAATATCTTATTTATCATGTTTACAACGTTGGTTATAGTTTGATAATTCATGAGATTGTGATTGAACATTAAAAAAAAAAGGAAAAAAAAAAGATTTTTGGATTCTGACCAAATTAAAAGGTAGGTAATAATAATACAAATAATAAAACGTTTATTCTCTGAGTATAAATAGGTGCTATAAAAAGTGTTTAAAAGGTGCAATGGAGTATAAAAAGACTATAAAAAAGTGCAATGTTTTCGTGTTACGGACAAACTCTCATCAGCCAGTAAACAACAGCCAGACCTTAAATTTCTTGTGAAAACAATGCAGACATTTCAAATGAATAAGGATTTCTTTTCATCAGTTCTTGTTTTTCTTTATGCATTTGTACATTAAGAATACAGCAAGACAGGCTATTAATCTTTTTTTTTAAATGCCATTTATCATGTTAAGTGACACTTTAAAAAGGACACCATACTATTAAGGCTTAGCTAGATAATAAACTGCACTTTTAGTAAATAAACAGTAAAACTACAAATATTGTCTTAAGTAGGCCTAAATAAATGTCTAAAAGCGTAAGCTTTTTGAACAACAAGTGTTTTATACTTTCTTCTTAAAGGTGCTAAAGAGGATCTTTTTGTCGACTGAGAAACCAAAGACTGTTAGTGAGTTTTTGAAATGAGCGCATGCGTAAGAACAACCCCCCTCCTTCACAGCTCATTTCGAGGGAACGCCTCCCAAAACTCGTACACGAGTATTGGAACACGAGTGTTTACCACCGGCATTCGCTGTGTCGTGTTAGTGGATTCATTATGTCGGACTCACCGCAGGTAACTCATAATCTGCAGTTGTTACTCCTGTCTCCTGACAAAAACATTGCATGCGGCGCCTGTGGAGTGTGGAAAGTTACTGGAGCGCGCAGCCGCGCACGTCTCTCACAAGGAACGTCATGGCAGTGATTGACAAGCCAGAGGGCCAATCCGCGCACATCTCTCCAAAGGAACGTAATGGCAGTGATTGACAAGCCAGAGGATTGACAAGCCGATGATCGCGTAAACGATTGGCTGATGTTTTTAAGGCCCTACCTCGTGCACAGATGATGTATATTAATATTATTCCTTTCAGTGCACCTAATAAATAGTCTTTTATCAGTAAGTAGTAAAGACAGTTTCAAGTAATATTGCAAAAATGTATAAAACAAAACATCCTCTTTAGCACCTTTTGTCACGGTTCACTAATCCGCTGTCTCATACTGTTGTCTGTGTGAAGGTTTTGGGTGTGTCACTTGATTGTTCTGTGTGGGCGTCGCCGCTGATTACTGATCAGCGGCAGCTGTGGATCATTACAACCTGCCTATTTAACGCCTTGTCTTTCGTCTCATGTTTGTCAGATCGTTGTTTGGAGTCCTGGTATTTGTCCCGTTGTATTCTCGTGTTGTATGTTCCTGGATTGGATTTCTCGTCGCTGTTCCCTGGTTCCTGTCTGTTTCATTGGATTACTCGTTCTGGATTACGTTCACGGATCATCACACGGACACACGGACTCACCTCTCGGATCACCATTCACCACGGACATTCACCGCTCATCGAAGTCCCTGTGTTACCCCTCTCCTGCTGTCTGTGTTGCTACTGTTTGTGTTGTTTGTCTACCATCATCTGGCGTGAAGCTCTAATAAAGAGATATTAACTTGCACTTGTATCCAGCCTTCTTTTCCTGTGACACCTTTAAGTTGAATACAGAAGGTGGTCTGGCGGAAGCTAGATATTTTACTTCATAACTTGTTAAATATGGATTTTTTTAAACAAACGCATCACTTCGCTATATATGTATGTATGTAAGTATATATATATATATATATATATATATATATATATATATATATATATATATATATATATATATATATATATACATACATACATACATACATATATATATACAGTGGGTACGGAAAGTATTCAGACCCCCTTACATTTTTCACTCTTTGTTATATTGCAGCTATTTGCTAAAATCATTTAAGGTCATTTTTTTCCTCATTAATGTACACACAGCACCCCATATTGACAGAAAAACACAGAATTGTTGACATTTTTGCAGATTTATTAAAAAAGAAAAACTGAAATATCACATGATCCTAAGTATTCAGACCCTTTGCTCAGTATTTAGTAGAAGCACCCTTTTGATCTAATACAGCCATGAGTCTTTTTGGGAAAGATGCAACAAGTTTTTCACACCTGGATTTGGGAATCCTCTGCCATTCCTCCTTGCAGATCCTCTCCAGTTCTGTCAGGTTGGATGGTAAACGTTGGTGGACAGCCATTTTTAGGTCTCTCCAGAGATGCTCAATTGGGTTTAAGTCAGGGCTCTGGCTGGGCCATTCAAGAACAGTCACAGAGTTGTTGTGAAGCCACTCCTTCATTATTTTAGCTGTGTGCTTAGGGTCATTGTCTTGTTGGAAGGTCAACCTTCGGCCCAGTCTGAGGTCCTGAGCACTCTGGAGAAGGTTTTCGTCCAGGATATCCCTGTACTTGGCCGCATTCATCTTTCCCTCGATTGCAACCAGTCGTCCTGTCCCTGCAGCTGAAAAACACCCCCACAGCATGATGCTGCCACCACCATACTTCACTGTTGGGACTGTATTGGACAGGTGATGAGCAGTGCCTGGTTTTCTCCACACATACCGCTTAGAATTAAGGCCAAAAAGTTCTATCTTGGTCTCATCAGACCAGAGAATCTTATTTCTCACCATCTTGGCAAACTCCATGCGGGCTTTCATGTGTCTTGCACTGAGGAGAGGCTTCCGTCGGGCCACTCTGCCATAAAGCCCCGACTGGTGGAGGGCTGCAGTGATGGTTGACTTTCTACAACTTTCTCCCATCTCCCGACTGCATCTCTGGAGCTCAGCCACAGTGATCTTTGGGTTCTTCTTTACCTCTCTCACCAAGGCTCTTCTCCCCCGATAGCTCAGTTTGGCCGGACGGCCAGCTCTAGGAAGGGTTCTGGTCGTCCCAAACGTCTTCCATTTAAGGATTATGGAGGCCACTGTGCTCTTAGGAACCTTAAGTGCAGCAGAAATGTTTTTGTAACCTTGGCCAGATCTGTGCCTTGCCACAATTCTGTCTCTGAGCTCTTCAGGCAGTTCCTTTGACCTCATGATTCTCATTTGCTCTGACATGCACTGTGAGCTGTAAGGTCTTATATAGACAGGTGTGTGGCTTTCCTAATCAAGTCCAATCAGTATAATCAAACACAGCTGGACTCAGATGAAGGTGTAGAACCATCTCAAGGATGATCAGAAGAAATGGACAGCACCTGAGTTAAATATATGAGTGTCACAGCAAAGGGTCTGAATACTTAGGACCATGTGATATTTCAGTTTTTCTTTTTTAATAAATCTGTAAAAATGTCAACAATTCTGTGCTTTTCTGTCAATATGGGGTGCTGTGTGTACATTAATGAGGAAAAAAAATGAACTTAAATGATTTTAGCAAATGGCTGCAATATAACAAAGAGTGAAAAATTTAAGGGGGTCTGAATACTTTCCGTACCCACTGTATATATATATATATATATATATATATATATATGGTTGTGTAATACATATAAGATGGTTGTGATTATATTCTTGTTTAAGTAATAATTCATTCATGAGATAATTTGTTTTTAAAAATAAGTGGTTATAAAGAAATCAGAAACTTTTTAAAGTTAATTTCCACCAGTATAGGATTCATATCCAATGCTGCTTGAATTTTACATGACTTGCTTCCTTTACAGTTGAAGAATGAATCTGCTATAGATATGTACTTTGGTATTAATGCATTAATGGTCCTTGAAATGTGATCTGATCTTATATGAAGACTTATAAAGGAAATGCAATCTCTTTTCTAAGCTCGGGTCACATAGCACTGGAATAGGTTAGTTTCCCAAGTCTTTTTAACAAGCATGGCAGACCAAATGGATGGCACTCTAATTATCTTCCTTTCAATAACTCAATATCCTTGTTTACTTTGATTAGTCCAATGAACAGTAATATCTTGTGTGCGATTAAATACGACTGATTTGATTCATTCTAATTTGTTGAAGATCAGAGCGCATATCTGGAGCTATTGACCAAAATAATTAGAAAAATTACAAAACCACAAAACCTTTTGTTTTTATTTTATATTAGTGAATAAAATACTTTAAAACTGAAAACTGCCTACAATGTTTGAAGGACCACTAAAGGGGTCACAACATGAGAAATCAAATTTTACTTCTTCTTTTGAGATGAGATAATAATAATAACACACACTGACATGTCACTAGCTATATTTACATGCAACAAAATAGTTGGTTTATAACCACACTGATGGCATTCAGATTGAAAAAGCCTTCATGTTAACACCCAGAAACAGATCCTGTACATGTACATGTCAAACCTTGTTTCTGACTGAATGTGTAGCACATTCAACTCTGCATATGCTTCTGAAGACTCCCAATGATAGGAAAGTATTTGTTTAAAAAAAAAAAAAAAGTATAAGATGGTTGCAAAAGTAAAACTGCAACCATCCTAACCCCTTTAAAGCCTAACATTGTAAATTGAACCAGGCATGTAAGCAATAAGACTGTTATTATTTCAGTAATAACTGACATCTTCAGAGCAGTATACATAAACTGTTCATTTGCTGAACATTTCTCTACTGAGCAGCTTCAGTAATGGAAATCCATTCTTTGTACCAGAGGGCACAAATTTGTCTTCCAAGTCCCATAATATATTATATTATAATTCACAGAATATATAATTCTGTGATAGGACAGCGTTCATACCCTTACAGGCAGTTGATAATATAACAACATGCTTTGTGCCCATAAAAGGTCTCATGTGTCTTAGTGAATTTGTGCAGTGTATCATATCACTGTTATCTTGATTAGGCACCTAACGCTGCTTTCAACTGGAGTGCTGCTGCTCTAGATAGAGCTTCAAAGCATCGGAACAAAAGTGCAGTGATGGAGGGAAGCAGAAAGAGAGTAAGTTCCCTGTGGCACTAAAAATACAGCTAATGCAAGAAAAAAAAAAATCCTCTTTAGCGTTTCAAGGGCGCATTCAAAGAAAATCTGTGCAACATAGGCTGGCACCTTTACTACTGACTGTAGGGTACAATAATAAGAGCCCTGAACGTTACGAAGGACAAACCGTCTGATCTGAGACCTGTGGAGAAACTCTGAAGGCCTTGTGTTCACTGCAGATCACTATTAAAGTCAGCAACATATAAATGAGAAATGATGCTTATGGGCTTCTTTGATATAGTACATACTGCATATGGCATAAGGTAAATCCTATTCTTAGAAGGGACAGTGCGCCTAGAAATCAAAATTCTTTCATCATTTTACACCCACATGGCTTTCTGCATGATCACAAGGGAGACTTTCTTGGCAGCTCTTTTTCATATAATGAAAGTGAATGAAGAGTGGGGATATCAAGCTCTGGAAAAAAATAATAATAATAATAGTCAAACTTGTGCTATATGCTATAACAAAACAACATGATGTCACATTAAAGGATTAGTTCACTTTCAAATAAAAATTTCCTGATAATTTACTCACCCCCCATGTCATCCAAGATGTTCATGTCTTTCTTTCTTCAGTCGAAAAAAAAAAAAAAAATTATTATTTTTGATGAAAACATTTGAGGATTTTTCTCCTTATAGTGGACTTCAATGGCCTCCAAACGGTTGAAGGTCAAAATTATAGTTTCATTGCAGCTTCAAAGGGCTTTAAACGATACCAGACGAGGAATAAGGGTCTTATCTAGTGAAATGATCAGTCATTTTCGAAAAAAAAAAATATAAATATATATGCTTTATGTAAACAAATGATCGCCTTCCAAGTGCTTCCGCCAAAACTGCACTTTCGTATTCTTCAAAAAGCTTACGCTGTATGCCCTATTCTACTTACGGAATGAACGCAGCACCAGTTCCATTTTTTTCTGTAAGTTGAAAGTAACATAAAAGATCATGTGACACTGAAGTCACTGAAAAGGTTCACCCTAAAATGAAAATTCTGTCATTAATTACTCACCCTCCTGTTGTTCCAAACCCATAAGACTTTTGTTCATCTTCAGAACACAAATGAAGATCAAAACTATTGTGTTCTGCTGTGTGCTAGAATCAAAAATTGAATTTACCTTGGCATAACTGAACAAGAGCTCAGTACATGGAAAACACATGGAAAAGAGTTTCAAACTCCATTGCTTCCTCCTTCTTATGTAAATCTCATTTGTTTAAAAGACCTCTGAAAAACAGGCGAATCTCACCGACTGTTACGTAACAGTCAGGATCATTAATATGTACGCCCCAATATTTGCATATGCCAGCTCATGTTCAAGGCATTAGACAAGGGCAGCCAGTATTAACGTCTGGATCTGTGCACAGCTGAATCATCAGACTAGGTAAGCAAGCAAGAACAATAGCGAAAAATGGCAGATGGAGCAATAATAACTGACATGATCCATGATAACATGATATTGTTAGTGATATTTGTAAATTGTCTTTGTAAATGTTTCGTTAGCATGTTGCTAATGTACTGTTAAATGTGGTTAAAGTTACCATCGTTTCTTACTGTATTCAGGGAGACAAGAGCCGTCGCTATTTTCATTTTTAAACTCTTGCAGTCTGTATAATTCATAAACACAACTTTATTCTTTATAAATCTCTCCAACAGTGTGTAATGTTAGCACTATCAAACTCATTCAGAATCAAATGTAAACATCCAAATAAATACTATACTTACATGATCCGACGCATACATGCAGCACGCATGACGAACATCTTTTAAAGATCCATTTGAGGGTTATATTAGCTGTGTGAACTTTGCAAACACACTGTATTGTCGTCGAGAGCTCGGGGGAGCGCGATTTAAAGGGGCAGTGCACTGAATCGGTGCATAGTTAAAGGTCCCGTTCTTCGTGATCCCATGTTTCAAACTTAAGTTAGTGTGTAATGTTGTTGTTAGAGTATAAATAAAATCTGTAAAATTTTAAAGCTCAAAGCTCAATGCCAAGCGAGATATTTTATTTAACAGAAGTCGCCTACATCGAACGGCCAGTTTGGACTACATCCCTCTACTTCCTTCTTTAATGACGTCACTAAAACAGTTTTTTGACTAACCTCCGCCCACAGGAATACACAAGAGTTGCGTTTGTAGAGTGTGTTTGTCGCCATGTCGTCGAAACGCTGTTATTTTCATCCCGCAGTCCAATCACCGGGTCTGATTCCGGCTCATATTGATAGGGTAAAATTAAAGACATGTTTACAATAACACTGAGCGCGTGCATCTCCACCTTATGGTAAGAGGCGTGACTTTTCCGGGCACGGTGCGCTCAGAGCTGACGAATCACAACACAGGAACCGCTGGCACAATCAGAACTCGTTACGTATTTCTGAAGGAGGGACTTCATAGAACAAGGAAGTCATCAGCCCGTTTTTATGACAGTGGAAACAGAGGTATACAGATAAGTAAATTATGTGAAAAATACTGTTTTTTTACACGCGAAACATGAACACGTTATATTGCACACTATAAACACAATCAAAGCTTCAAAAAACCACAAAAAAACGGGACCTTTAATGATGCCCCAAAATAGGCAGTTAAAAAAATTAATTAAAAAAAAATCTATCGGGTATTTTGAGCTGAAACTTCACAGAGACATTCAGGGGACACCTTAGACTTATATTACATCTTGTAAAAACTGGTTCTAGGGCACCTTTAAGAACCAGTTTGAAAGTGAAAAACCTGAAAGTGCACCATATATAAAGTTATTGTCTCTCAAAAGTAAGAGTCGACTCTGAGTCAATTAAACGAGTCGTTTGTAAAATGAATCCCAAGCCGTTTCGTTGTGACATCAAAACGAAATATTAGCATATTGCCCACCCAATTATTGTGCGCACAGATGCCAGGGAAAACTTGAAACCCCTCAAACACTGCCAATACTTGAAGAATCAGTGGAATCAGTACGCTCCGCGCAGCTTGTTGGTCTCCGTCTAATCAGCTAACAGCAATATATGTTCACTCGCAATTGTCTAGAAATGTGTCAAATGTTTGTCGTTGTTATTACTTGGAATTATGATAAAGAACAGAGCAATACGTTGGTGAACAACTGCAGTCCTTTATCAATATGTTTCTGCGTTGGGCTAACACATATACCTAGCTGTGGGCTAGGTTCGCTAACATAAACACAAAACTACTTATTTCCTCTCTGAGTCTTTATTTTTAGAACAGAGCGGAGCACCATCATTATTATAATACAATTTAAATGATGCAAGCACTATATACTGTACTCCGTGTTAACCAGCAGAAGTCATCTGACCAGTCACCGCAGATTAGAGTCATGCAAATGAGGGGTTTGGAAAAATTAATCATTAAGCAAATCGTTTGGGAGTCATTGAGCAAATAAGGTAAAAATAAATGCATATTATAAGACAATGAAAGTGTTTTTTGACCTTGCATGCTTTTAAACATGTTGTTGGGGACTCCCAAAACAAAAATAGGAACCTTTCAAATGCCATAATAGGGGCACTTTAAACCTATAAAATGGTATATCTGCAATTTTTTTTTTTTTTTTTTTTTTTGCCTTTTAGGTTCCACAGAAGAAAGAAAGTAATGCCGGCTCAGAACGGCATGAGGGTGAGTAAATGATGACAGAATTTTTATTTCTCGCTGAACTATTGCTTTAAATTATGTACATCATTAACATTCCTCACAGTGAAAGACAGTGGTGATTTGAAATGCACAGCTGATGATGCCGCAGTGCTGCGGTGCAGACATATGCTCCTCTAATTCAAAGTGCAGTGCATGACAGTTTTTAAACTGCTGTCCCCTCACGGTAGGAGAGACCCCATTTATGCCTGCCACCGGCTCATTTTCCCTTGAGTATGACAGGAGAAAGGGTGCTAACAGGAATAAAAATCAGATAGACACTGGTGTGAGTCTGCTTCACTTTCTAAGGCAGAATGAAATGTAATAGATGACATTACCACTGCATTAATCTTAATTTCATTTCTCTCTAGCTAATACTGATGCTGAATAATTACCAGTCTGTTGTACGAGAGATCCCTGATGGGACGTGACAGCTGTCTTTGTCTCTTTTCTCACCTCTGGCATCTTGTAACACACGGCATTATGGCTTGGTGACAAACTGTGTCTGCAAGCTGTGCTCTGCCCTCCCTCTAACTGAACCTGATATCTGCAGATGCCTGGGAATCCATGTCATTCACATAATGATGTATATAACACAGTCCCTTATTGCCATTAAACCTCTCATGGGGTGTTCACATATATAGCCACACATATATATATATATGTGGCTGTATTGTTGATGCCATGGTGTTATACTTATGGATATGACCTAATGTTATTAGTTAAACTACGCAACTAGCCAGTGATTTTGATCAACTGGGGTGCATTTCAGGGCTTTCTTGTCTTCTGTGTTTGAAAAGAACACTGAGTCAACATCACAGAATGTATACAGTATGTGCTTGTCTATGTCATTGGTGTCTCATAATTATTCATGAGGCTGCACTGCCTTGTCCTGTGCGAAGGCACTGTCTTATAATTATTCATGATGTCACATGACCTTTTCGTTTGACAGGTACTTCAAATACTTTATAACACACATAGGTCACATGTGTTTGCATGCATGGTGGAAAAAATATGGTGCTCTCCCTCGATGCTGACAGAGCTACAAGCTTTCAGTCAATCTCTGACACCTTTGAAATGTTTGTGTGCAACGGTCATTTATTACGGGAGGATTTCTAGATTTATGGAGAGGTGGACTGATGCTCATGTGAAACACAACACAGTCTGACACTGATAAACTCAACATCACAAACACAATCCATCCTTACTGTCAGTGTGTTAACAGATTAGGATGATTATATCTGTGAATCATGTTATTAAAGGAACACTCCACTTTTTTTTGAAAATAGGCTCATTTTCCAACTTCCGGTTGAGTTTTACCGTTTTCAAATCCATTCAGCCGATCTCCGGGTCTGGCGGTACCACTTTTAGCATAGCATAGTTCATTGAATCTGATTAGACCGTTAGCATCTCGCTAAAAAATGACCAAAGAGTTTCGATATTTTTTCCTATTTAAAACTTGACTCTTCTGTAGTTACATCATGTACTAAGACAGACGGAAAATGAAAAGTTGCGATTTTCTAGGCCGATATGGCTAGGAACTATACTCTCATTCCGGCATTTTAAAACTAATCTAATTTAAAACTTATGAAACTAATCTCCTTCTTCATTCCACAGGTTTCCATGCATGCGTTTTTTTTTTTTACAATTTTATAACTGCGGTGAGAACTGGCCTGTGCTGAAATGGGGAGTTTCATGACATTTTAAAACATGAAAGGGTGACAAGCTTCTGCCTTGTAGCGTGTGCTGGGCTTTTGACAGGAAGCTTTAGAGTTTCATGTATTTGCTGTGAATCTGTGCTCTGCTTTGACACTGACAGCACACAGCCAGCAGGAATAAAGATGAGAATAGAGGGACAGCAGCTGCTGTGGAGGAGAGAGTATCATAAACCTCTGCAACAGCTGGAGAACAGACATCTGTCTATTCCCTACAGAGAAGAGACATGAAGTAAGCAGTCAAGAGGGGAAGCCAATCAGAGCATGTTGCCTTAGTGAGATTCATCAGAGAGGTTGAGTGTGTGTCTGATAATTTCAGAGAGTCAAGACATGGAGCTAGAATCAAGACACACCAGACTTTTCTGAAATATTCCACTGAGAGAAATAGAGAAGTGATGTTAGCGTGTCATGGATGGTTGCTAGGTCGTTACTATGCAGTTGCTAAGGTGTTCTGGATGGTTGATATGTGGTTTCTAGGGCACTCCGGATGGTTGCTATGTAGTTTCTTACTGGCCCAAGTCAAATGAGGTTGTCCCAATGTGGCTGTGTTCATAAACCTACTGAGCTGCCTACATAGACTGCATTGTAAAGCATTATAGGCACTTTCCAGTGTAAATTAGAATGTCTTCTACTTTGTACCATCTTCTATTCAGAATCTCGCCAGAAATAGATGAACACTTTACTATCCCATGAAGATTTGTCAGTGGCAGATTTGTGAATGGCAGTGAAGTGACGCGACTGATGCTGGTAGGTAACATGATACTGACAACATGGCGAATGTTGTACATTCATATTACATTCATACTACCCACATTCATACTATATAGAACATACTTTTTTAGTGTTGAAGTAATTACTTATTCAAAATAAGTACCTACTAAAGAGAGTATGCGATGCAGCCTAAATATATTGAAATGGTTCACTTATACTACAACGAAGGGGATGCAATATGTAGGGCTTCCCGCCCTCTAAATAAAAAAGTCAACTGCCTATTGATAAAGTCATCAACTGTGGATAGAAGCTCATAGAAACAATCAGTGTCCTGAGATGCATGCGTGTGACTGCACGTGCATTGGCAAGATTAACTTTTTAAATGTTTTTTGAGCATAAGAAATATTATAATAAAAATATGATAATTATATATTTAAATATTAGTTTTGCAACAAGTTTTGCATATTTTGCCATTTAAGTAGATAGGAATATTTTTGCATGTCCAAAATAGTCATCGCAAATATGGCTGTCGAGTGAACTGACATTCGTTGAAACGGTATTTAGCATTACATTGTTCACTTAGCAACATGGTAATATCAAACTCTTTTGAAATCACTTGTGTTGAGACTTATGAAGTTCTATTTTAGTTTGGATGCTGCCTTAGAAGGCTTACTGGGTTTGGAACACAGCCTGAGATATTTTGGTCCCTAGATATGGCTCTGGTCCCTGCTAAGCTTAGGGGGTTTTTTTGTTGGCAAATGCAAGAGATGAGGAACCATTTATTTGAGAAAAAAAATAAAAAATAAATAAATCACTCAAGTGATTCTGAGCAGTGTCTTGAGCAAAAGAGAAATACAGATGATTTCCAATGACTCTACTAGAACACAAAGACTTTGTAAAGTGTTAGTGTTTTGGCTCTCACATAGACGTTTTGTTATTTCACTGCCCAAATTATCAGATCATAATAAATGCATTAATTTTTCCTCCTCATGAAAAGACTATAGAAATTGCATTTCATCTAACTTCAAAGCAGCATTTTGAAGTCTGACAGAGATATGGATCAGCAAGAGCATTAATTCCAGCCGCCTCACATGTTCTGACAAAACAGATTAAAGAAGAATGTCTTCAAGTTAAACACAAAAACTGTAACTGAAGGCAATTTTCACACATTTCAGGTTTGACAGATAACGAGATTGGCAAAAGTCAAAAGCTGAACTTTAGAGAGTGAGAATGGCATAATCTTTCAGTGTATTGAAGCATTAATCAGAGAAGGGCTGATGGAACTGTCCGTTGTTCAGAGACTGGCTGACACTTGTGTAAAGGCCTTTCACATGACTCACGTCTAGATGGCTCAGTGCATTAAACTGTTGAGCAAACCATCAATTACAACATTACCTCCAGTGCCATGTTGTCAGTCAAGCATTGTAATGTGGCATTCAGACAATTCCAACTTTGACCCCATCTGCTGCCCTTCGAAGCATAGCCAATGATTACTAGAAAATGTGCATGTCTTTCTAATGACAATTTTACACTTTGTGATTGGAATGGTTTTTTTTTGTGTATGTGTGTACAACAAGAAAGAAAATGAATAATAATATTAACATTGAGGTAGTAATTTGAATAGAAAACTTCCTAAACTGTAAAATTGAAACAAGCATTTTCTGTAAAGCTACTTCGAAACAAAATGTATTGTGAAAACAGTGGTGGGCAGTAACAAAGTATTTATACTTTGCTACTGTACTCAAGTACATTTTTCAAGTATCTATACTTTATCTGAGTAGTTTCATTTTGGGAAAATTTTACTTTACTACATTCCAAAGAATAATCTAGTACATTTTATTCCACTACATTCCATAAAAAAACATGTCGTTCCTCATTATTCTGAGCTGAAGAAATTGCCACCCTATTCTTAGATAGAATAGAGATGCACTGTAAAAAAGTAATACAATATATATACTCCATAAAATTTTGGCAACAGATTACAAGCAATATTATTAATTAAATTCAACAATTGAGTTAGAATTAATCATATTAATTCCTTAAATGTCAACCATTTAAAACGAGCAAAATTTAAGTAAAATTTAAACAAAAATATTTGTTTAAATTAAGAACTCTTTATTTTTTTTATTGATAACAAGCAAAATCAATGAAGGAAAGAGAAACACAAGAATTAACAGAGGTTTACAGATTTTATTGAAAGTGTTTGGTCACCATTATTGTGATCAGTGTTCAATTTAGTTGGTCAGTTTGACTCTTTGCTTTTTATGTCAGTTTGTGGTTGTTGTTGACTGACAAATTGTTGACTTTTAAGTAATTAATTTGATTAATTCTAACTCAATTCTTATATGTTGAATTTAATTAATAATATTGCTTGTAATCTGTTGCCACAATTTTATTGAGTAGATATTACTACTTACAGTGTGTCCAGTGTGTGAACCTGCTGATTTGGTTCACATATAACACTGAATGATTCATTTACAAATTGGACTGATACAATTGCAACTGTTATTGACTCACCAACTAACTGATTCAGTGATAAAAAGAACAGGAATATCCACAGAGCTTGAATGTGCGTGCAACTGATGGTGCGAAAATTAAGAAATATTGAGTTTTTGTACTGGTTATTGTCATTGAATTCATATTTAGCTCATGACTGTCAGTTATTTGTGAAGTAAATGTGCTGTAAAATGTGGAAAACGTCTGCATTTGTGTCACCATCTGTATGGCGATTTTAGGTAACAACACAAATCAATGTCCATGCATCTTCCCCGCTGTTCAAATGACATCGCTAGTATGTTTGCATAGCATTTCTCTTAAAATGTTAATGCATTTTGCCCCATGTGATATCTGTACATTGTATTTTTATACTATTTGTCACCACATATTTACACAAATTTGGTTGTATATGCTATATTGACACTTGAATTATCAGTAACTTAAAGGGATAGTTCACCCAAAAATGAAAATTTGATGTTTATCTGCTTACTCCCAGGGCATCCAAGATGTAGGTGACTTTGTTTCTTCAGTAGAAAACAAATGATGATTTTTAACTCCAACCGTTGCAGTCTTATAATGCGAGTGAATGGTAACACAATGTATGAGTCAAAAAATATGCATAGACAAATCCAAATCAAACCCTGCGGCTCGTAACGACACATTGATGTCCTAAGACATGAAACAATCGGTTTGTGCGAGAAACCGAACATTATTTATATAATTTTTTTTACCTCTAATACACCACTATGTCAAACTGTGTTCAGCATTCGCTTAGTGAGGTCTGATCGCGTTCTGACAACGGAAGTGATGTCTAGCACTCATTGAAGTATATGCGCAAGACATCACTGCCATTGTCAGAGCGCGATCAGACCACACTAACCGAATACTGAACGCAGTTGGACACAGTGGTGTATTAGAGGTAAAAAATTATATAAATAATGTTCGGTTTCTCGCACAAACCGATCGTTTCGTGTCTTAGGACATCAATGCGCCGCCATGAGCCATAGGGTTTAATTTGGATTTGTCTATGCATATTTTTTGACTCTTATAAATTGTGTTACCATTCACTCACATTATAAGACTGACAGACGGCAACGGTTCGAGTTAAAAATCATAATTTGTGTTCTACTGAAGAAACAAAGTCACCTACATCTTGGATGCCCTGGGGGTAAGCAGATAAACATCAAATTTTCATTTTTGGGTGAACTATCCCTTTAAACTGATATTTTAAAGTTTAATATTTTGATGGTGTATAATAAGTGTTGGTAATAAAATAAAAAGCTGAGGGGTATGCATTCCATTTAAAGTTTCACATCTGTATGTTACATCAGAAGAAGAAGACAAAGAAAAATGTACAGCTTTGCACAGGAGAAGGTAAAACTAGTTGTTATCCAGCCTGAAGCTACATAGAAACCTGTTGTCATGGCGCTTCAGTTTTTCAACTAATTTAAATTCACTAGGAGCATCCAGAGACAGTAAAGTTCAATGTTCGACATTGCCTCTTTTTTCTCCCTGCAATTTATCAAAGCAATCGCCAGCATATATATATATATATATATATATATATATATATATATATATATATTTTTTTTTTTTTTTTTTTTTTTTTTTTTCTGTTGTGGGCTCATCTACATGTTTACACGTTTTACTGTGCACACTTACCACTTTCTTGACAACTATTTGACACAGTCTGACTGATTGCATGCACGCATTCAAGCAGGTGTCACCCCTAGCTTTCTCTTCAGCTATAATACAAACTAGAGCAAGACAAGAACAAATGAAGAGATTTAAAATCTTCCAGACATATTTTGTGTAAAACTAGAGCAAACACTGACAGATTGATGTGTGTGTATGGGAGCTGTCCATAGTGCTGAAATACACTCTTAGTATTGTATGCAGGAATTTAAAGGAACACCAGTTGTTTCTGGCTCACTTGATACCTAAGATGAGGTATTTATAAAAATACAATTAAAAAAAGTAATATTATAAAATTTGGCAACAGTTTTTATTTTAAATCAAATAAATGCAGCCTTGCTGAGCATAAGAGCCTTTCCAAAACATAAAAAAAAAAAAAAACAACATAATTATTCCAAACTTTTGTCCAGCTGAATCCGTAGGGTTCACTCATGAAACTCTTCCGAGCATCTGATTGGTTCTCTTAAAGCTAACAGCTTTGGCCAATCGATCTGTTTGTTCTATCTACTTAACTTATTTATTTCTGCCCGAACCAGCTCAACTCAGTTCAATGTACTATGGGAATTTTCCTAGTCCTCCACCTTCCCCAGCACCACCAGTTTCTCCCATACTTCCTTGCAGCAGCTCGCATTCTATTCACAGTATTTATGTACATGTTTCGGCGGTTTGGCAGCCTTTACTCATTCAGCAGCAGTGTAGCAGATCTAGTCCACCAAAACTGAACAGATCTCAATGTCACCATCAAAACATTGCTGCTGAAGCACATCTGCACAGGTCATCAAATAATAAATAGTACCAAGGGAGTTGGCCTATGAATATTAATTATGGTAACATGACTGGAGACTGAGCAGCATTATCACAAGACTCACCCCTGCAGTTCTTTTACTGAGAGTGAAATCTTGAGGTTATGTCCCAGCACATGAAGGGTGGTGAGGATGTCTGCCCATTGGACCATCTCTCCAAGTGGCCCACCTTTCAGCACTTTTGGACTGAACACATCACCAGATTCCTCTGTCAGAAAGCCAACATGCACCAGGATCTGAAAAAGGGAAAAGAGGCTATGTTCAGAACTAGCATTACCATAACATATTACCATATTACTCACATACATACCAATATTTCTGCAGAATAGTATGTCTACTGTGCACATCATGCAAATTGTCTGGAAGCAGAGGATACCAGGATAACCTACTAGAATTGCCAATATAAGCAATTTGTTTCCAGTGGAATAAATGAATCGTAATATAATGCATATCAATGTTACTGCCAAAAAAGCTATATATCAAGATTAAGTCAATATGTCTGAAATAAAAGGGATGAACATCTGAACTTCCATAAAGCTGAAGTTAACAACAGAAATTTCATGCAGCGGTTCTGACAATCCACAGCTTTAATGTAACTACCAACTAGATAAGGATAGATAACTAAACTAGCTAATTCCACCAAGATGAGTAATAGTTTACATCTCTCACAGTTCAGCTTGTAATTCGGTCAGATTGGTTTGGTATGTCACTATTAAGGACACATATCTATGTATTATAAAATATTTAAAAAACAACAACAACAACAACAAAACAAAAAAACTAATTACATTAACATTAACACAATTCATACTACATAATGCATACACATTTAATATGTAAATATTTCAGGAATTTCATTACACTCGAGATATGTACCAAACTGTGGTTTCATTTATCTTATCTGCTTGTTTGTTTGTTATTTTTTAAGGGATCAATTTCACTCACAGACTCTGAAGAAAAATCTGATATAGGAGATACAAGGTGGACTGAAGGCAAACACATCAGGGCTTTTAAACTAAAAGCAAGCTTCCAGCAAGTTCATTGCTCAGTGTCTAAACAAATCAGTTGCTGCACTGGGAGGCTTGCCCCCTCCGAGGCGGGTTATAGAGCAATGTCTTCAGTTGTTCCCTGCCAGCCATCCGCTTCAGGGCTTCGGGCATACTACTCAGGATGCACCAGACGTCAGTCTCAAAACACTGATTCCCTTAGTAGACTTTTTGTTCTTTTTGAAACTTCAAACGTCTCGACGGGTCTTGCAGAATATAGAAAGGGGGTACAGAATTCAGTTTGACTCTTGTCCAGGTAGTCAGCCCCAAGCAGGCTCAGGTGCTGGAACAGGAGGTTCAGTTTCTCTTGGTGAAAGTTCCTTTTCCTCTTCCCGTAAGAGACTCTGGGTTTTACAGCCAGTACATCATAGTTACCAAGAAGGATGGGGGGTTGCATCCCATCTTGGATCTTCAGCAGTTAGACTGTACTCAAGGATGTACAGGTTCAAGGTATTAATCATGAGCCTTGTCTTGACTCAAGTCAGATCCAAGGACTGGTTTTTTACAATAGGACACATACTTCCGTATACATCTTTCCTCAACACAGGAAGTTTCTCAGGTTCACTTTTGGGGGTGAAGCATATCAGGTTCTTGCTTCAGGCTCTGTTGTGACTCCAGGGTATCCGTGTTCTCAATTACATCGATGACTGGTTGATTCTAGCACAGTCAGAAGAGATGGTGATTTGGCATCAAGATGTCATCCTCGCCAACATAAAGTGCTTGGGATTAGGATTGAACTCTAAACAGGACTGAATATTGTGGTTTCTCCACTACAGAGCACCACTTTTCTGGCTCAGAACCAAGTGATTTTCCCTGAGGAGGGAGATTTAGTCGATTTAATATTGTTACAAGCAGATGTATTTATACCCTAGTGATGTGGAAGAAGCCTTGGTTCTTATCCCAGGGACCTGTACTGTGGGCCTCTTGTTGTTGCAAAACGCTAAATGCAGACACTACCTTCATAGGCCGGGGTGCATTCCTGGATGGCTGCTCAGCTCAGGGTCTGTGGAGAGGTCATCATCTCTCATGGCACATAAATTGCTTAGAGATGATGGCTGTATTTATAGCACTGAGGTACTTCCTCCCTGACCTCAGAGGCTTGTTCTTGTCTGCTCAGACATCACAATAGTAGTCTCAAACATAAATCACCAGGGGCGTCTGTGGTTGTGCCCTCTTTGCAAACTGGCACTCCAGATCCTTCTGTGGGCTCAGGGCAAGCTGCTCTCCCTGAGAACAGTCTACATCACTAGGTACCTGAATCAGGGAGCAGACATCCTGTCGATGCAAGGGCTGAGGCCTGAGGAATGGAGACTCCACCCTGAGATGGTGAAGCTGATTTGGAAGTTTGGCGAGGCAGAAATTGACCTTTTTGCATTAGAGGAGATGATGCACTGGTTTTCCCTCATGCATCCAGCTCTGCATCTAGCTCCTTCATAGCCCCATTCTGGCTGGCCTGAATGTGGCTCATGGACCTGTTACCTCCTGGATGGGTCTCCTTGGGAGATCCCCATCAAGAGGGACTCTCTATCACAGGGTGATGTGGAAGTTATGGGTTTGGCCCCTGTGGGGGATCAACTCCTGAACTCTGGTTTCTCAACTAAGGTTGTTGAGACCATCCTAAACTCTAGAGTCTTACATACAGAGTCATTGCACATTGCCCAATTTCTATATCCTAATTATTGTTCATTTTCCAGGAGCTCATTGCTTCTACCTTCAGTTAAACTGCTAACAGTGATTGTAAATTAATTGCCTACATTATTACATTATTTGCTAACTGCATTCTTAAATTGTGATGTTGACACGCATTCTCTGTAAAGCTGCTTTGAAATGATATATATCATGAAAAGCGCTATACAAATAAATGTGAATTGAATTGAATTGAATAGAGTCCACAAGGAAACTGTATGCCTTAAACTGGACAGTCTTCACTTAATTGTGCAGAGAACGCCAGTTGGACCCAGTTAACTGCCCAGTTGGTCCAGTGCTGGAGTTCATTCAGGATCATTTTTCTGACGATCTATCCCCCTCCATGCTGAAGGTTTATGTGAAGGCCATAGCTGCTTACCATGCACCTTTAGGCAATGGGTCTTTGGGAAGACATCACCTGATATCTTGTTTCTTTCATGGCACTTTGAGGTTTATGGCCTGCTATACATGTCTTCACCCTACACTAGGCTACGGTTTATGGTGCTAAACTTGCTTTGCCCAGTAAGGGTTTTTGAGTGTTATGTCTACCGGACCACTCAGTGGTGTAAGACTGATCAGCTGCTGATATGTTTTGGTTCACCCAAGTAGAATTCCCCATCTTCTAAGCAAACATCAAGTAAATGTATTGTTCAGGCTATCTCTACGGCCTACGAGGTGTGTGACCTTCCTTCGTCTCTGGCTGCGAGGGCCCACTCTACTAGAAGTATGGTGGTATGTAAGACTTTACTGTGAGGAGTTTCCTTCCAAGAGGTGTGTGATGCAGTGGGCTGGGCCTCTCCAAACACATTAATCAGAATTTACAGCCTAGATTTGGACTCTACACCAGGGTCTCAAGTGCTTTCGTCCTAAGCTGTGCTCAGGTGATTCACACTAGGACAGGCATTTCATCAGTATGGCAAAGTGGGTATTCCGATCCCATAGCATCATCAATTTATATGCAGAGTAGAGTTCTCTCAAAAGGGAATGGTTTGGTTATGATTGTAACCATGTTTCCCTGAATGAGATGCTGGAATGCCTGTGAGCAACTTATTTCAGCCAATCAGAAGCTGAACCTGTTGTGTTCCAGGTATCCTTTATTGCTTCCATGGTACACACTGACACACGTCATGGGGTGACATTGCACCAATGACATTCTAATTTGTTGAACATGTGCTTCAGACACAATCACACAAAGGCGTTCCCATAGCGTCATCAGTTCATATGCAGCATTGTGTTCCCTTCCCTTCTCAGCGAACTACGGTTACAGTCACAATTAAGATGTTTTTTTTATTTAAACAGTTCAACAATTTGCTTTAGTACAATGACAATATAAAAGTACACTTTTTAATTTTGGAAACATGTAACATTATAATGTTATGTTTTATATACATTTTTGGTAACACTTTAGGATCAAATACTAATAACCAATAACTAGCTGATTATTAGCATGCATATTTCTAGGATATTGACTATTTATTAGTACTTATTTATTAGTATTATTATTATTTATTGTATTATTTATTAGTACTTACAAAGCACATATTAATGCCTTGTTCTGCATGCCTTTACTCTACATCCTTTAATCCTATCCAATTCCTACCCAATACCTAAACTTAACAACTAATTAGGAGTTTAGGAGTTTATAACCACACACACACACACACACACACACACACACACACACACATATCTTCTACAAACATTTGTGAAAGAATGGGTCACTCACAGGAGCTCGCGTGGTACCAGGTTGCCACATGTGCAATAAGTCCATTCGTGAAATTTCCTCACTACTAAATATTCCACGGTCAACTGTTAGTGGTATAATAACAAAGTGGAAGCAATTGGGAACAACAGCAACTTAGCCACAAAGTGGTAGGCCACGTAAAATAACAGAGCGGGGTCAGAGAATGCTGAGGCACACAGTGCGCAGAAGTCACCAACTTTCTGCAGAGTCAATAGCTACAGACCTCCAAACTTCATGTGGCCTTCAGATTAGCTCAAGAACAGTGCGTAGAGAGCTTCATGGAATGTTCCATGGTCGAGCAGCTGCATCCAAGCCTTACATCACCAAGTGCAATGCAAAGCGTGGGATGCAGTGGTGTAAAGTATGTTGCCACTGGACTCTAGAGCAGTGGAGACGTGTTCTCTGGAGTGACAAATCATGCTTCTCTGTCTGACAATCCAATGGTCGAGTCTGGGTTTGGTGGTTGCCAGGAGAGCGGTACTTGCCTGACTGCACTGTGCCAAGTGTAAAGTTTGGTGGAGGGGGGATTATGGTGTGGGGTTGTTTTTCAGGGGTTGGGCTTGGCCCCTTAGTTCCAATGTAAGGAACTCTTAATGCTTCAGCATACCAAGACATTTTGAACGATTTCATGCTCCCAACTTTGTGGGAACAGTTTGGGGATGGCCCCTTCCTTGTCCAAAATGACTGCGTACCAGAGCACAAAGCAAGGTCCATAAAGACATGGATGAGCGAGTTTGGTGTGGAGGAACTTGACTGTCCTGACCTCAACCCGATAGAACACCTTTGAGATGAATTAGAGCGGAGACTGCAATCCAGGCCTTCTCGTCCAACATCAGTGCCTGACCTCACAAATGTGCTTCTAGAAGAATGGTCAAAAATTCCCCTAAACACACTCCTAAACCTTGTAGAAAGCCTTCCCAGAAGAGTTGAAGCTGTTATAGCTGCAAAGGGTGAGCCAACTCCATATCCCTACAGATTAAGAACGGGATGTCATTAAAGTTCATGTGCATGTAAAGGCAGGCGCCCCAAACAATATAGTGTGTATATATATATATATATACACACACACATAATTCAAGTGCACTATTGGCATGTCCAGTCAAAACATTAATATTTATTCATTTATCAAACACTTCAAGTCAAAATTACTTACTTACAAAACAAGAAAAGAAAAGTATAACATCATATCTGTAGAAGCCACATTAAACCTACTATATCATATTTTATACATATTTTCTGAGGCTTATAATTATCAACATATTCAAAACTTGTCATCAAAACTACTGAAAGTCTTCTGTCATCTGATTGATAGTTTATACCCATTTAGCGAGTAAAAGGTCTTTAAGTATAGCAAGGTACATGTCATGGTTCACAAGTCTTTTTGCGGTGAAATCTTTTTTTTTTTTTTTTTTTTTTTTTTTTTATAAATCAAGCAAACATAGGAAAAAATTATATTTTTATATTTCAAGATGAACACTTGCTGGACTGAAACAATGTAGGTTTACTTAATTATCCATTATTTGTGAGTATGATCAAATCCATAGGATTTTGAGGAATATTTATTTAATAATATCTCAATCATCATTGAATTGCATTGCATTTTCGGGTCCCCCTGATTGTAAGCCTAAACTTGACAATCTGTGAAATTTTCCCTCAAATCTGACTGAATGGAATGTTGTACTTGGCAAAATCAGATTCTGCACTGTGGTAGTTGGTTACATTACAGTACATCAGACTTCACTTATCACATGAAGAGAGATAACTGACAAGATAATGTCGGAGGATTTGGTGCACAACAGATCCTGAGCGTCATTGACAAACATATTATCTTGTGAAACGATAGGTCAGTACCGTCGCTCAGAGTACACATGATCATAAATTGGAAAGTGAAAGTAAAAAAGTGAGCTTGCATTCAAAAGCAATATTTTAAAAGCTTGCATATTAATAGCATCTCCTTGATGCCCGCAAAACTCATTTTATATTTTCTCTAAACATTTAATATTGTAACGTGTATGTTATGTTTTAGTTTCATGTACACTCTGTTTGCTCTGTTCCCGTTCCCCTTATCACCTAGTTAGCTTCCCTGTTTGTTAATTAGTTTCCATAGTTCCTAATTCAACGCACCTGTTCTGTTTCTCTCTTGATTACTTTCTCAGAGTATATAAGCCCTGAGTTTCCTTAGTTCATTTGCCCGATATTATTTGTGTTCAAGCCTGGTTGTATTCTGTTCCGTGTTACTCCTGAGTTCTCTGTGTACCTGTTGGATTTTGAATACTATTAAAGACTGTTTCGTTTGATTCCTCGATTTTGCGTACATCATTAAAGTCTGTGCTTACTATTTGTACTATTGTTGACAAGTCATTTTTGTTTGGCCACATCAGCATGTATGAATATTCCCAACACACAAGACATCTCACTGAATGTGAATAAATGCAAAAGTTTTTTCCCTTAATGTTTAATTGAGGGGAAGTAACATACAGGTTTAATGGATCAGCACTAATTGGCAGCAGCCTGTAGCTACATTTTGCTGTTTGTTTTCTTTCTCTTGAATTATTCTTATTTCTACCTGTCATTCATCCCTCTATATGCTAGTCTTGGTATAAGTAAACATGTGCTATATCAGAGACTATGCTGAAGGATTCAGATGCCTGTATTAATCAGGACATCGTTTCCCTGTGGCTAGTTAGTATTCAATCGCATGGTATGTCTTTACTGCTCAGATGATTGATAATTTAGTGTCTATAAACAAAGATGACAAAGTCATTTTATATTTTTATTTATTTTTTTCCATGTTCCAGCTTATTAACTGCTATTGAGATGAATGGAAATGCTAAAAGACAGCTCTTTCCAGCATTTTATACTCCCCACAGATGCTCATATGTTCCCGTTTTGTATGTAGAAAGACATTGATAGTTTTTTTTGTTTTTGTTTTGTTTTTTAGTTTTAGTTTTAAGGGGAAAACAGTTAATTTAAGGATATTTAGGATGGACTACCATCTTCGTCTGGATGGCTTATTGAACGAATGTCACTGGATGTACTGTAGATGAGTAATGCAGCTCTCAAATATTTCAAGGTATTTCAGAATGATTAATGAAGCTTTTATCCTAGACTTTTTTTTTTTTTTTTTGTCCATTTCAGAAGCATGGTGCAAAAGTATGAAACAGTTGCATGGCCTCTCTTAAGATGATGACAGACTGACACCTCTGAAATATTTGCATGTACTGCATTTCTTAGAATGGTGAAATACTACAAATGACACTTTTTGAAACAAGAAATGGCCTGATACTGTCTCAGCATCACAAACTCAAAAGTCTATAATTTTCTACTATTGCTTCAGAATATGTATTTAACATTTACTTGTGCATCAAATTACAGACACACAATACACACACAATAGTTGGCTTGACAAAGCATACTGATTTACCACTTAAGTTTCTTATGAAGTACAGGACAAGTTCCTAACAGTATATCATTCTAGCGCTTGAGTCAGAGCTTCAGGATGACTCATTTTGCTACTTTTCATAAACCAGATGATCAAAACAAAAATAGCTTACCCAAGATTTTTATCACTAGCAAAGCATAACAGCAAGCTTTGGACATAGGACAAGCTAACAACATGTTAAAATATGCTAGAGAGCATGCTAAATCATGTTAGCCAAATGCTAAAACATGTCAGCCATGTGTTAAACCATGCTAGCAATATGCTAAACATGATATATACTTAAAAATGGTAGTTAACATCTTAAAACATAGTAGCAACCTGTTAAAACATGCTAGCAACAAGCTAAAACATGCTAACAAATTAAAATTAAACCTGTTAACAACGTGTTAAATCACGTTAACAACATGACAACGTGTTAAAACATGCTGAATAATGCTAGCAATATGCTACATCATGCTAGAAATATGTTAAAATATTTTAAACACAAAAATTAACCATGGTTTTATTGGTTTTATTATAATAAAAGTGTAGTAGTGTTTTTTTGTTTTGTTTGCTTGTTTGTTTGTTTTTCGACAGATTTATTACTATGTGTAACCACAGTTTTTTTGGTTGCAATACCTTGGTTAAAGGTTAGTGTAGTAAAACCATGGTTAATTTCCGTGAGGGCACACAGCTTTGTCAAGCCAACATCAAAGATTGTCATCAAACTTTACTTATCTATTTGAAGATTAAGAGCTTACAGAACAGCATACCTTTTTTTTTTTTCTCTAAATACTGAAACCAAATATTGGAATAAGCTACAATGCTCTCCCCGCTCACAGACATGCACTCCATTTCTCTGTTTGTCGTTTTCCAATGAGATCACTCTCAATGAAAATGAATTGCTGATAAAGTGATAGATGACCAAGGAGTCGAAATCAAGCGCACAATCGATTCACGTTTAGATGTGCGGCACAGCTACTCCAGCTGCTTTATTTTCACTGTCTTTCTGAAATAAAATGTTTTAATCCATAAATTGTATGTTCAAGTTGCTTGTGATGTATCTAGTTCCTCACATTCTAATCCTAATAATCTTTAAATCTCTAACCATTTAACTATTATATATATATTTTTTTTATTATTATTATTTATGTCATTAACACTAAATTATACATAACTACAAGCAACTAACCCAAAACCAAACCCTAACCTTATAGTAAGGATATGTAGTTAAATATAACTGTAATTACACTGTAACAACATCACCTTATAACAGCGTATAACAAATGACACATTGTCGTAATAAATGGTACTTTTATTAATGTATAATAAATATATATGTGTATCAGAAATATCATTGTATTTTATCTAGTTTACAGTTATTACTTGGGCTTTCTTAAAGTAGTATATATATATATATATATATATATATATATGTTAATGGAGTCGTTAACGAACCAAGATCATTAATTGAAATCAATTCTGAGCCAAAATAATTAAACTTCCTACACACATGGTAAACACAGGCAGCTGGCAATCCATAACAATTAATAGCAGTAGGCAGATTCAGCCAAGACTGTTGAAAGGATGTTAAATAACTCAACAGGGCACATCAAAAGTGCACCAATCAAAAGGAAACGGAATGTTGAGAAAGCACACGTGAAGACAAATAGACAAAGAGGCCATAATTAAAAACAAGCTCATGGGAAATGTGTGCAACCAGCCATCACAAACAATTCACAAGCACCTGCAATTATCATTTACTTACCAGACAAACTCATAGCAGCATTCTTCACCTACAGCAAAAAGCTTTGTCATGGTCACAGTCAATCTCTTTACAGAAAACCACTTTTCTGTGACAGAATTGAGAGTGTGTCGAGACTGTATCTCTCAGTGAGATTGATTTAATTTAATCTACAATTTGTTTTTTATTCAGGCTTGGCTTCAGGACAGGAAATGAAAATAATCAGTCTGTATAGGCTTATTTGTAACTGATTTTCTAGAAAGGAAATGGTACAAACATTACTGCTAATAATCTTTATAATAAATGTTCCTATTCAGACGAAACTAGTTTTTTTTTTTTTTTTTTTTCTGAGGAGGAGGCTAGATAAATTTGTATTTTGCAGACATATTTTTTTTTTTTTTAATCATCCAAATCAAACACGGCTTGTGTTTTTCTTAAACAACCTCTATAGAAACTGTGGAGAAAATTCCCTACTCTTTTTCTCTAACTCTGAGAAATCTAATCCCGTTCAGATAGGAACATCTGTGATTGGTTTATAATTCTCATTTATTCTGACCTTCATCAAATACCATAGCTACAGCTAAACGTCTGGTTTGAAATCCCAGTTGCATCCAAGTCAATGCATGATCCTCTGTTAATAATCAAAACACAAATGCCACTTCAAAAACAAATCTCATCCGAATAGTGCCAATGAAGTCATTGTTTTACAAGGAAACCTCATTATAGCGCCTTTAATTCACCTTCTTTAGACAGTGTGTGACAGCTCACCCTCTTCTGCTCTCTGTATTGACCGCGCAGGCGCTCCTCAAGTCTGCGTGCAGCTACGGCCCACTGCGCAGCCAGTCTGCGCATACGCCTCCTCATGAAGCTTAAGGATTCTTTGCCCGAGCCGACCCGTTCCAACAGTAGAGACAGATCGGAGCGGAAAAATGCCTATAGAAAGAGAAAAAGTGAGATTAACAGGCAAAGGGGTGTAAAAATGAAATTTGTGTCCACACAAAAGTACTGGTTATTTCACAGACATGAATCAGAAAACATGAATCAGTGACCCTGAACCACAGACCAGTCATAAGGGTCCATTTTTTTTTTAAATTGAGATTTATACATCATCTGAAAGCTGAATAAATATGTTTCCTTTGATGCATGTTTGTTAGGATAGGACAATATTTGGCCGAGATACAACTATTTGAAAATCTGGAATCTGAGGGTGCAAAAAAAATTAAAAAAAATTGAAATATTGACGCCTTTAAAGATGTACAAATGAAATCTTAAGCAATGCATATCCACTCACAAAAATATTTTTTTTATATATTTACGGTAGGAAATTTATCGATACTACACTCGTACTGCGTCGTCTGCCGTTTAGGCAAGACACAACGGGGGAAACTCCTGTTTTCACCGATTTCTGTAGCCTTTTTCAATCACTGCACAGCCATTGGTTCGTGGAGTACAAGTAAATGAGCCGCGCGAGCCTGCATGAGCCAGCCAGAATGGGTGGGATATCAAGCTATATAAGCGGCCGTCTCACCTTGGCAAACTGATTCATTCTCCTTCAGTGACACAGATCACATCTCTTCGCTTGATCCGAGACTTGAAGCCGCCTTCAACTGCAAGCAGCTGAAATTCGCCGCTGATCAGCTAGCCGCTCTGCAGCAGCAAGATCAGCTCACCTCTCCTCTGCTCGCCTCTCTCTATTACAGCTAGCCGCTCTCAAGCAGCCTGCAGCTTTGTTAAGCTTGCCGCTCTGCCAACTCGTCGCTCTGTCTGCCGCTCTTGTGCAGCTCTGATCAGTGTGCCACTTCGTCAGCAGCCAGATCAGTTCGCTGCTCTCAAGCAGCTCTGCTCTCCACGCCGCTCTCAAGCAGCCTGGTCAGCGCATCGCGCCCGAGCCGCCTGCAGTGCATCCTGGTGTTTTGCAGCAGCCGGACCATATTTCTCCAGCGTTTGTTGCAAAATGCCGAAATGCTGATAGCGCTCAGCTGAATATGACATGACGTCCTCCCCTGACTCAGGTGAGATATTCAGTCTGAAAGAGCATATTTCTCCAACGTTTGTTGTAAAATGCGAAACTCTTAGTGTGTAGCTTGCCGGCCATGCCCCCGCAAGCCGCGTTCTTCGAGAAAGAGCGCTCTCACTACAAGAGCGCGAGAACGGGCTCAATGCTTACAGCGCTCAGTTGAATATGACATGATGCTCTCCCCTGTCTCAGGTGAGACTCATGGAATATATTAACTCTGAAAACATATTTCTCTGGTGTTTGTGAAAGCCGAACCCCTGAGCATTCCGCTTGCCGGCCCTGCCCCACCCCCGCAAGCCGCATTCATTGAGAACAAGCGCTCTCACAATAAGCCGAGCCTCTCCTTGCTGCGTTCACAGACTGCTTTTTCTACAAAGCAGCTCCTTCCCTCGTTATCCACTCTTCTCTTCTCTCAAGCTGAAATGAGAAACAAAAAGTTACAGGGTTACAGTGTCTCCCTCTTCCTACAGCAGGGGATTTCCCGGTGCTGTGCATGCTGTTTAGGGTTCAGCTGAGTGCAGCACTAACAGCATTATGTCATGACAATCTCCCCTGTAACTATCAGGTGAGACTCATGGAATATATTTCTTCTAAACTAACATTTTCAATGGTGTTTGTGGTAAAATGCAGAATTCCTGAGTGCATCACTTGCCAGCCACGGCCCCGCAAGCCACCTCCATTGAAGAAGGACACTCTCACCGTGAGAGCACGAGTCTTGCCTTGCGGCATTCACAGACCGCTTCTCTGAAGACGGCTCTTCCTCTTGACCTCCACTGTTCTTTTTATCTCTAGCTTGAGACAAAAGAACAATGCAATCACAAAACTGATTGAATGGGGCAAGGTGAGCTCACGCTGGTCTATTCCCGCGTGTCTCATCCTCCCGGCAGCAAGGGGATTCCCCAGCTATGCACGCTGTGAGAGCAAGCATAGCACTGACAGCACTCAGTTGAATGCAGTGCTAACAACTTGTTAATGTATGACGTTCTCCCTTATAACTAAATGGAGACTCATATAACTATTTTGTCTAAAGAGCTTTCTTCATGAATTTTTATGCCACCTAAAACCCCGTTCTGTTCCGGGTGCAGGAGACAATGTGTTTGTTAGCACTGGGCCTGCTCAAGTTCCCGCACCCATGCAATTAATTGCTGTCATAGCAACCAGATTACAAGTGTTGGGTCCCCTCGCAGTGACCCATCGCTCGAATCGATTTAACCCCTTGCCACACGGGCCGAGGCCTGGCTGGCCATCCCTGGAGTGTCAAAATGGGTAATGGGTGTAAAAAATTGAGGTTATGTACCAGTTCGCTCAAAGGGACCAGTTATTCAACAGAGTGGTCCAAACCTCTGTAGAGAGCAAGGACGTGCAAGTCCTGTGCTCCGAGGTAAACACTATGCTGGCAAAAGGAGCCACAGAAGTGCTTCCCCCGGCATTGAGCGAGTCAGGCTTCTACAGCCGATACTTCCTTGTTCCCAAAAAGGATGGCGGTCTCAGACCCATCCTCGACCTCAGATGCTTGAATTGGGACATAATAAAGCACTCATTCAAAATGAATTCACTGGTTCTTTTCCCTGCAATGTCCTATAGGTGTTAAGGCACACTCCACAAGAGGCATGGTCCACTGGCGTGTCCATCATGGAAATCTGTGAGGCGGCCAGCTGGGCCTCTCAGTTTACGTTCGTCAGGTTTTATAACCTAGACGTTCCTGCGTTGCAAACACAGGTTCTCTCTGCATAAGCCTCACCAATGTGACCAGCTTTTGAACCTCGTCTACGGTCGGGTAGTTATGTATTTTTCTGTTCCCTATATATGCTCTAGGCTCCATGGGGTTACTAGGCTGTATGGGAATGGGAGGATGACTACAGTGTCCCCTTTTTTTCCGGGGTGCATTATACTATGTGCATCCGCTGCAAGCCCTTTTTAGTGCTCCGCTCGAATGCTCTGTCGTCCCCCTTCATAGCACGGCGTGATTGTATTATCCCTGTTGCGTCTTGCCTAAACGGCAGACGATGCAGTACGAGTGTAGTATCGAAAGGGAACGTACTCGGTTACGAACGTAACCTCTGTTCCCTTAGATACGGATTGAGTACTGCATACTTTGCCGTGCTATTCGAAGGTTGTCTCATGTTGTCCCTTCAGTCAAATTAAATCAGTGTGCCAAGGTGAGACGGCCGCTTATATAGCCCATTCTGGCAGGCTCATACAGGCTCGCTCACCATTGGCTCGCACGGCTCCGCCACACCGTCATTGGTTCATTTACTTGTACTCCACGAACCAATGGCCATGCAGTTTCACTACGTGATTGAAAAAGGCATCAGAAATCAGTGAAAACAGGAGTTTCCCCCGTTGTGTCTTGCCTAAATGGCAGACGATGCAGTGATCGTTCTGTATCTAGTACGATTTTTGGCATAAAATAAAAATCAATAATTTTACTAGAAATATACCAGTGCGACTCAGGACTGGTTTTGTGGTCCATTGGTCACATACAATTGCATATACCCTTACACTTAGAAGTACACTTTAGTAATATTTATTAATGAAATAATATACTTTAAATGAATACTCAAGTGTGAACTGAATGTAAGATTGTCTGACACTATATTTTGCATGTAACTGCAATTAAGTGAAAATGTATTATAATTATAATTTAAATTTATATTAAATACTGAACTTTGAAGAGCTTTGGATGCACTTAAGCAGAGATTTAAGTACATCTTTATATGTAATTTCATAATTACTATTTTTGTCTGAAATATTGTTAAAGTTACTGCTGAATGTGCTGACAAGCTTTTATGGTAACCTAAAATACACTTTAATGTCATTTCTATTGAAGTGTGTATGTCATGTATTTAAATAGATTTGTAATTACACATTTATAATGAAGTTACTATTATAATATATAAAAATTAAATGTACTGAAATACACACTACATTTAAAATTACATGTGCTTTAAAGAACAAGAAATGATTATTATAACAATGATTTAAATTGTATTTTATTTACAGTAAAACCTTTATTTTGAGATTATTACAAAGTTTACTTTTAAAAGTGTGCTTAAGTGTGTTAAGAAACAGTCATGAAAGTCTGCTCTCTTTAAGTGCACTTAAGTGGCCTTTTATATCATTATTATTATTCTTTGTACAAGTACACTTTTATAAAATATACTTTTAATATTTTGAGTACACTAAAAGTGCACATTCAATACAATCATGTGCAATCACATTAACCCTTAAATGCATGACTGTTTCACCAATCGTTCTTACATATTCGGGTCTTTATCGACCCGGATCTATATCTATCACGGAAGGATCTCTACCTGTCGTGATAATATAAAACTCCTCTGATATTAGAGTAACAATTACAGAAGAATAAAATAAAGCATATTTTGTTACCTTTTGGAGCTTGAAAGGGCTCCGTTTGAGCAGATGTTTTATGCCATCACCACTGTCCTCGTCAGAGCTCATTTCCCAGTAAATTCAGCAAATAATAGGCTAGTTTTATGTTTGAGGTCACGAATATGAGCCCATTCGCGATCTCAAACATATTCTCAAAACTATATAATTTTCAGCATCTTCAAAATCAATATTTCGATTGCTAACAGCTTCACCAGATCCATCCAGTAACAATTACAGTCATATTTGATTGCGTTCAGTTCTTGCTCTGCAGTAAATCGCTAAGCCATTTCATGTTTTTCTTATTATTTCGTTTTCTGTCTGAATGAGTCGTCACTTCAGAATTGTGTATCAGACATTGCCACCTTGTGGAATAAAGGTGAATTGCACTTATTCTGTCATCTAAGATTCAATTATTGTTGTGAAGAAAAAATATACGTACACTCATACACAGCTCGGGTCGTTAGCGACCCTATACAATTTTTACAAAAAATGAATACAAAAATAGGCATTCTTTTATAATTTTGTGATTTTTTTTCTTGTTATATTCTTTATAATGAATTGATTGAGGAATACCAAGAAGGTTGATGTCTAACTTTAAAAAATTAATGAGGAGGAGGGTAGTGAATGATGACCCGGGTCATTAAAAACCCGAGGTATGCATTTAAGGGTTAAATCTTTTTTTTTTTTTTTTACAAGGGTATACAGTAATTTCGAGTTCTTCTCTTGGATATTCACTATTTACATTTACTACAAAATGACTCTGAATATATTTCAAAGATTTGATGCCACTAACCTGGAAAATCCAGTGATTATGCTTCAAAAGCTCAAAAGCAATCAACCCAATACTTAAACTGCATGAGGCTTAGGTTAATCAGGGTTTTACAAAGGAAAGAACTGTCATTTTCAGTTCAAACGTATACTGGTAATAGCTATGTGGAATTTACAGAGGTAATTTTGCAAGACATGAAAATGCTACAGTATTTTAAGCTCTGGGGGGGACTTGAATAAAAACAATATCTAATTTCAGTCTTAGCAGGGTTCAGTGATGTTGTGAATAAGTGTCAAACAGCTGGAATTCTTTCACTTGAAATGACACGCTGTGAGAGTAACTACTAACCAGGTGAGATCGCACATGCTGCACACTTACTGAGCTGCATTGCTTTCTACCGCCAACTAAGGCAGCATCCTAACTGAAATGAAACTTCATAAATGACTGATTTGGAATGCTGTACAGGTAGCAGCTTGTGTGTCTTACAAACACATGCATGGGAAATGTGCTTTAGCACAATAGCTAAAAAAAGCTCAGTTTTAGATACTGTACAAATTTTATTAAGTAATAATAACAGTCATATTGTGAAATATTATTACAATTTAATATAACTGTTCTCTATTGTAATATATTTTAAAAATGTAATTTATTTTTTCTGGATTTTTTTTTTTTTCCCTTTATAAAAGATACCTGTGATGCTGCCTATGTAGGCAACTCATCAGGTTTAGGAAAAGAGCCTTATAAACTTCAGGTTAGCCACAATAACAGCTCACAATCTTCTAACCTTCTCTGTTTCAGTGAACTCAGTGTTATAATTATTGACTGTTTCAGGCACTCACCTGTCTTCTTGGGAGGCTGCTGGTTGTGGGGTGGCTGCTTTGATTCCTCCAGGCCAGCGGGGGGCAGAACCACTCTACTTCACTAAGGTAGATAAGGAAAGAGCAGTCGGAGCCGTCTACTCCATAAAAGGAGTAGCAAGGGTCAGATGTCCACCTGGCTCTCATCCACTTGAACATTAAGAGAAGATTAACAGTTAGGTTGTCACTATTTTGATATTTAACAGTGAGAGGACAGAGGTGTGATAACCAAGCATGACAGGACCCATCAAATGATCAGTTTTTATGAATAACTTGGGTTTTCTTCTATGTTCAGGTTTGTGATTATATTTACATTGTATTCTGCAGACAATCTATCCAAAGAAACTTACACTGTAAAAAAAATATATAATTTCAATTCGTTAAATGGTTAACAGAAAGTTTCCGTCCTATATATGGTGAATAACTGTAATAGATCTAACCATACATTTAATGTAATTTTACAGTAAAATACCATTACATTTACAGTTTTTGAAAGTGAAAAAGAACAAGTCATTGTATAAATTACAGTGACAAACCGTAAATGGACATTTCCAAAATTCCCTGTGTGACACTTCAAATTTGATGTATTTTTAGATTAAAGTAACGTATTCTTCTTAGTTGTTCTTAGTTTTTTTTCTAATCAGTTATGTTCATTAGGGTTTTATGTTACATATAATGTTGTTAAATTAATGTTTATTGCATTTTTTAATGTTGTGTGTCACCATGATGGTGTTTAGTGTTTGTGTGAATGACACTGTGTGCACCGTCTATATATTAGTAATGTCCTTCTCTGCTGGTGGAAAAGCTGCTTGAGATGAACTTTGATTCATCATGTGACTCTCATCACCACTGTGTTTGGTGGTTGTCAGTGTATTACAAAGGTACAAAACAGATATTAGTACTTCAATAGGTTGGTAAATTAACATTATATCAGTTAATGAGATACGATTTTTACTGTAAATTTAAGTTAAATCTGTAAAACCTAAAATGCTGCTACCATATTTTTGACGGTAAATTTCTGGCAACCACAGCTGCCATTTTGTTACTGTAAATTTTAAAGTGTAGAGTGCATTCAAATTATATATTTTATCAGTGCTGGCATTCCCTGCATGGTGACCTTGGCATTGTCCACCTCATGTTTTACCAGTTGAGCTACAGGAACTGATAGAGCATGGTGATCTTTAATAGAAAAGGTCAGATCAGGTCAGTTCAGGTCAGGGTCTTATTTACGTGTTGGGTTCAGTCTTCATCTTAATGCCTCTGCTAACCTTTAAAAGAGCACAGCAAACTGAACTGTGAGTTATCATTTTCCTGTTTATCACTGTAAATCTGCTTTGAAACAATCTGTATTGTATAAAGCTCTATATAAATAAAGGGTGACTTGACTTTTACACAAGCTTTTTCTTCTTCTTCTTCTTTTAATTACCCAAATGTATACTGTTTGGTTTGGTTTGATTTGGCTGCTTTCAGGATTTTTTTGGGGAGGGGAGTGGGAGTATTGAACAAAAATTTAACCTCAAAGAAACTCTTATAAATAAAACAGCCACTTCACATGGATGATGACGGTGCCATGCTTAAAAAATCAGTCCAGACCTGAGTGACTCATTGAACAGAGTGGACAAGTCTAACGGCCCTTTCACACCAAATGTAAAGTAAAAAAAATAACTGAAACAGATCACTGGAAATGTCTATTCACACCAAAAACAGAACAAATATCCATCCAACTAAATCAAAGGAAAATATATTGGTACAAAAGATGATGTCATGCATCTTTGAGCTGGTCAGTTGTCAGAATATCAGAAGGACAGGATAAAGGACAATCAAATTCAACACCCTAATTTAAGCGACAAAAAAAAGAGCGGGGGGCTCTGTGGTTTCAGGCTTTTGAGGAGTGCACGTGTATGCAAAGCCTACAAAATCCTATCAATTGACAAACTGTAAAAAATAAGTTGACAGAGCCCGCTGCTATGAACACTAAAATGCAGATCAAAATCATTCTAGATGCTGGCAGTGTCTAAACCTACATCTGATAACAATAAAATCTTTCTGTAGGCCTAAAGGAGAGCATATCAATACAAAATACAGGGTTCGACATTAAGCCTTGTCATGTGCTTGTCCTTTGGACAAGTAAATTGGTCAGTTGTCAGAGCAAAAAAGTTGCTTGTCTGGAAAAAAAAAATAGATTTTTTTGGGTGTAAATATAATTTATTCCGAAGATATATTCTCAACAGTGTTCCATCAGCTTTTGCATATTTATATCTGCATATTTGTGATATTTACCCAAAGGGCATTTTTTTCTCTAATCTTATTACATGCTTCATCTTTTTTTACATTTGATCAGTAAATTCAATAAGAAAAATAAAGCAGGACTGTTACCAATCAAATTTATTAATTTACACTGAAAAATTACAACTGCATTAAATAATGTTATGATATTCTTTAAATATTTTTGAATATACAAATAAGAAATGTTGGTAAAATATAAACATGAAACTGAACCACCAGTAGGTGGCGGCAAGTGACTGTCCTAATCATTCATTCAAACGATTAATTCAAATGGCTGATTCATTCAAAAATGATGCAAGTGTTTAGGAATGGGCCAACTGATTCGTTCAAAACGCTGAATCGTTCAGTAATAAAACACAGCCGAGTGTCGCTGTGAGAGATGCTCTATGGTTCTACTGTGATGTTTGTTTGGAACTATTTTCGCTGCTGAAATAGAACAAAAACAGTCAGTAATGTGTCTAAAATGTAAGTGACTTTATTAACTTGTATTGAATTTACTTAATTAACTTATTCTTGAATGTATAAAAGTAGTGTCACTTTTTCAATCGTGATTCCAATAACACGGAAAACAGCACTCTTGGTTGTGTGATGTTACGTAACTGTATCATATGTTATAAATATAAAAAACCTCCACATTTTGAATTTTTACAGCAGCATGTTTTCTTGTGCTGCACTCATTTGTTCCGATTTCTCCTTGAGAGGCTGCGCGAGCCTCAACAGCGCAACCTTGTTACTGTCAGCACATTATACATTATATTATTATTATCCATTATCAATCACCACTTACACTAAATGTAATAGAATCATGCTTGCATTTTGGTGATTCCCTAGCTATTTTTGTTATTGATGTTTTAATCAGGACAAGTAAAACGTCTCGGGTTACATATGTAACCCTAGTTCCCTGAATAGGGAATGAGACGCATTGGGATCACCTCTGAAGCACTTGTGAAATCGAACCAATGGCGTGACGGAACGTTAGAGGCGGGTGACGTCACAGACCAGGAAACTATAAAGCATAGCCAGAACAAAGAGCGCCAGCTTCTGATTGGCTGAAGCAAGACGCTCAGAGGCATGAAGGGAGTATGGCAAGGCGACGCAGCGTCTCGTTTCCTATTCAGGGAACCATTCCATTTCATGGGAACTTCGGGCTGTGTCGAGATGCATTGGGAACCCTATCCCAACTACACCATAATGCCAAGTGCCTGTCTGTTATCTTAAGACGAGAGCACAGCAGACCCCGGAGTGGAGCCTAAGTCAAAGTTATAAAACCTGATGAATGTATGGTGAGAGGACCACCCAGCCGCATCACATATATCATGGAGGGGGACCCCCGAGATTAAAGCTTTTGAGGCTGCCATACCCCTGGTAGAATGTGCCCGGACACCCAAAGGAGAAGGCTGTCCGGTAGATTCATAAGCAAGTGAGACAGCCTCGACCACCCACTTGCTCATTCTCTGCTTAGATGCAGGGCCACCCTTCTTAGGAGACCCGTAACAGATGAACAGTTGTTCAGATTTACGCCGCAGGGCAGCTCTGTGGACATAAGTGTCTAAAGCCCTAACCGGGCAAAGCAGATTAAGTCTTTCCTGATCTGGACTGGAAAATAGTCCTGTCTGATGGGAATCTCCATAGGAGAGTCATCAAGAAGAGACACAAGGTCCGTGAACCAAACTCGGGTCGGCCAGAACGGGGCTATCAATATGAGATGGACCCTGTCCCGGTGAACCCTCTCCAGAACTCCTGGCAGCAGAGCGATTGGGGGAAAGGCATATAGACGTAGCCTTGGCCACGTCTGTACCATGGCATCCAAACCCAGAGGAGCTGGATGAGTCAGAGAAAGCCACAATGGGCAGTGAGTTGTTTCTTTCGAAGCAAATAGGTCGACTTCCACACGTCCAAAGTTTTTCCATATGAGCTCCAATGCCTCGGGGTGGAGTCTCCATTCCCCGGGCCTCGGCCCCTGCCTCGACAGGATGTCTGCCCCCACATTTAGATGCCCCGGGATGTAAGCCGCTCTCAGGGAGAGGAGCTTCCCCTGGGCCCACAGGAGGATCCGATAGGCTAAATTGCACAAATGGCGAGACATCAGACCCCCCTGATGGTTGATATAGGAGACCACCGACATGTTGTCCATGCAGACCAACACATGATAGCCCCTAAGGTCTGGGAGGAAGTATTTGAGAGCTTGAAATACCACCATCAATTCCAGCCGATTTATGTGCCAGGAAAGAAAATGGTCCTCCCACAGACCCTGAGCTGAGTGACCACTCATGATCGCCCCCCAACCTGTGAAGGAAAGCATCCATTGTTAGCATTATGCGATGACAAGGAGCCCCCAACACAGGTCCTTGGGACAGGAACCAAGGCTTTTTCTACATGACTAAGGCACGAAGGCACGAAGGCATCGCAACGTGACCTTGATCATGCAAAAAGGATTTCCCCTTGGAGAAAACCCCTTGGTCCTGAGCCACCACTTTAAGGGTCTCATGTGCAGCAGGCCAAAAGGTATCACGTTGGACGCAGCTGCCATCAGACCCAACAGTCTCTGAAAGTGTTTTACAGTGAGTGACTGACCTAGTTTCACCCCATTCATGGCTGAGAGAATGGAATTCACATGAGCAGGAGACAGGTGTGCCTGCATCGTAGTGGAATCCCAGACTACCCCCAGATAGTTGGTAGTTTTAGCTGGAAGAAGCACACTCTTCTTGGCATTGAGTCTCAGCCCAACCTTCTTATGTGAGACAGAACAACATCTCAATGTTGGTTGAGCTAAAATCAACCAATCATCAAAATAATTTCACAACCGTATGCCCTGGAGTCTCAGAGGAGCCAGAGCTGCATCCAAGCATTTTGTGAAGGTGCGGGGTGAAAGTGCTAGGCCGAAAGGAAGAACCCTGTATTGATAAGCTTCGACCCTGAAAGAAAATTTGAGGAACTTCCTGTGCAGAGGATGGATGGATAGATACATGAAAGTAAGCATCTTTCAGATCTATTGTCACAAACCAGTCCTCGGACCTGATCTGTGGGATGATCTGTTTGAGTGTAAGCATCATGAACTTGAGCTTCTGGACAGAGTGATTTAACACGTGTAAATCTAGAATAGGACGGAACCCTCCATCCTTCTTTGGAACAATGAAGTATCGGCTGTGAAACCCTGACAGCTTGCTGGGAGGAGAATCCCTTTCTATAGTTCCTTTTTGCAAGAGCGTCAGAACTTCCTGTTCCATTACCAGAGACTGCTCGGGGTCCACCACCGTAGGGAGGACCCTGTTGAACCGGGGCGGGCGAGACCCGAACTGAATTCTGTAACTGGCCTGTGGTGTTTTTGCCTGTGGAGACTGGCCTGTGGTGTTTTTGAGCATTCGACTCTGCACCCTGAAGCAGTGAACTGGCAGGGAACAACCAAATCAAATGTCGACTGGCCCTCCTTGGAGGGTTGGTGGAGACCGCTGCGCCCTGAAGCACACAAGGTGGCAGGGTTGGCAGAGCGGCCCCCTGAGGGCATCGAAGAGGGACGGATTCCATGTGATATAGGACCCTCTTTGGAGGTCGCGCCATTGGCGTCAGGAGCCTTTGAGCCTCTTCGAAGCCTTCTTAGCGATAATGACAGTCCTCAGATCTGTCTTACCCTTCGAAGGCTTCGGCTGGGTCACCCGTCCCAGTGCCCAAGCTCTCTGTGGGGGAGCATGGGTGGCAAAACTCTGTTTTTGTTGCACTAGATGCACTCAGCAGAAGCGGAGCCTAAACCGCGGGGAACACTGGCCACGGTGCCCTCTCTTTTTTCATCAAAGAGCGCCCGGCAAGAACGGAGTGTTGCTTTTCGCAATGCACGCAGACAGCTCCCTCGAGAGCTGCCTGAGCATGCTCCAAACAACACACATCTGGTGTGTATCCCCACCCCTAATAAAACGAGGGCAGGGATGAACACACTTGACAAACTGCTGTTTGCTCGCCATTATAGTGTCTTTGATATATATATATATGTGTGGTGTAACAAAGATACTCTTGTCCTCAGACGAAGAGATCGTTTTCTGTATGTGTAACTGATAGACAACACCAAACAAGACACACGATAACACAGAGCGCTTGCTGAAGACACAGAAGCTGGCGTTCTTTGTTCTGGGTTTCTTGGTAGTTTCCATAGTTTCCTGGTCTGTGACGTCACCCGCCTCTGACGTTCCATCACACCATTGGTTCGATTTCTATCACGCAGCGATGATCCCAATGCGTTTCAACGCAGCTTGAAGTTCCCATGAAAGGGAACTCTCTCTCATGCCCCTTCAAAAAATTAAGCGTTAATGTCGAGCCCTGACGGCCCTGGCCCAATTTAACCCCTGGTAATAGCGTCCCCTACCATATAACAGTGAAAACGCAGAAAACCGGAAAATTCCACCAATGGTGGTGTAAGAGTTAATTATTGACAGTCAGCAGCAAAAACATTTGTAAGATCAAGTCCATAAAGTCTATTTGATGTATTATTTAATTATTGCAGGTCTCATAAAGCTCAAAAGTTTGGGGTCAGTAAGATTTGTGGTAACACTTAATTTCGATGGTCCACTCTAGACATTCTACTCACTATAAGTAACTTTGCAACTGCACGTCAACTTACTCTTTTAGAGTATCAGTAAGCTGTCTGCTTAATATATAATAACACTTATATTTTGATGGTCAACAGGCATTTTATAAGTAACTAACTTATAAAAGTTAGCTCCAACTTTGGAACTACATGCCAACTTATTCTACAACCGAATTAACTCAGGTAGTGACCAAATTAAAATACAGGTAGTGACAACCACATTTACAGAAATTCTATGCAGTGTGTACTGAACCGAACAACTAGTTGTTAATGACATTTTTTCAACGTTCATCAGAGATGTGTCTCTCTTCTGTATGCGCGGTGAATCACATGGAAAGCACAAGCCTTGACTCAATTGAGTTATCAGATCTTGCTAGAAAAATCAGCGAACAAGAATAAGCACATAATAAACCGAAAAATCAATCCAAATGCTTTATGCTGAAAATAAGACCAAAATATAGCAATGCAATGTGGCCACAGAGTGTCTAAAGTGGACTATCGAAATAAAGTGTATCCAGATTGATATAGTGTAGTTTAAACATCAGTATTTCAAGTCATTGTTATTCTTATCAGTTCAAACACACAATTAGGCTCATTATAATTTGTGCTTTATTCACAATACTCCATGCTCCATGTGAAATATATCAGGTCATGATAATCTGCTGTGCTCTCCACAATACAGCACTCTGAACTGCTCCTGAGATCTGAACCGCACTATGCAAACTGAGTTCAGCGCAGATTTTATGTGTGTGTTTGTGCCGTTGCCTGATCTGCATAATTAATTTAGTGAATCAGGGGCTAAAGCAGCGCAGACAGAACATGCAAATAAACAGCTTTCAGTGGGAACAATTCATTCTTAATAAATTCCCCCGTGTGCAGTACCTACAATACAAATCATTAAAGTCATCATAATTATTTTAAACTTTTGACAGCTCTATATTTCATAAAAAAAATCTTTTTAATGAAAAGTGGAAAAGATGCAAAAGTAAAATATGTGGTGAAAGAATGTTGATGTAGGTAAGTGTAAATATGTGCAGGATAGAAGCAGAAAAATATTTATGAGGATGTGTCATGCAGGGCAAAAGTGTAAATTCTTGCTGAATATTTTATATGGGCAACTTGGTTATTACAGGTTATGCATGTAGTTCATGAAAAATAAAGAGTTCATGACCTGCAAATATTTTATTATTAAGTAATGTTCAGGCTTATGCTCAAATGTGTGGAGTACAAAGACAATCAGCAGCTCCATGCGATTTTGGTTTCAATGCCGGTTTCAGTCCTTTAGTGCCACCAGATGCCCTGATATAGGATGTTCACCACAAACAATGTGCATTCTTTCATTTTTTTTTTTTTTCCCCTGAATATTTGCATTGGTGTGAAAGGACCAAGTGAACAGTTAGCTGATGTGTCCAGTATTCACAATATATTTGTTATTATTCTGCTAGCAATATAAAATTAAGCAAGACAGAGAAGATCCCAATGTTTAATGAACTTAAACATTGAGAATGCATTATCACAAGTGTGATATTGGGTTTATACAACAGTGTGATGGCACAAGTGAGTAAACAAATAGGAAACAACAATGTATTGTCTTTAAAAACCCTCTTTTGTGCAGAATTACTTCCTTCCTCCATGGATTCATATCTCAAGTTGACAGTTTAACAGTTGAGCCCAAGCCTCTGTTACTAATTCTGAGAAGTCGCTTTAGAACTAGTAATGAAGGAACGTTGATTCGCTTAATTGAAGCTTATTGGACTATGTAGAGTATTAAGGTATTATGAGAGAGATTGACTAAACAAGTGTATTACCTGCATCTGATATAGCATTTAAGTCGAAATCCATAATAGTATATCCATTATAAAAAATGGATGTCTGGATGGATGTTTGAATGTCTGCTGATATCTTTGTCTTTGTCCTTTTAAAAGTTAAGGGGATTTCCCATTACAGTGATAAAACAACATCCTTGTTTACAACCAGTCCCTTTCAATTTGCTACTGACTCACTCATAAAGACAGTCCATATCACGATCACTAGCGGACCCTTTCCCAATACCAAATACGCCATATTATTTATATAAAATAATATTTATTGAACAATAATATTTAAATTAACAACAATAGCCATTATAAAAGATAATAGGAAATAAACAGCAAGCAAACAATTGTAGTCAAACATACAAAAGCAATGCTGTAGTACAGGATAAAGTTATGAAACTTAAGGATAAAGTTATGAAACCCAAATCTTTTTGCTCTGGAACAAGTAATAGATTAAGAAAACCAAAGATCACCAATTTGATATACCCCAAATGAATGATATCTCATGTTTACCCACTATCTACATAAGAGTCAGTGGCAAATTCCCAAAGGACTGGCCGAGATTAAGCTGTTCTTGATGGGTACATGAGCACTGAAAGGCTGCTGATGGCCTGGAGCTCATATCTGTGAAAGTGTCTAAACAAATTGTAAAATAGGTACTAGTTTTTGTTTTTGTAAATGCACTCCAGATTTCTTGTGGCCAATTACTGATAGGGAGACTTGTTTTACACAGTCTCTGATGGTCAGATTTTCTAAAAAAAACAACATCATCAATCAATGAAACAGGTGTGAAAACACTCTGCAAAGAAATCCATTTGTTGGGTACCAGTGTTTGCTTGCAAAAACATATTTTTCTCTAAGGCAACCATGGAAGAAAACAGACAGACATAAAGGAGTGTGAGAGTTTTTCAAAAAATCTCTGTCAACTCACATCCACTTTACTGGCGCAATCCGGGTACCCAGGATCCTTTGGGACTTCGCACTGGCCTATAACTCCATCTCGGCCTGTAGATGAAAAGGACAGGCAGTCACAGTCTGATAACACTCTTCCACAGTACAGTAACTTCGGTGTGGAACACCAGTGGGATACAAATGCTTTAGGCTTTAATGAGTCTTTGGGAGAGTCCTCCATATCTTCTCCCATCACCTCAACTTTCTTTAAGCTTGCTTTATTAGGTATTATGAAAGTGGCCTCTTGGCCTCATATCTCGTACTTGTCTGAGTAAGGCTTGCTCAGGGCTTTGTTAGGAGCTCTGTACTGCTTTCTGTTCACTAGGGTAGACGAAAGGAACAGAAAATTGCAAACATCCCCTCTCCTTGATTAATAAACTCCCATCTCTCACTGGTAGCCGGTCCCAGTCAACCTAATTAATGTAGAAAGAGGTTGTTCTTTGTACAACAGGCTACTTTAGATCCATAAAAAGCCACAGAGAAAGGAATTATTTGCTATTCTGCTTGATTATGAAAAGACAGTAAGCAGCAGAAAAACATCCTTGAACCCTTAAATCAGAGGATGTCCACTGACTCTTGTATTCTGTACAAATGGAACATTAATTTAAGAGATTCACTCCCATGTCCTGCGGTTGTCACTCCCCAAACTTTGCAGAGATCCCTATTGAAATCTTTTTGATTGCAGACTCTGATATTTTGGAAAACAACAGGAAAAACAACAGCCTAAGAAATTGCTGAAATCTCTTTTGAAAGGAGATGTGATCTTTCAGAAAAAAATAAAAAATAAATAAATACCATCTTGGAGAAACAACTGAAGTATTAAAGAGATCTGATAAATAATTTTACTTTTGTATGGGTAGGTTTATAAATAATTAAATTTAAAAAAATAATTAAATAATTAAATAATTTAAATAATTATAGTTAAATAGTTAAAAAAATTTTGCTGCTTAATTTTTGAATTGTAATAACATTTCACAATATTACTGTTTTACAGTATTTTTATCAAATAAATGCAGCATCGCTGAACATAAGAGACCTCTTTCAAAAACATTAATGAATCTGGTCACACTTTTTTTTTGATAGTCCATTTTAGACATTCTACTAACTAAAAGTAACTTTGCAACTACATGTCAACTAACTCTCATTAGAGTATTAGTCTGTGTCACTGTGTGGTGGCTAAGAAAGTGCACAACAAAGGAAATGGTGATAAGTCTTTAATCCAATAATGAAGATATATGGAACATTGACAAACACTAATCGACAAGGACTGAACAGAACAGGGAGTATAAATACACATGGTAAATGAGGACACTAAACAGGTACAGCTGGACAAAGATGAACTAATCAGAACCCATAAACCATTTTTGGGGCAGACCTGACCTTTTGAAAAGAGATGGTATTCATCCCTCTTGGGATGGTGCCGCTCTTCTCTTTAGTAATATGGTACATAGTCTTAGAGCTAAAACATGACAAACTGGGGCCCAGGTCAGGAAGCAGCAGACATACTGGCTAAACCGACCATCTGCTAGCTGTCCCATGTCACAGAAGTCAGATAAATCCCAACACATAGAAACTCTTTCACCTAGATATTATCACATAGAGACTGTGTCTGTAGCCCGAATAAGTAAATGCAAAAAACTTCCAAACCCATTTAAGGGTAAACATTTAATTGATGTTCAACAAATAAAAAACAGAGATAATACTGATAAACAAATGATAAAGCTTGGGTTGCTGAATATTAGATCCCTTTCTTCAAAAGCACTTATTGTAAATGATATTATCACAGACAGTAATCTAGATGTGCTGTGTTTGACAGAAATCTGGCTAAAACCAGACAATTACATTACTTTAAATGAGTCTAGCCCTCAAGTTTATTATTATCAACACAAACCACATTGGAAAGACAAAGGGGGAGGTGTTGTTGTAATTTATAGTAATATCTTTAGAATTACTCAAAAGTCTTTCAAATATAATTCCTTCGAAGTGATAGTGCTTTATGTAACGTTATGCAAGTTGAGGGTGGAGGGTATAAGCACTGGCGGAATCCCAGAATTCTGTGGTGGAAGCTGAGCAACGTCTGCCGAAAGCCGACCTGTAGTGATGAGGGAGCTCAGCAGACTTTAAGGGCAGACGGGCCATAGAGTCAACGAGGAAGTGTCGAGCCGAAGCAATGCTGATGGGCTGACAGGTTGAGGTGGAGACATGGGCCTGGAGGCCCGAGGTGCAGACTTGGGCGGGAACTGGATCCGCGGACCACAGATCTACCAGATCTATATCCGCTCTTGTGTCTGAGATGGACTGGTCAGTGTGCATAGACTCTGGGGCTTTGTTGGTATCCGGCTCTGATTCCAGGGCGACCTCGGTGACTGCCTCGGACTAGCAGGCTGTGAGGGAGAGACCGCCATGTCCGAGCATCCAGCCCAAATACTCCCGCAAACTTCAGTTCTCTGGGTGAAGGAGGAGACGCAGCGCTGGTGAGTCCATAGTTAGTTTGTTTTAACACTCATTTTTGAGGGTTGGTTATTTTGTCATGGTATGGTTGCTTAAAAAGTGCACAATGAAGGAGATGATGATTAGTCTTTAATCCAATATCGAAGACAGAAGATACACGACATGTTGAAAAACAGTAACCGACAAGGACTGAGCAGAACAGGGAGTATAAATACACATAGTAAATGAGGACACTAAACAGGAACAGCTGGACAAAGATTAACTAATCAGCAACCATAGCAACTAATGAGAACTCATACAGACTCAACAGGAACAACTAGAACATAATTGTGACAGTCTGCTTAATATCTGCTAACACTTTATTTTTATGGTTCTCAAACAGATGTTCTACTAACTATAAGTATATTTTGTAAGTATGTCAACTTATTCTACTAACCCACACATGTGACACTAACCTAACAGTCTACTAATACTCTGATGAGAGTTATTTGACATGTAGTTGCAAAGTTACTTGAAGTTAGTAGAATGTCTAAAGTGGACAGTTGAAAAAAAAAAGAAAAAAAAAGTAACCAAAAATCTTAATTATTCCAAATTTTGGACCTGTACATTCTAATTGGCTGTGATTGTGTCAGGTTGTGTTGCATTTTCACATGTATGACATTAGAGCAAAATATTTTTAGTACTGTCAAGACTGAAATATTACAATTAGAAATGTTCAAAAAAATAATTAAAAATACAGTTTCAATAGCACACTGAGGTGCTACTTTTCGAAATTAAAGTTCTCTTAAAGTAAATGGAGTTTCAGCAGAATCCTTGTACTTTCTGTCCAAATGGCAGATCAGAAGTAAGAATTATGTTTGTCTTACATTAATAAACCTCCCACACAGCTTGCACATATGCTCGCTAAAAAAACCTGCTGGAATTTTACCAAACTCTGTTGGCATACTTTAGAGATATCTAACCCTACAGACTGCCTCGCTGTACAAATAGCGGCAAGAGATGACTGGCATTATTGCGATGAAGTCCAATCAAGTTGCATTAAATAATAAAGAGCGAATGTGTTGTCCTGCAAAATGGCATTGAGCCCAGACCTCTTCATGTCTAATTTTAAACAGCGCTTTTTAATATGAATTTGGCTCACTATAAAGAGACTAAGATCAGAGTTTTTGGCGAGTTAATCAATCTTGTGTGCTGTTATATGTAATCAGACCAAAAAAAAAAAAAAAGTACTTAATGGATTTAATTTATACTCAAGTGTAGACACAATGAGACCATTTGTGATGTATAGTGAATTATAAAGTATGGAAGAGTATGGAAATATAAAATACATGTCGCTATCATAGCTCAGATCATCAGATCTTTTTGATTGCAGATTTAGGTATCTTTGCAAATCTATGCATAGCTTTAGATATTAATCAATCTCTTTTGAAATGCAAGAAAAGACTAATATGAGATTATTGGGACTTTTTTTGTCTGTATATGCATTGTCAAAGTTGATATTGTGGCTTTATATATGGTCAGACACTTGCATGTGTCATTATACCAAATATACATACCAAAAATCAAGCTCAAATGGAGTTACAAGTTTTTTGACCAGCAAATCAAGTAAAGAAAATACTATATTTATTCAAACAACCAGTTCTTTATTTTCCTTTGCATTGCAAACAAACAGAGATGGAAGCACTTCATTCACAATAGAGGTGGGTGGAGTCGTGAGGTTTGACAGTGAAAAAATGGAACCTTATTGTAAAGTGTTACCAATGTTTTGACATTAAAAATCTCATTTGTGATTTTTCCTTCCTACAACAACCCTTACAATAAGAAAGTTTGGTTTGTGCCACCCAAACATAAGTGAGAGATTCACCTCTGCCTGGGATGTTAGTATTCTTGAGAATCTGCTCCATACGTATAGCCATGTCAGAAACGTTCTGGGCGATGGCCTGGATTCGCTCCACCAGACCTACTGGCTGGAATCTGGAAAAATGAACAGAAGTGAGAGAGAGAAATTATGTCCAGCTATTAAAGAAATAGTTCACCCAAAATGAGGCTACTGGACTAGTTTGATAATCCCTTCTGGTGTTTTTTGAGCATGGCAGTATAAATCACAGTCCACTTTCTCTTGTTTTGTGTTCCACAGAAGAAAATAATAAGACTTTAGACCGACATGAGGGTGAGAAAAGATGAGTTTCAATATGCATTATGGAAATGAGGCACACCTTACAGTGTCTGTGACTAATAAATGAGAGAAATGAGAAGACACAAGGTCTTAAGATGTATCCTCTAGCCACTACTGAAGCAGAAGTGTCTTTATTATTGTGGAACTGAATTGCAGCATCCTTGAATGGTGTGGTTACCTATTGGACATGCTAATTGCTTGAAATATGCTTGGAGCATGAAATAGCGATGCTTCTGCACTGACACCATTTACATAGATAGCTAATGAAAATGACATGCGGCATGTTTAGGCCTGGCCCTGAGAGAAAAACATGTTACAGCAATTAAGTCAGTAACTTAATTCCATTGTTGCTGACAGCCTAGAAATGATTTGAGAGATTAAAACACCTGGGTTAAAATGAAAGGGAAACATTGCTTCATTTAATTGTTCCAGGGTGGATTTTTATTAAATCTAAGATTTAATAACCACTTTTGTTAAATAAAGCTAACATTAAAACAGCTTAGGAAAGTTTTAACTATGCGTTTATTATTTTCAAGTTCCTTTTATGTGTCATTATATCGATCATTAAAGTTATTTTATTAGATTTTTAATTAATGATAATCGACAAAAGAGTAAAATAATCACTTAACACTTTACAATAAGGTTTCTTGACAACATTAGTCAACATTAGCTCATTGTTAGTCAACGCATTACCAAATGTTAACTAATGGGACCAAACTGTGGACCTTAAGTGTTACCAACTTTCCATTTTTGTTAAGTAAAAATGTGTATGTTCATTTTTACACAAAGTTACAAATGGGACAGTTAGTGATGGGAAACAAAGTTGAAGAATCACCTATTTCTGAATTTGAACTCTGAGTTAAGCCTAGTTCAGACTGCACGATTTTCAAAGCAGTCGGGTCCCTGATCTTTTCACACTGCATGACTATCTTGGCCAGCATTCAGTCGCTGCTGTGTTCATACTGCACGATGGATCGGCGACAGAAGGTTTCACACTGCATGACTTTACAATAGGAAGAATCGCCGACAACTCTGTCTGGCACGCAAACTACTTTTCACAACCAAACACACGCGAGATGTGACAAGGAAACAACGCGATATCACGCGTGCAAGACCGGAGTTATTATTATTATTATTAAAAACGCTAGCCCGCAAGAAGCTTGAAATATGAATTGCCTGTGTGCTGATTTGCAGCGAAAACAAGAAAAAGAAAAGAGGAATATGGAGGAGAAAATGGTTGGGGAGACTGTGGATTGTGTGTTCTGCAACGAGAGTTGGAAGTAAATACATAACTTTTCAATGTGCTGCTGTTGCGGATGGTCAAGCAAATGTTTGTGCTTTGGTTCTGTTTGATAGAATTGTAATGTTTATCTGAAACGAAGCCATGCTTGCTGATATTATGGTCTATAACTCCTCCCTGAACTCCCCGCTGCTCTGTATCTTGTATCATTGGCTGTCGGTCATCGCCGATGTAGTTTTCAGTCAGAACACTTTTCACACTGCAGGATTTTGAATCGCAGACAGGTCCAGATATTTAGCATGCCAAATATCTCACGGGCGTCGGTGACTCGTCGGCGATTCTCTCAGATCGCGTCTTTGCTCATTCACACTGCGTGATTGTCACTCGCATGAACGAGCACCGATTTGCCTGTGATTTCGGGCATTTGTCGGTGATTTCTCAAAACCTGTCGGCGATCCAAAATCGGGGCTAAAATCGTGCAGTCTGAACTCGGCATTACAAGCTCAGATCTTTAACTATTATGCTCCCTTGTTTTCCCATTATAAACTTCAATTCCCATTACCCATTGCCTGGACTCATTATGTTTGATTACTTGCACCTGTGTCTAATTATCTTATTAATGCCTGCCTATTTAAGCCCTGTGTTTTCACTCACTCTTTGAGAAGTTTGTGTTACCACTGCATTTGAGTGCTTTTCTGGTTTCATTGTCATGGTTTTTGATCTTTTGCCTGTCTGGATTCTGGATTGCCCCCCAAAATAACTGCATTTGGATCCTCAACCTGTGTGTCTCTAAGCAGTTCCTGACAACAATATTTACTTAAGATTCATTACAAATATTTGAATGTAAAAATGTGCAAGAATGTTGACTTAAAATAGAAAATAACAGAAACTGAATAACAAATAACAAAATAATAGAATTCTTTGTATTTTTGACCATATAAAATATCAAAATATTAGCCCATATTTGCCCTGAAAAATCTGGAAAGACACAATACAATGTTTAAAAGTGTTTGTCTCATGGGTGTATGCAGGCCATCAATTACAAATTGATTAAATTGTTAGATTGTGCTGATATCTTGCAGATAACAGCAAAATGTTAAATTGGATGGATATCCACTTCAGAAATATCAGACATAGTAATCCGACCCAAATCACTTCCAGAAGATATCAGTCTTCTATTAGACTTAGAGTCTGACTCAGAAATCCAGGGAAGAGTTTATTGAATAATCTTAGCTGTGTATGTTTCAGTGGTTAGTCTGAATGTCTCGATGCTCTGACTTTGTCTGTGTTATTATACCACAGCAAAAACAAAATCCTAAACTTTTTTTTTTGTCAGGTTGTCAATGTTGTTTCTGTACCCACTGTAATTCTCCTCGAGCTTTGTGACATTCTAGTTATTTTTGACTTTTTTTCCCTCTTGTATCTGAGACTATTTCAATGAAACCTCAATAGGTTTTATTTCAGTTATCTCAAGAGACTTAAAGATTCTCTCTCAGAGAGACAGGAAAATGTCTTTTAGCAAGCTCAGGGAATGCATTGTCATCTTTGTTTCACACCAAGAGTTTGATTTCTTCATAATACAGCTCGCATGAACCGCCTGCAACCTCGTGCCCTGCAGCTACATCAGCAACACGCTGAAGCAAACAGCACCCCCTCTGTGAGCAACTCTGTCACCCCCAATAAATGTCACCTTTGTACAGCACAGGGCTGAACGCTCACAAAACCACGGCATCTGAACCCTGACCTTTCTGACTTCACACTCAAAGACAATAAAGCGCTTAGGCGGAGCTGTCACATGCATGTTTGACTTCTACATTCACTGCACTTCTGAGATTTCTTTTTTTAGATACTGTCAGAGCTTTTTACCTTCTGTAGTCTTGGATCCACACCAATCAAATCAGCTTTATAAAGAACTTCAGTGGTGATTTTTCAGTTCAACAGACACATTTCGAAAACACAAGGTAAAGGCTCTAAGGCTTTGCTTATGCTGCATTCAATTCAATCTGCACTGTATTTTCAATTATTAGGACTGACTTTCACATTTTGTGAATGATGACTTTGTTCAGCCAGTGTAGTCAATATACGTTATTTCTACATTGGTTGCTGCAATAATTACTTTAGCTACAATAAGGTGCTCTAAGACTTTTTTTTCTACAGCAACAAAGAGTACAGTAGTATGGAAAGTGAGCTCATCAGATAATATAAGCATCAGAGGCATGACAGTATTTTAAACAATGTTCACTATTTACTATATAGCAAATGTAATTGCATAGTTACAAAGAGTAGTAGTTACAAAGACTGAACAAAAAACGAGTTCTGGCATGACTGTGGACTGCATTATGTATCCAATGCTGCAAATTTAACTTGTGTGCAAAATTTGAATATCGCATAAAACATTTGCGATTAAATCAGCATTTCCATCCCATGTGTTAAAGAGAAAAAAAAAAAAAACGAAAAAAAAAAAAGTCACTTCCTGGGAAATTGACGTTAAATATCTGTAATTGGGGAAGCCACTGAGGCTCTCTTTTCCTGTTACTCAGAAAACGAGCCTGGTCTCATTGTCCGTTTACAAATCATGCACTTTGATAAAAAGCGTTTTGGAGTCATAACATAATATTGTGCTAGTAGACGTAAAAACAAGTCTTTATTAATCTATAATCTGACCCTGTAATCGTAACTGTGTATGAAAACGATTAAAAGCGCTTGATGTTTTGCTGCCTCTAGTGTTAATTTCTGTTGGAAACTGCAGTGATATGTACGTATTGGTACATATTTTTGCAACACTTTCCATGAGACCAGGGGCCCGTTTCAATAAGGAGGTTCAACCAACTCTTGAGTTAAAACTTGAACTCAGTTGACTTACCCTGAAATGGGAAACTTGGAGTTTTCTGTTTCAGAACTAATATTCATTTTATACTGGCAGATACATACTATGCACCTCAGTATTGTAAATAAACAGGATGCAATAATATCAGGGGGTAAGTTATTCTATAATTATTAAACACTCGTTAAGCAATTTACTTTCATTTTTATTGAAAATAAATGCCTTTCTGATGTGATGGGAAAAGGAAGAAGAGCGAGCTCGGCATAAGGCAGATTCGAACCCAGGCAATCGCATCACAAGGAAATTCTCAGCACCCAACACTCTACTACTTACACCACTGAAGCCGTAAATTACATGCATTGTTTTTAACCTTGTGTGACATTAGTGGGCGGGGCTACTGTAAATTTGATGTAATAGACACTCCGAATCTTGTTTTGCATTTGCATTAAGATTATTTTTATTACCACATTGGTAGATATTGATAATTTTACTCAAGTAAAATGCACTTAATTTAGAACCCCCCAAGAAACATGACTAAATATCTTATATCATTTTCTTATATAGAAAATTCATCTTGATTTAAGAATTTTTAGATATTTGTACTTGAAATAGGACAAAAAAAAACACCTCAGAAAAGCATCTTTGCAGCATGAACGAATGAATGAACTATTTGAACATCATCACTTGCACTTTAAAAAGGGGGAGGAGACCAAAATAAACTCTGGGTTTACCAAAGAAAACCTGCTCCCGACCAGGTTAGGTTCACAGAGTAAGTTACCACTCTTTCAGAAACAGGCTTGACTTAACCTACTTTCTTGGGTTTGACATGCCTCCCATTCTGAAACGGAAAACTGCGCCCAAGAACGTGATACGTTGGCTGGGGAGCAGTGAGCTCTTGGCAAATTTGACCCCGAGTCCCAGGCACTGTAAGTGGCTGAGGAGCACGGATCTGTGGTGTTCTAGCTCAGTTCGAGATTGGGCCAGTATGAGCCAAATCACAGAGATAATTCAGAACCCGGATTCCCATTTGTCTAAGAAGGGAAAGCGCTGCGTTCATGCACTTCGTAAAAAAGTGCGGGGAGCTAGTGACAGCCCGAAGGGAAGGCCGTGTATTGATAAGCCACTCCCTCAAAGGCAAATCTCAAAAATCGCCTGTGATGGGGGGCTATCTGGATGTGAAAGTAAGCATCTTTCAGATCCAGCGAAAAGAACCAGTCCTCGGGACAAATCTGGGCGAGGATCTGCTTCAACGTTAACATTCTGAACTTCCGTCTCATGAGGGAGCGGTTCAGAAGTCTGAGGTCTAAGATGGGTCTGAGACCGTCATCTTTCTTGGGGAAGAGGAAGTAACGGCTGTAGAAACCCAACTCGCTCTCTGGAAGGGGAACGATTTGGCTCCCTTCTTTAAAAGAGATATCATTTCGGCACGGAGGACGTGAGCGTCGTCCGGTTTTACTGAAGTGGGAACCACACCACTGAAGCGCGGGGGTCTTCAGGCGAACTGCAGTGAGTAGCCGTGATTTATTATCCCCAACTTCCAGCTTGACACTCCAGGGATGGCCTGCCAGCCTCAGCCCGCGTGCAAGGGATTGGATTGTGTCGGATGCCAGACCGCAATGTTGGGGCCTGTACACTGACACAGAGAGCATATATAATGCTTAGCTGAGCATAATGAGCACTGCGTGCGCTCTCATAGAGAGCATACGTCCTCAATGAACGTGGCTTGCAGGGGCTGGGCCGGCAAGACACACGCCGAGATATTTGGCATTTATAAAAACACCAGGAAATGCTCATGCATCCTCGGCCTGCGGGGTGAACCAGCAAGGAACACGCTGAGAAACTCAGCAAACAGAAATTATGCTGCTTATAAAGGGGGGTCATGTCATATTCAGGCGAGCGGTGTGTGAGACCGCTCCTCCTCAATGAACACGGCTTGCGGGGCAGAGCCAGCCAGTAACGTGAACAGAGGCCCAGCATAATAAGCATATGATAGTTCCGAGCGTTAGTGAGCATAGAGCTCGCTTTTCAGTGAGCACATATGTTCTCAATGCAGCTTGCGGGGGCGGGGCCGGCAAGTGACCAAGAGAAAAATATGCTATATCAACTGAATGTATATAACATAGGTCTCACCCGAGACGGGGGAGAACGTTATGTTATATTTCTCAATAAACGCGGCTTGCGGGACGACAGCAGCAAGCAACGCGCTGAGAAAAAACAAACTTTGGCAGAAATCTGCTATATCAGCTGAATATATATAAATATAACAGGTCTCACTCGAGAGGAGGGAGAACATCATGTCATATTTCCCAATGGACGCAGCTTACGGGGCGAACCGGCAAGCAACGTACCGAGAAAAATCAACAGACTGGCAGAAATCCACTGAATCAGCTGAATGTATATAACATAGGTCTCGCCCAAGATGGGGAAGAACAACATGTTATATTTCTCAAAGAACGCGGCTTGCGGGCGGAACCAGCAAGCAACGCATAGACAACTCGGCAAACAGCAGAAATATGCTCCGTTAAATGAGTATATAACATGTTTCTCGCCCGAGTCGGGGAAGAATGTCATATCACATTTCTCAATGGACGCGGCTTGCGGGGGCGGGACCGGCAAGGGACGCGCACAGAGATATGGAGAATACACTCAATCAGATTAAAAATGTATCATGAGTCTCGCCTAAGTCAGGGGAGAGCATCATGTCAAATTCAGCTGAGTGAGAGCTCGCTCTCATGCTCCCGTAGTAAGAGCACGCGTCCTCGACGAACGCGGTTTGCGGGGGCGGACCCGGCAAATGACGTGTTCGGGGAAACGGCATTTGAAGCAAACACCAGCGAGAAATAGAAAAATAAGCTCTGTACTCACCCGCGGAAGACGGCAGGCGGCACGAGGGCGGCGGTGAACAGCTGCTAGAGAGCGAAGATCAGCAGAGCGAGAGAACGCCGTGAAAACGGCGGAGAAATTGCTCTTTTATGCGGCTTAAACCGCTGGATATAGCTCTTTAAATTGTTCGCCGGATGGCGGCAGGAGACTCGCTGAGAGGCGGCCGGTAGCGGGAAGCGGTGGCTCGAGAGCGGTAGTCTGCGAGGGCGCCGGCGCTGTTGCAGTCGGCGGTCTCAGCTGATCCTCTGCGGTGCCTCTTCGATGGCGGAGAGAGCTCGTTCCAGGCGGCGAAGGCATTCAGCGAAATACAGCGAAGATATGTGTAGTCGCCGCTGAAGGAGAGAAAACTGAAATCCTATGGCGAAACGCCCGCTTATATAGTAAGCCCCGCCCGCTTTGGCGGGCTCGTTGGCGTGCTGTATGGCCATAGGCTCGCGCAGCTACGCCGCGCCGTCATTGTTTTTTTTTTGTTTTTTGTTTTTTGCGAGAGAGAGAGATCATCAAATGAGTTGACTTAGTAAAATTAACTTAACTTAAATTAAAAAAAAAAATGTTGATTTCCTAAAATGGTTTTATCACTATTATGGTGATTAGTGTTCCTTTTGGTTGGGCCTTAGAACTTGACTGATATTGCTACAATTATCTTTCTATTGACACAGCGGTTCAACAAGAAATCACAGTTATTTGTGGTTTCAAAGGAAGAGAAGTAATAAATATTCTATGAACGTGTGATGGCGCATGCATGCACGTCAAATAAACAAAGCGGATTAGAAATGGGAACGCAATAATTCTATCCTTATTCTAAAATATTTTGCAAACATATTTTATCCAGAAGTGTTCAAATCTCTTCCCCAAATACAACAGCATCATAATCTGCAGTGTACATTGCTGCAGTCGCAGCAATATTGACAGACAATATTATTATTATATTTTTTTAATTTAAAAACAGGCACAGTTTGTTCAATAAACCACTATTTAAAAATGTTTTTTCCCCCTTCTGTACCAAAAAAAAAAAAAAAAACCAAACCATGGCTTTAAAACCGAGGTATGCACTGATATGCCATTTTTGTGTACCGTTACACCCCTAATATTATTGTCACTAATTTTTAAAAGCAAAAAACATGTTCTGTGTGAACATACCTTTATGCCTGTCACAACATTTTTTGACTTCTGAGTGTGAAACTAAAGGATGACAGCACAGCTTTTAAAAGGTCATTTCTGTTGATTGACATCACAGAGTTTAGGGTATTTTGGTTTCGATGTGTGAATGGTATCTCATTGGTAAATAGACCGAACACTGCTGCTTGTGTTAACATTTGTGTATAAATATCAATCAGGTAATTTGTGAAAGCACAGAGTTTGAAAACATTGATTATTTTTGCAGTTCCAATGGTGACACTAGAGGTGCAGAAATTACGCACTTCAGCTTTAAATTATCACTTCACTGATTACTTTTCAGTGACACAGAAGAAACAGAAAGTTTACGACTTTGATGCTCATCAAAGATTGTATACCTGGGGTATGTGGGTGTTTTTATCCTCTAAGATAAGATGATGTCTGAAGATATCACAAGGAAAGCCAAGGCACCAGTAACCGTTTGAACTTCTGATGTGACAGGCATCTGTTTCCATGGAGACAGGTGAAAACTCTGGGAAGTGTCTTGACTAACTCATCAGCAAGTAGTTGACTGTCTGAAACATTCAGACTACCGCTGCCTTCAAGACCTATTGGGAACTTCCTACTTATGAACTTACACTATGGTGTGATGTGTGTTCAAGCAGGGATGTACTAAAATGGATGAGTTGATGCTCCTCAGACAGCATTTTTGTGAGGGCCAAGGGTTGCACAAGTGTATTTTCTGTGTTCTCTATTTATTTCTGCACTCTTAGAAGAAAAGGTTCTATAAAGTACCTTCAGTTAAGGATTCTTTCAGGCGCTTCATATATAAAAGGTTATGAATTTAGTTTAAATTCATTCATTTTGTTTTAATTTATTAAATTTTAGGAATTAAACAGCTCATAAACAGTTTATCACTAGAAATTTTGCAATCATTTAAGACATTTTTTCCATACATAGAACCTTTTTGGCATAAACTGCATCACGAAACCTAGGGTTTTATATAGAACCCCATTTTTTTTTTTTTTTCTGAGTGTATATTATTTTTTATTCTCATGCAGCCACAAAAAAATTATGGCAGATGTGTTTTGATTATGCTGGCCAGTTGCCTCATTAACCAGAAGCTACGAGTGTTTTCTGGCAAGCTTTTTTCAAGCTATTCCTCATCATATACACAAAATGTATGTAAACCAGTGTTCACATTCTCTTGGAAGAAAGCAAATCGTTGTGTTTCAGCATAGTGAATCAAATACAATTCTTCAAATTAAAACTTCTTTAGTCAAATCTCATTTGGTTCCTTTTTAGTTGGTAATTTCACTAACTTGATTAACTTGTGCTCAAGCCATGTTGAACTGCATTTCCAGTTGAACCATGCACTAACTGCTACTGTTCACTTCACACAGCAAAAAGATAAACAAGGAGATAACTGGCAATTACAACATTGTGATGCCGTTCATGTACCCTCATCTCGTAAATGCAGTTATCCCTACATGACTTGAAGGCAGCAAGTGACACCTGAATTCAAGAATGTCGCTGAGAATGTTATTGCTGCGTGGTAATCATGAATGTGAAGTTGCACCTGTGGAGAGCGGAGCTCAGCTCCTCCAGTTTGTGGGATTCGCTGTTGTTGCTCATTTTCGATAGGGTGTCGATCCTCTTCATGATTATCTCCAACATATCGCTGATCTTTCTCAGGACCCCACGAGACTCCAGACCGCCCAACACTGTGACACAAAACAATGAGTACATGTAAGTTCGGACAGATACAAAAAGCAGTCATGTACTGCTAAGAGACCTATGGATACCTATGCTATGTTAATCAAGAAACATTTCTTATTATTGTCAATGTTGATATATGCATATTTTTTTTTTTTTTTCTTTGATGAATAGTAAGTTAAAAAGATCAGCTTTTATTTAAAATATATATTTACTTGTACAGTGTGTGGAAACTGTTGCCTTAAATTTCTCAAGCATGTTTTACCTTTTAAGTTGTTAATACAAAAACATATAAAAGAGTGTTGGGACAACGATAGACCATTTAGTTTGAAGTCACCATTATGGTGGTATGTGTTTGCTTTAGTTGGGCTTTTCTAAAATCTGTACCCAACCTGAATCACTTTTTACCCAAACCCAGCATGCATAAATATTTTTTTTTTTTAAAGAAAAATCTGACCTGAGACAGACCCAATAAAATTAGACCTGAATCCGGCCTGACCCGACGACATGAACCAAACTGGAACTGAACGTAAATTACATTGATATGTGCACAGCCTGCAGCCCCACAGTCAGGAAAAATCCTGGTGTCCTGCTGACTGATTTGGCTGCTGCTCCATTACTTTCATTTAACCCATTTATTTACTTATTACTTTATATCATTGTCTGCCAATGGATACAAGTTATTTCTGAGTTAGCTCAAGGAAAGCCTAATAAATCATTCACTAGTATTGTCTGCAACTATTTACCTCATCTCCAGCAAAGGGCTTCTGCACATAAAAAAGAAAAGCCCTGCATGAACAAGCAGCATAATGAAGCGAGTGGCTTTTCCTGATGGATCTCATAGTTATAAGATGGATTTCTGTGTGCAAGGTTACAAACGTTTGTTCCTTTTCTACGTGCGTTTCTCAAAACTGCACTTGACAGGAATGCGCAAGTACGCACTGAAGTGCTGAAATGTCAATCACTCATCATTGTAACCTCATTACATCCTATATCTTTTGGTGTAATATTACCTGACGATAAGATGATTAAAATGTATTATTCGGGTCTTCTCAAGCCCATTAGGAAAAAGCACATTTATTTTAAATTACCCAAGACCTGAGGTTACTAATACCGAACCCGACCTATGTCCGAGGCACTCGTCAAAGTTTTGGACCTGAACCCGCTTGGGTTGGACCTCGGGTTTTCAGATCTAAATGGACCTGTGAAGACCTCTACTCTTGATCCTTGATTTTTTAACGTTAGTTTTTCTCTGGCTGCTGTCTGTCACATTTTAGTTCCAAAGATGATGAAGAAAGTTCTAATAACAACAGTCTTTATTAAATAAACCAAATACAGGTAGATCCAAAGCGTAACAGCACACGAAACAGTGTGTAAACACAACCAATACCGGACCACTGAATGGAGCACAAGGAGGAACTTAAATACACAGTGAATGATAAACTAATAAAGAACAGCTGTGATGATTGAATGAGTGTCTATGGAAACTAATGATTGTAGGGAAACTAGGAACAAAGGAAACAGAAAACTGGTGATAAACTAAAAGTCCATGAGAGAGAGGAACTAAACTGAATGTATTCATGACACTGTAAATGTGTGTTTGTAAGGTACATTTTCCATGGCAAAGAAAGCCAATAAAAAATTGGGGGATGATCTGTTGGATCTGAACATCGTGTATCCTGATTCACAGATCGAATCCCAAAGTTTATCACTAGACGTTAGACTTTACATGTCTTCAACATGCACCCTTAAGTTATACCAACACAACTTTCCTTGTAAACCCAACTCAAATATTTTGTGTAGCAGAAACATAACCCAGTTGACCCTTCGCCAGAGGGTTTGATTGACAGGCGAGCTAACCAATCATAATGCCGAATTCACCGTTTTGTCTGACAAAGCAGTCGGGAGTTAGCAGATTAATGTAGACTTGAACTTGAAAAATGGTGTGTATTGATGTCTTTCCGCAATTGAAACAACATTCCTTATGATGTTCATTCATATTTATTTCATGGTATAAATTAACTAGTAGGAAGAGATGATCGGAGAGACTTTGCTTCATATCAAAAGTAACCTGCTCTGTCTTGTCTGTCGGCGCATTGTCAGTGTATTTTTCACTGCATAAGAACTGTCACGGGAAAGCACGGAAACAGGCAAGTAGATCCGAGTGCAGCTCTTTAATAGGCAAATCCAAAAACATAGTTGTCCAATCAAAGGTCATAATCCATCAAACAGTCCATAACAAAAACAGGGAAAAACAAACAGAACGTCGTGACCGTAAATTAAACCACCATGACAAGAACAGAACAACACAGACTAAATAGACAAACACTGATTACAGAACTCAACACAGCTGGATACAATGACAGGATAATGAGTCCAGGAGTGAGTATGGGAAATGAAGTCCAAGAGGTGAAAACAAGAGTCCGGGTTGGAGTGCCCTCTAGTGGCTGATTAGGGCACTCCCACTAGTGATCATGACAAGAACATGATGTGTGGCATAGCTTTTTGGACGTAGCAACAGTAACTAAAGGGGGCGGGTCTTTGCGAACGGTCAATTGAATGAAAGTGAATACACATCATTGTAACACAGTAAATATATTGTAACATGTTTTTCTATATATGAAAAGCAGCAATTCCTTATGTATTATTAACAATATATTTTTTTCAATACATTTAAACCGTTTAGTATACTGATCATTAATATATGGAAATATATTTTCTTTCTGTAAGGGCAAGTACCAATCCAACATGGAAATTTATGTTGGCCTAAGCTGTTCAGCAGAGGAGAAACACAATACAGAGATAAAGATTCTCTAGGGCTACACTATCTTCTGAGAAAGGCTCAAAAACAAAGTCAAGGCAAAACAAAGAGCCTAAATGGAGACTGAACTCAAATTCGCTGGCATATTAGTTGTATTTACTCATAATACCAACAACAGGCTGAGGGTTTTATTCAACAACATTTCAAAAGCTTCTCATTAGCACAGCCTCTCTCTCTCTCCAGAGCATCAGCAATGAGGCAGCCTACTTCTACTCTCATCACTGAAGAAAGGACACAAACAGCACAATACAGGAAGGGGACCAATTAGGCTGACAGTCGAGTTTAATTTCAGAGCTTTCAGAGCTCCTGCTGTCTGTTTCCTGGGAAGCTGGTGCGAGTGAGTGGATGCCTCTCACCTGGCCAATTAAACAGAACACATCTACAGCTGTGAGGTCAGTAGGCCTCCAGAACACTCCGCTCTGACATTCTCTGTTATAGAGATCATCCTGAAGGGAATGAATCTTTTTTAATGATGATGGCTACAAGAACATTACAGCCGAGTTTCTTCTAAAGTGTCTTTTACCCAGATTAAGGCCTCTGTGGCTGGTCTTCCTCAGAACTAGACTACTTTCTTTCAGGGTCAAACAATTCTCATAGTTGGATATTTGTACTTTCATTGTAAGTAGCATGTTCACATTCATAATGATGGTAAACAGGGTTAATTTGTCATAATGAAATTCTGTGATTGTTTACTCACCCTCATGCCATTTTAAATGAAGAAAAAAAGAATGTTGAAGTCTAAACAACATTGGATTCCATGGAGGAAAAAAAAAAAAAAAAAAACTCTGACTCAGCTAATTGGGAAGGATTGGCCAAGGATCCCCTAGGACGTTTGACTAACATGTAACGCAACCAATCACAGTTCGTTTTGTTCATGTTTAGGGGCATGAAAATGTAAAGTTAATGTCCCTACAATAACAGACCAGCGTGTATCTAATAAATTATTCATTCAAGAATGTTGTGAAAGTTTACTACAACAATGGAGCCGCAAACTTCATATACTTTTGAAAATCCAGCATTTAATTGATTCTGGTAAGCGCTCATTGTCACAGTTGTAAATACGACAGTGTTCTTCTTCCACAAGGGGGTTAGGTGTCATGGCATTTGTTTCCAGGTGGCTCATTAAAGAATGCAACGCACACGTTCTTTAGGATTTGTCTTCGACTTTGAAAATCCTGAAGCATTTCCAGTGTTTCCAAGTGTGCCATATGCATCGAACCAATAGGACTTGGTTCTATTGGTTGGTGATTGCCTGAAGGCTGATCTGAATGATAAGGAGAATCAAGATATGCCTGGATGTACTTAAATTTTCTTCACCTCAATGAAAGCAAAACAGAGATTATAGTCTTTGAATCTTCGGAAGCTGCTACCTCCCCTTGTCTAAATTTTGGTAATTTGTCTTCATGTGTGAAACCACTAGTGAAGAACTTGGGTGTGTATTTTGATAACGGTCTAAAATTTGACAAACAGATTAATACGGTAGTCAAAACCATTTTTTTCCATCTTAGAGTCTTAGATAAAGTAAAACCATTTCTTTCTTTTAAGGACTTTGAAAGGGTCATCCATGCTTTTATTTCAACAAGGCTTGATTATTGTAATTCCCTTTATATGGGTATTAACCAAGCATCTCTTAACCGTCTCCAAATGGTACAAAACGCTGCTGCTAGGCTCCTTACTGGTGTGCGCAAACGGGAGCATATTACCCCGGTACTGATATCTTTGCATTTGCTCCCAATTCGTTACAGAATTGATTTTAAGTTTTGTTGCTGGTTTTTAAAGCTCTGAACAGTCTAGCTCTGGTATATATTACTGATTTACTATCTGTTCATAATCCTGGAAGGTCTCTTAGGTCTTCCAACCAGAGACAGTGAAACGTTCCTCGGGCTAGACTGAAATCAAGAGGAGACCGAGCCTTTGCTGTTGCCGCACCAAAACTCTGGAATAGTTTACCTGTTTTTATTAGAACTGCCTCTACACTACATGAGTTTAAAACAAAACTCAAAACCCATCTTTTTTCTCTGGCTTTTAATTGTCGTTGATGTGTGCTGTGTCTGGTTTGTTTTGCGCTGTAATTTATTGTGTACATGGTGTTAGTTTGTTATACTGTACAGCACAACAATTGGTGAACAATTGTTGTTTTTATTGGTGCTATATAAATAAAGCTGAGTTGAGTTGAGAGTTGAGTTTATTTGGACCAGCTTGCTCCTCTGAATCTCAACCTGTAAGTATAATTAATAATTGATGTTTATATTTTCTAGTGATCGTTCAAAATTTGTAGTTTTGTATGTTATGTTGTGTAACGTACACCCTAGTCTGTGTATCTCCAGCTAACCTGCTAACTCACGTTTCTGTAGTTCTGCTATTCCGATGTGGGTCCAATATTGTCTAAAAATATGTTGATTAATGCAGCTTGTCTGTCTTATTACTTGGAGCAATAATCAATGATGGAACACGACTTTTGTTTACAAAGTGTAATGCATTATCAGCTCTTCACGTTTGTGCTCGGCTAACGTGGGAGTTTACAACATAGCTGTGGGCCCGGTTCGCTTACATAACTGTAAAACAAACTGTTTTTTTCCTCTGCGTTTTTATTATTACAGTAGTATGGAGCTCTATCTGTACTGTAATAGGATGTTAAGATGCTAGTCCACGCTAGTTGAAGTATTCTCTCTGTAAAGAGTAAACACCCATTGTAATGTCAAACAATGATATAGCCATTTTCTACTTTGTTAATAGTTATGACGAAAAAGTGTCATACATCTGGCCTAAATGTTTATCTTATTTTAGAGGTTTTCAGCTTCGTTTGGCATTCTGATACAGCACATAAAGTATAACAGTGATGCTGCTATCACATCTTATAAATAAGCAAACTAAGGTGAACCTTACCATAGAGAAATATCGCCTATTCCTATTGAGCTCCTTAATTAACTCCCATAACAATATTTGGAACCTTTAAAGAGGCATAATAGGGGCACTTTAAAAATGCAACACTCTTTAAAATCTCCTGGAGGACTTACCTATTGTGACCTACCATTAGTTAATGTTCAAAATTTTCTTGAGAAGGTCTGGCTCGAAAGCAAATATGACTTTATATCAAACTTCAAATATGTGAGCCAAATAAGTAATATCTAGGAGAGTAATATCTAATGCTCAGATGCACACTTCAAAAATCCACTGAAATACACCATCTTGTCATACTATTTTCAGCATAGGTATAATATTATTTGGAATGCAAATTTTAATCATGCATACAATTCAGGACAGATTGTATGCAAATTAGGATGCAGTGAGTGATATTTGAATAGTTGCATAGTGTCACATTTATTTCCCTTGCCAAAAAAAATGGGGGGGGGGGGGGATGGGGATGGGGATGGGTGGAGTAAACAACCACCAATCATATGCTAACATGCAATCGTACACTTAGCTTATACATTTCCCATTCATTTGTTTACTGAAGTGTGAGTTGAAATTTCTGTCAGAGGTTACTGACAGCTAGTCAAAGACACTGGGTTAAAAATAACCTGGAACATCTCTTTAAGAGAATCCTAATTTCATTCAAATTGACTCAAAACTTTTCCTATTGTGCTCCTTAATCAACCCTATTATGCAGGCAGAACAGTACAGATAGCAAAACCAGCAGCACAGTTCAGTCATTACTGTCCATGAGAAAGTCACCAACATTTGCTTATTTAGAATATACATGATTTTATTGGGTTTTTAATCTGATGAGATTAATTTCTGCTTTTGAAAATTGGAGATGAACTCCATAGTGTTTGAAGTATGGAATACTAATGTCTTTGAGAATCCCTGCTAAAACTAATAGCATAGCTAGAAATTTTCACTGTCTCGGTTAACTATAGTCCCGATATAGTCCAGCTATGAGTAACTAATTTCTAGCCAAAATAACCTTGAATTTGGTTACATGTCATTTTTGCTAAATAACTTACAAAATGTATGATATTCCATCATATAAGCAAAGTCAACAGTGATTTGGTTTCATTTATATAACTAGTCCATTCTTTGATGTCTAGTCTATTCTTGGGCTATGGTTAGATGTCTATTAAATTTTCACTGACAGCGCAAATTTTGCCTTGTTTTAGATGTCAGGGCTGTGTTTGGACAGCTATTAGACATCTTTTAAATGCAAATTGCTTGCTGGGTCTTCTTGACTATCTTATCCAACAAGACAGCCAGTCTTGTAATACTTAAGACCAGATTTGGCCTTGAGTCTCCCTTAAGTCCAAGGCCATATTTTCACGGTCTTGGTCTTTTCATGGTTTCTTAGGTCTCAGGAGCATTTGGACTCAGTCTTGACTAGGACTCTAAACTGGACATAACTACTACAACACCATAACTACGGTTTGTGCAGGCTTGCTAATATTATCTACTCTGTGCTACTATGTCTCTGGACCACTGTGTGTGAGCTGTGGAGATTTTTGTGATTGTTCACCCCAAAGGAAAGCATGATTACACAGCCTGAATTGTTCAGATCTCTTTAGGTATCTGTCCTGACTTAAACTCAGGATTTGACCCTATTCTGGTTTTGGTCTTGTCTCAAAGACAACTTAAAGACCATGCCAGTGTTGGTCCACCAGCAAGGCCAGCATCAACCAAGCACTATAACAAGCCTAGACAAGCTTGCTAATTCATTCTGGTCTTGTGCCAGGTCTATTTTTATTGGACAAGACCTAACAGTCTCTAGATTAGCAAAAGGTCTCTATAGGAATTAGTACATGTTTCAAAACTATGTTCACCATACCACAGTCAAATCCCAGCTGAAATGTAAAATCATTATCCCTGATTCCCTAAACCCTCTTGAACCTTAAGCTATACATTTGATCTTTGTGATGTTCTAAGGTTGACATTAATGCGGACACCATTTTCAAAGCTCTGGATCAGTGAATGATGCGAGCAGTGTGTGCCTGCTAATCCTACTAACGTATGCTGCCTCAGCTTCCTGATGTATTTATTAGCTTGCTGAAAATCCCCCATTTGTTAAACAGCGAGGGCTGATAGAGTGATTCAGGACTCCCACATGCAGCTGTATATTGCTGACTGGAGCCGGATCTTGGATGGAAATGCTTGTGTGTGCATGTATGCAGGTGTCTGTGTTAGAGATCCTTAAGGCCATTATATGTGTGTTATGTGTGGGTGAAGGGGTTTGGGCAATAGAGTAATACTGTATCTAGCATTCTCTATGACACATTTATTTACTACTGTACATTTTGCTTTGCAGATCAAAGCTGAAAAGATGGGAAAGCATGGGAAGCGGGCGCACCTACAAGGACGCTAAAGACTGCAGCCTCTGGTGTCAGTCGCCAGTGTGCCTCGAGGCCAGGGGAGTGAGATTTACACGCACATCTCTTACTAGCTTGCTTCGTTACACTCACCCCCCATACCTCACTCTCATCTGGGTCACGGCACCAAATGTAACCAATCCTACTTGACCAGTTCCGAGTGGGAATCAAACGGGCGTCTCCGGCATGGGAGGCTGGCACGCTGACGAGGAGGCTAAAGACTGCAGCCTCTTGCGTCAGTTGCCAGTGTTCCTCTTGTGGCCAGGGGAGTGAAGTTTACCCGCACAGTTTTTATTAGCTTGTTTCCATTACATGTGCTATACGTTGGGTCTACTATCAGAAGTATTTCTATCCTTTCATTAGTACTGGGGCAAGGCCACCCATCAAAAAAGAGAAAAAAAAAAAGGAAAAAGTGTCCTCATATTGTGATACTGTTATAGAAATATGAATATAAATTGTCTTTACACGCAGTACAAGTCGTTCTCAAACTGCATGTGCAGTAAACAGCTTAATCACTGACAGACTGAACTGAATTTGGAAGATCTGTTTCATACAATAGTAAATATCCAGCACCTCCTTTTTGTTTTCTGACTTACAAATGATCCAGTTATGCTGTGAGAAACCAGTGCATGAGTAAACTGTAAACTGATTAGCTTGTTTGACTGATTAGATCAAAAGAGGGATTCATTCCCAATCTGACATCACTAATTCTGATGCAGACATGACATGATTGCTGAAATCTCAGAGAAAATGAATCTCAGGTCATCATATCTCCACCATCAGACAAGGATTTAACAGTAATAATTTAAGGGTGCACAGCAGTATTTCAAAGATGCCCAAAGATGCCCATGTCTAATACCCAACAGCCTATGCAACAATTTGTCACCAAATTGTGTACTCTAAAGAGTACCACAAGGGTTGAGGACGACATTTGGAATGGAGCCTTAGTTCATATCGGACCAGGTCAAGTGGCTGGATACTGAATAGGTGTTGATTTGCTGAAAATTCCAGTATTTACTAGCTCTGTTTTGCTTGTGAACAACGTAAAAATGCAGGTCCACCTAGACAAGCACTGACCAGCATAAACCAGGCTGGATCAACATGGAATTTGTGCTTGATTTTTCAGCAGAGATTTGCTCATTGTTGTGATGACAATACGATTTGTAAATCTGAATGAGGTTTTCACAGCATAGATTCAGTACCCAATCACATGCCTCATATCCTCGTACTTTGGACAGTCATTAAAATGCTTTGTATAAAGAATAGTTTCAGCACTTGAGGGTGAAAAAATGTCAAATAGTGATAGAAAACATGTCAGTTGGAGTTAAAGAGTTTTATGCATAACATATATAGCCATATATGTTGGGATGCGGAATGCTAGCACATTTATATAAACAGATTGCGTGCGTTGTTCGTCCAATCAATTACACTGAAACCGCAAATAAAAATGTTAACAGAAGAATTAGGAATATACAGTGTGAAATGGTTATGCTTAAGCTTATGAATACCCAGGAATAAATAACCCTGGGTGAATTAATGAGAAGTGTGAAATGATACGGGGTTAACTATTTAAAGTGTGAAAAGCCCTAATGTGTGTCTACATAGACATATTTTTTGTTCATAAACTTTAAAGTACTGTGAGTTACATATGCAGTACTTCATAAGGCAAGCCACTGGCAACACTTAAAACAACTTTCACAGTTTTGATATATATAACACTTAATATAACCTTAATCAAAGTCATACTGTAGTCTATTGCATCTTTTGGAGCATCAAGCAGCAAGCTGATAGGTAAACACTTTGAGTCAGCACAGGCTGTTGGGTAAACATTCACTGCTGGCTGGGAGCTCCTGAATATGGAGAAGTGTACCGCTGTGATTGACTGTGTCTTGGTATTGTAGCATGCTGTAAGCCCTTTTGGCTAAGTGCATAAGACAGGCCATCTAAACCAGGGATTGTGGGTTTTAGTCTCATCTGGGCTAAGTTTAGGTTGAGTGAGGCAGGATATGCCTAAAGGTCAACGGATATAAACCATCCTCTGCTAAGACTGCTCATTACTCCTGAACTTCCCCTCAGGGATCAATACAGTGCATCTGTCTTCTAAGAGTTAAGAGTCTTCTGTACTGAACAGCTGGAGGAAATGTTTCCAGCAGTGTGAGTGCAGAAGATACAGATGTGTTATCACTAATTGGCAGAAGAATAAAGTCACATTGTGCTATATTTGCCCGGGTAAAATGAGTAAAATGTTTGACTCTAGTTTAAAGAGGCAAACAATGTTCATATCATGTAGTTAGCTTTGAAAATCAAACATGGGAATATTGCTTGCTGAATGCTAAACATTCTTTAGTTGCCTTGACAAGAATTTTTAAGTTCAAAATACTATCTGTTACTCATAAGATAAACAAAACTATTAACGTTGACTTTAACTGGAGCAAATTAGTTGAGTCAACTTAGCAAGTTGAGCATGAGAGGATGCCTTTTTTAAGTTCAAGGGTTTTTTTGGTTTGTTTTGTTTTGTTTCGTTTTACAGTGCAGAATGCCGTAATGTGGATTTAGAATTCTGCAGCAGCTCTGATCTAGACATGGAAACTAGATAATTGGGTGAACTATCACTGTTTTGGGTAAAGTAGTGTCATTGATAATATCAACAGGGGCAATTCCTCTGGGGAGGTAAAGAGGCAAGTGCCTCAAAAACTGGAATGAGAAAATAATCCATATTAGAATAATAAAACAATACAATTTTGTAATGTAACAACATTACAAAATGTGACATTAAAACATGTATAAATCACTTATTTGTCCAACAACGACACCCACAGGTGCCTCCTCTGATTCCATTGACTTAAAACAGACACCCTAAAGCAGTGGTCGGCAATAGGCAAAACTGGCCCGCCAGCAATAATATCTGGCCCACGCCCGCAGTCAGATTATTTTGATAGCAGCTGGTTCTGAAATAGATCTGTCTGGAGAGCGCAGTTCATGGTTGCATAGCAACGACAGATATCACAGGAGCGCAAGCGCTTTGGAAAGGAAAGAGGCTGCGGACACACTTTCCACACGTTTTTAGACGCGACATGTTAATGGCCCCTAATATTATATTCTTTGCAAATAGCGACAACTTCATTGCAGATAAGACTCATCGGCTTTGCATTCACAAAACCAGGTAGGATGAACGCATAGTTGTCTTTCCATTCTTCTTTGTATTCCCTATTTTCGCTGTCAACTTTCCTCTTTTGACTTTTTGAGTATTTCTCTCACCAGCTAGCTTAAATGTTAACATCACTCTGCACAGAACGTAATAGCGTACCTCCAGCACGCAAACAATAAAAAAAATGGAGTTTAGTACGTGAGGATGCCACGGAATAATTCTGAGTGTAAAAGTAGGCTACGTCAAATAATTATTACAATAAGTTAGGCTCCATTGTGTAACAAGCAAATTAAAATGATACTCATTTATTATTCACAATATGGAAATAAAACATAGTTCGTAATGAGCATGACTCAAACATGCCATTAATGAGCTTATTCAAGTCCTCTTTTAATTTTTTTGTTATTTTTATCTATTCCTCATCCATGCCAGGTTATGTGTCACTACTCTGCTTTATTAATTTATTCAGTGTTAAACCCGGACACCGCCACACAAATTTGGCTTTTTGTTAATGACTGTCCTACTACAGGCTTTAACACAGAGTAACAGCTCACTACCAGTTACAAAAGACACTGTAACAGTCTGTCACAGGCAATTCTAGTTGCATTTTTCATCAATTAGCCTAATTTCTTAAATTATACTTCGACTATGTTCTGGCCCGCCATCTAGTGGAATCAAAATCAAACTTGAAATTAGCTTGGTGAAATCAAAGGTAGCCTACTACATACTCATCTGTGTCCAGTGTTTACCGAGCCTGATGACTGAAATAAGTTGACTGTTAAAAAGAACAGCTGAACATCTGTTGACAAATAAAATGTATTGTTTCAATTCTTAAATTGTGTTTTTAGTTACTATTTTGGAATAAATGTAACTGGATGAGATTTATACCTGGTTTTAATGAATAGAAAATTAATTATATAGTTAATGTAAAAACACAAAATAGAATTGTATTTGGTTTCTCAATTTTATGTAACATTTATTTAACCAGGAAGATGTGACAACATTAAGTTTTTACGAGGTGTGTGTGTTTGTGTGTTAGTGTGTGTTATTGATATGCTTATAGTGTATTTTCATTTAGTAAATGCAAACAAGTAGCTTGACATAATTGGATCACGTACTTTTTTCTTTCTCCAAAAATACACAAGCATGAATTTAAATTCTGCACCATACCTCTCCATAAAACGTTAGTGATGATTAGTCGCAGTGAATGCCCATTTTATGAGTGCAGGTGTGGATATATTCCACATGTCAAAACAAAAGCTACTAAAGTCTTTCCCTACCAAATGAACTGCCATATCAATGAAATTGAAACTAGCTTTTCATAGTACTGTTGGATGAAGTCACTTGAGAGAAAAAATGTAATAAGGAGGTACACTAGAGCCAGAATAAAAAAAGTAATAAATTCTCAATTTTTCTCTTGAAAATTTAATCCCTTGTCTTCAGCGTTCTGTAATGAGAAATATATATAAATAAATATCAATACCCATCACCTTTTTTTTTTTTTTTCACCTGCTTTTTTTCACACTTCACAATCTAGTAGAGCAGACTTCCCCTGTCCTGTCTTACTGTGGCTCATCTGTGTCTCAGGGATGCAAGAGTGTGTGTGTGTTTGTGTGTGTATGTGTGTCTGTACTTCAATTAGCAAACACTCACTCAGGGATATGAAACTGAAGTAAATAGGCTTGCGGGAGGGATTAGAAAGCATGTGACAGAAAAGGGAAAAAAGAGCAGTGGAACGATTAGGAATATTAGAGCCGAGTGCCAGAATATATTTCCACAGAAATGGAGAGAGAGAGGGAATGACTCAGGCTACAGCTCTTCATCACACACTCCACTGCTCATACACTTTAAACAATGACCACTGCCATCCAGAAGAGCATGAGTGGCCACCACTCAATGTGCCACCATCCCAATATCACTTTTAGCTGTAGGAAAACAAAAGCTCTGTTTTAAAAGCTAGTGACCTACAATAGCAACATTTTAGTTTTCATAGATGCACTCCTGACAAGTGTAGGTATGACTTTAAAGGATTAGTTGAAATTCCAAACACATGATTTTGAAAAATAAAAGAAAATTCTGAAGAATTATCAATGGGGGCAGAGGCTTTTAGGATTCAAGAAGGATGCAAAAGCACCATAAAAGTCTTCCATATGATTTGTGCACTATATTCCAAATCGATGTGAATACTTTGTGTGACAAACAGCAAATCAATCGATGTGATCATTGAGTCACTGAACTCAAAAACTGGATCAGTTGAATTTGCGAATAAATCATTCAGACCAGTTTTTTTTTACTGGACCAGCCAATTCATTGAAAAGATATGACTCAGAAATTGATCTGTTCTTGAATTGGACATCAATAATTATTTGATGAACTCCAAATTAAGCAAGGACAGAAACTGAAATTTGATAGCATCACAAATTTGCTAAAGTTCACATATTAAAAAGCTGTTTCATTCTTAATAAGCTATTTTTATTATTATTATTATTAAACTGGTTTTCCTCTTGAAGTCATTAGAAAATAAAGAAATCATTAAAAAGGATTTACTGTGCCTTGGCTCCAGAATTCAAACAGCATTTGTTTATTTTCTTGTGACACATCACACATTGGACAAGGGCAATTACACAACCCTCACCCTCTTTGTGAAACAACCAAATTAATGTCTCCACTGCTCAGATAATTTTGCTTAGTATGAGTATTTACATAAGTATTTTGTTCATTATCTTTTTTTTTTTTTTTTTTTTTTACCATAAAGGTTCCAGGGTACTCCTCATGATATGTACAAAAGCAATATTAACAATTTTGAATTATTGAATCCATTGAATTCATCCACCAAATATACTGAGTCAGCCATTGAATTATTCCCTCAACAGATTTGTTGAAAAATATCCATCATTATTACTGGTTCTACTATCTTTAATAAAAAAAACTTCTACCTTTGAAACAAAACAAAACAAAAGCTGTATCTATTTTTCTCTATAAATGACAACAAAGCTCATATTGTTTCCTCCATTTTGTCAACTCACTGGTTTTACAAGTTAGTCATCCATTATTTATTTATTTATTTAAAGACTGGTTATAACCACAAATGTAGATTGGTCTAATTGGAATCTGAAAAGTAAGACTGATTACACCTTAAGGCTGGAATACACTACACGATTTTTAAAATCTGAACAGATTTTTAAAACACTAGGCATCATACACTTGCCTGACTTTGTAAGTAGTTACAGAGAAAAGTTGGGCATCACACACCACCAGACTTTAAAATTGTTCAGAACACAAACAGAAACACTCGCCTGGTTGCTAGGAGACGCATGACAGACAGGCGAAACAAATGCAGAAGGTTCATGCATGTCGTGCGCGAGCTCGCGGCTCCATCTAGCGGCTGTAAGCGGTATATAATAGTGTCTCAACATGATTACTCTTCAAGCGCCGTAAGTTTTTCCTTATTACCCGATCTTGTACAGTAGTCTCATTTTTTTCTTGATCTTTGTGACTTCGCACCATTGATTTGCATTGCTTGGGCAGCGTATGACTGTACCGTGTAACGTTATACTGTATTTATTAGCAACACATATAGTTCACTGATAAGTGTTCTAAAATCGGCTCAAAATATCAAACAGGTTTGATATCCTCCGACTGGATGGAATCGAAATCTGAAGCTAAAAAATTGGAGTCTGTGACCATCATATACTACGCGATTTTCCATGAAATCTGTCGGCTCAAATCTGCAGACTGGCTCTGACTTTTGTCAACTAGACTGTAAATCGGGGGGAAAATTCGGGGCAAAAATCGTGTAGTGTATTCCAGCCTTTAACTGCTAGTTGGTCAGACTAGTATTTATAACACAGTCTTAAAAAAGTGACTGTGCTTATGCAACTGGCCCCAAGCTGAATGTACAAACTTTAATCTATAAAACACAATACATTAGTAATAGCCTAAATAAATTAATGTTGAATTTCAATAATGTCCTTAATCTCCCTGCAAAGTGCAGGAAAGTCCTGTAGGCTACTAGCAATTACTGCCATTCGAATTGAGTATGGTCATCAGTCATTTTTACTATGCCCCCTTTGTTCTGTCATTGTCCTCTACGGGAAAAAAAAAATATAATAATAAAAAAAATTTATATATATATATATATATATATATATATATATTGACTATATTGTGTGTGTGTGTGTGTGTGTGTGTGTCTGCATTATAAGGCATAAGCACAGTAATATTGCTCTATAGCCATTAAGATGACCATCATATAAGTTAAAAAAAGTAAATAAATAAATAAAGTTTGTTATACTCAGCAAAGTCATCACACCCACTGTGAACTATGTCATTGACAGTCATTGGGTAAAGCTGTATAAATTAATTGCCTGTCAAGAGCCTGTCAGATCATCATTAATATGTTGCTTCCTGTCAGAGCCGAGCCATTTTATGTCTTATCTTGGTCTAACCACATTCTTGTGAGGCCTAATGGATTTTCTGAATTTTAATGAAGTTGGACCCAAGAAATCAGCTTGTCTAGGAAATCATCTAAAAATGCATCCAGATAACTGAGAATTACCTGCACAGTCTGACCCAAAGGTGAGTTCGTGCAACAGAATATCAGACTATCATAAAGCACATCAATTGTATTAGTCATGAAAGTTCCCATGGGGAATCTGCTCACTTTGTTTTCCATATTTTGTAAAAAATTCTAGAATATCTTTTTACAATTCAAAGCCATGAAGCTTGTAAACTTGGGACAAATTGACCAGGGCTGCATTTCCCAAAACAATCACGTAGATCGTAGAAGCCACCAAAGGTCTCTATGATCTATTTAGGCTTACAATGCTTTTGGGAAACACAGCCTAGAGTAGTTCTGTCAATATTTTGTAAAGTGAGTTTAGTTGACTTCCTCTTATAAGCCTTTAACGTTTTCTCAGTGGTAAACAATTTGGTAACACAGTAAAAGTGCAAAAACACTGTGATCCATTCAATTAGCCTACTGATCACAGCTAATGGAATAGATCTGTAAAGTTAATTTATATGCTGTAACAAAGCTCACTGAAGCCGAAGTAAGAACCCAAGTGCAGGTTAATTTATAACCATAACCAAAATACAAGATAAACAAAACTTGACTTTTTTATTACAAATTGACAAAACTACCCTGGGCTGTGTTTCCCAAAGGCATTGTAAGCCTAAATAGATTGCAGTAACCTTTGGTGGCTTCTACGATCTACATGATGCTTTTGGGAAATGCAGCCCTGGTCAATTTGACCAAGTTTACAAGATTCATGACTTTGAATTTTTAAAAGCTAAACAATAATTTAACCTTGTGGTACCATCGCAAAGAGGCACAAAATCACTTTCATGGACCTTTACCTGGACTGTTCCCTATTGGAGGAATGACCAGCCTAACTCAACCCAAGCTGCTGAGTCTTTAGCCATTTTCAAGGAACTGCTGAAGACCGTGTCTTTTTTGGCAACACACACACACACACAAAATCAAACAAGAAACAATGCAAAGACAGAACTGATAATAAGATAACAAGACAATAAACCAATGAGAACATGACACATGAGACAAAGGAACCAATCAGGACATGACACATGAGCTAAAAGAACCAAAAGACAAGAGGTGTTCAACTTGAAGTGGTACTGCTCAGGTACTGCTCTCTAAACGTTTTTGCAGTACTTTGATGTCATACACTGATTGGTCTGTGTAGCGCCGCTTCAAGTTGAACACACCTGAAATCTCATGAGGGGCAAGGGAACTCACATGACAAACAGGAAACAGATTGTGACAAATATCAAAATAAAAGACATGAAAGCATAAACATGACTAAAACCTAAAGCGGACGTGACATAGGCCTACTATACAGTGTTGCTCAAAAGTTTACATACCCCTTGCATAATCTGCGAATATGTGAATAATTTTAACAAAATATGAGATCATACAAAATGTTTTTTTTTGTTTGTTTTTTTATTTAGTACTGTCCTGAGTAAGATATTTTACATAATAGATGTACACATACTGTATAGTCCACAAGATATATATATATATATATATTTTTTTTTTTTTTTAAAAATGACACCGTTCAAAAGTTTACATATTGATTCTTAATACTGTGTGTCGTTACCTGGTTGTCCAGCAAATTCTTGAGTTGTCCAGCATGTTCTGCATATTTGAATCCTTTCCAGCAGTGACTGTATGATTTTGAGATCCATCTTTTGACACTGAGGACAGCTGAGGGACTCAAACGCAAGTATTAAAAAACACGATGCATTAAGAGCCAGGGGTGAAAACTTTTAATAGGATAAAGATGTCAGATTTTTTTTATTTATTTTTTTTTACTGTAGTACTGCCGGTTACACTTTATTTTACAGTGCTGTAGTTACATTGTAATTACTCAAATAAGTACTGAGTACTATTAATTAACTACATGTACTATAGAGTTACAGTTAGGGTTTGGTTTAGGGTAAAGCGTTAATGTACTGCCCTTCGGAAGAAACAGAAGATATTTACATGTTTCCCGGAAAACAAATTAAGTACAATTTTCCTTGATCTTTAAATTCAAAAGTTTATACCTGCTGGTTCTTAATGCATCGTGTTTCCTTCTGGAGCATCAGTGAATGTTTGAACAGATGGATCTCAAAATCATACAATCATTCCTGCAAAGGGTTAAAATATGCAAAAGATGCTGTAAAACTGAAGAATTTGCAGGACCTGGAACTTTTGAACTTTTGATCTTGTGGACTATATGTAAACATCTTTTAGGTAAAATATCTTATTCAGGATGGTACTGAATAAAAAATAGCATGCATTTTGTATGATCCCTCTTATTTTGTTAAAATTATTCACATTTTCACAGATTCTGCAAGTATGTAAACTTTTGAGCAACACTGTATATTGTATAAAAAATAATCACTAATAGGCTGAAAAATTGTATTCAGGTGTGTCAGATAATGATAGCAGGCACATTATGAAGTGTTGGGCTACTCCAAGACAAGGACTGGAAAAATGCGGATCAAGAATGATTTGGCAGCTCATCCACCTTCTACTGATGGAGATCTGAGATAAATGTAAGATCTAACACTGTAAGAAACTAACAATGTTTTGTTGCACATCATTATTGGACACAGACATTTGTCACTCTGTCCATATGAAGGTAATTGTAATAAATTAGGAGTATTTTCTTTTTAAATAAAATTAAATAGGATAATACAGGGTACGTTTACAAGACAATGATGTACTAAAATGGATACAATTTTTCCTTTGCGTTTTTCGCATACAGATAACAACATTGTTACAATGATCCCCGTTCACACAGGTTCGCAAAAACGTCTAAAAACGCTGTATTATTCATGCCAGGTCAGTAGTTGGCGATGTCACTTTGTAGTGAAACTCTACGCGCCTATAGACTGAACACATAATACGCATACGCATGACATCACTGTTTTTACAAATTCACGTGTTTGTAGTTTAAATGGAGATAACTAATCTTTTCAAAAATAAAAACACTTTTTTCATGCCCCCAAAACGCCATTGTTGTGTAAACTAACTGCCAAAATGCATAAAAAGTTTCCCATTTTTAGATGAAAATGGTGTTGTGTAAACAGCATTTTAAACATTATTATAATAAATATACTAAATGATATGTATGTGATTATATAATAATCACTGTAAATTATTTAATACTTATTTTATACTTAAATACTTTATACTTATACTTAATTTAATATTTATATTTATGCATGCAAACTAGGAGTACAAACAATTCAAGCATTGGAATTTTTAAGTGCAGTCACTTAAAAATTCCACCTATTTTTCCCCTAGGTATGTTTGTGGTAAAATGTGAAGAAAACAAACCTGGATTATGTCTAGTGAGTCAGTGTGAAATTCTGGAGCTCTTTTGCTCGACTCTGTCTGACAGCAGCAGTGGGAGTATGTGATAGAAGACAAGAGATGCTGCCGTGAAACTGCATCAGTTTACTTATGACTCACTAGCTGTAAGATGACCTGAGGGCTTCTGTAGAGTAGCAGGTCACCAAAATCACTAGCTCCAAATGCTATGCATGCCCACATCTGTCCAAGATATTTAGCATGAGGGGGTTTGATGGCATACATATACAAGTGGTAAATCAACTTGAAATTTAAATTGATCCCATTTACATGATATTGTTCATGCTATTACAAAGAAAATAAACAAGCAAGGAAGTCAATACATGTACCTAGTAAGCTACCTGTTTGCATTCATTTCAATAGCCTTTTTCACACGTACAGTCTTAACTGGTAAATTCCAGTTAAAATGGTGGTTGATTGTGGTTTCACTTTTTTAACTTTAGTTAGTGTGTGATGTTGCTGTTAGAGCATAAACAACATCTGCAAAATTTTGACGCTCAAAGTTCAATGCAAAGGGAGATATTTTCTTTTAAAGAATTCACTGTTTAAGGACTAAAACCAACGGCTGGTAGGGAATACAACGAGCTTCTTCCCGGGATAGTGACATCACTAACCCTAATATTTACATAAACCCTGCCCCCGAGAACACACAACAAAGGAGGCTAGGCCATGTTGGGCTGCTTTAGAGAAGAGGAAGAGTTGTTGTAGTAGAGTGTTGTTACAATGCCGTCATTTACGCCAGACCGCTTCTCAAACGAAGGTCAATTCAACATTGGATTTGTACAAAAGATTAACATGATGGCACATGCTAGTCGATTTGTTGAATCAACTCCACAACAACTACATACATTTATCCACTAACCCTTCAGAAACGTCCAGATGCATTCTAAAAGTCGTAACTTCTTCCTGAGTCTCTCCATCAGTGTCTGACTCAGGTTTGAACAATGTAAATGACAATCATCATTTTAGCAGCGTGAGATTCTCCAGTTTTGTTGTTGTTGAGCAACTGAAGTGCGAGCTGTTAAAGCTCCGCCCTCTTCTGGAAAGCGGCTGGGAGCAGCAGCTCATTTGCATTTAAAGGGGCACACAAAAAAATGGTGTGCTTTTTGCTCACACCCAAATAGGGGCAAATTTGACAAGCTATAATAAATGAGATATTTTGAGCTGAAATGGGGTATTTTGGGCTGAAACTTCACAGATGCATTCTGGTGACACCAGACACTTCTTGTATTACATCTTGTGAAAGGGGCATATATCCCCATTAGGAGATCATGTGTGAACAGGACCTTTTCAAAAATACCAGTAAATCATTTCTGGCAATTTCTCAATATGAGAAGTTGTAGCATTACCAGTAAATTAGTGGTATGATGCTGTGTGTGAACAAAGAATGAAGATTACCGCCATGAGCATACGCTGACGTAAAAAGTTTGCTTTGGGCCAATCATAAAGCTCATAAAGCTTTTAATTGTTTCTCTATGTAAACATGCACTAGACAAACACGTGACCATTATGCGCTCCAGACCCTGCCTTCTTTTCCATTCATCAGCACTGCAGCTTTGCAGTTATTGCGTAACTGCATTACTATAGTAACTATTGTGCATTGCATGTTTTTAAGAGCATAAACACATTCGCAAATTACAACGGTGCTTCATAAGCTTGTGCTCGGTCTTACTTTTTTCTACCCCTTTCCTCCAACCACCTGATTCCATACTGTTATGTAATACATCTCATGATCCAATCAACTCCCAAAGAAGAAAATCAAGTCCCGCACTACATTTTTATGCTCATTAAATATCCTGTTTCACTCTGAAATACACCAGATTACAGAATTAAAATGGGTTTCATTTCATGTTCACTTTAAGGTCAGCTCCAAAATGTTTGATCTAATCTGCAATTATTTTATCATTTTAATTATAGAGAAGTCTTCGAAAATGTGCTGAAGCAAATATTTACAGTGTTAATTTCACCCCAAGAATACAACAGCAGACTCCTTCAGAGTGTGCGTGAAAGAACTCGGCTCCCATTCCCATTAGACCGTCATTTAGCATTATAAATACACAACGGTGCAAGGAGGAAAACATGGATGCGGTGAAACTAGGGCACGTCTCGTGGTGAGAGCACTGGGGATGATTATATTACTGCTGTGTCCTTTCAATTCATTAAATTCCTTGAAAATATAACATTAATAATAACAATAATATGCAATAGATATGATTGATTTTGCAGCAGTCATTTGATTACATTTGATTTGTGACCTAGAAATAGTGTTTCTAATTAATTTTACATCATACATTTTCATTTTTTTTCCCAAAACTTTAAATTTAAATCTGAGATCTGAGACCAGACTTTCAGTGTGGTCTCAGACATTTGGTCCCACTGTATATACGAGTGAGAAAAGACCTCAATACAAGAAGATATAGGCTTATAATAGAATCAGTGTTTTCATCTTCTGCTGTGCCTGTGTGCAACAACTGTCAAAGGCCACAGTTTTTGAACCATGCATTGACTGTCTAAAGGGAAGAGAAGCACTGATTTTCATCTTGGAACAGTGCAGATATCTGCCGGATTGTGATGGAGCACAGGGACGACTCCAACTGAAATCTAAAGACCTTCCTAGAGGATGCTGTGTCAAAGCCCTGCAATCCACAGATTTATATGTCACTGGTAGCCAAACACAGTACAAAGCACACAGGAGACTTGACTAACCGGGTTGTGCACCATTCAGAATAGAATTGAGCTAGCAAACAAGATTCAGAATTGCTGAATGTAAAAAAGTAGGATTAAAGGGGTCATGACATGAGAAATTAAATTTTCATTGATCTTTTACACTTGCATTTGCTTACTCATGTGCAATAACAAGAGGGCATTGAAACCTTTTCCTATGCAATGACATTAGCCAGTCATAACAGTGGCTGTTTACTGACAAGTCTTAAAGTGCCCTTAAAATGCTATTTTAAAGGTTCCTAATTTTGTTTTGGAATCTCCTACAATTGCATCCAAAGTCAAAAAACACTTTAATTTTCTCATAGTATACATTGCAGAATCACCTCTTATCTCACAGTGTCTGAAATGGTTCGATAAAGGATTCAGTCTCTTTAAACCCCTTCTTTCTGAAAGCCTGTACTCTGCTCTGATTGGTCAGATGACCCAGTCTGTTGTTACTGACCTACTCTGGTCTGATTGCCCAGTCTGTTGTGATTGGTCAACCACTTACAGCGCTTGTTGGAAACAAAACACTCATTACCATTTCTGAATTTCAGGTCTGTTGGCTTCCTCGGCACTTGATACACAGTGATACGAACAGCATCGGTTTTGCCGTATAAATTCCAGCCCGAGTCTCAACCTTTTGGAAGTGCATTGAAATGGATTTGCTTTTGCATCTTCTAGACATGTCGACAACACAAACCAAACTCTTCCAGTCTCAGCTACAACTACAGCATTGAGTGTCAAAGTATAGATGTTGTTCATTGAGGGCGGTCAATGAAGACCACAGACTGGAATTATGCAAATTTGTTACAAACTTATGAACTGTAGGTTTGAGTAGGAAGTAAGACTGGAATTACTGACGAATCGTTTCAGGCAGTTCAGAGTCCCTTCTTTCGTTTGGGAGACAATAACTCCATTTATCCTTTGATCTTTGAAACTTTGCAGACCTTTTAACTGCTATATAACATACTACATGAAAGTTAATATCTGAGAAGGAAAAAAAAAAAGCAAAATATAGGGCACTTCAAAGGAGCCGCCCCTTAAAAAAGAATAATTTCAGATAGAGGGTCAGAATGAGAATTTAAAATGATCGTGTGTGTGTGTGTGTGTGTGTGTGTGTGTGTGTGTAAAAGCATTATTAACATTATAAGGGAACCTCAAGGAACATATTAAAATAAAAAATAAAATAAAATAAAATAAAATAAAATAACATGCCATGACCAATTGAACAAAGTATTGTTGTAATAAATAGTACTTAAAAAAAAAAAAACATTAAAGTGTATTACTAAGGTCTGTGTACCTTCTGATAGTTTGCATTTCAATTTGAAATTAAATAAGCAGAAATTTTATTTTTAGGTTCATGGGTAGAAAATGGATAAAGAGTTGTGAAAGGGCATAAACACTCCTGGCTGACTGGTCAACCAAAGATCAACCCATGCTGTAATGAGTTCTTCAATTCTGTGCTGAACACTGATGAAAAAAAAAAAAAAAAATCTTGCATTTAACGTGACCAGTTGAGATGTGGCAAGTCTGAAAAATATGACATAAAGCTATCGTAGCTATCAGAAGACAAGGAAAATAGTGGACAATTCCTGCTTTTCATTGCATTTTTTTTTCTAATTTTGATCTTGGCTATATGAAACATCTACAATCATTGCATGGAAAAGAGAAGATTTTCATCCCTAATAATGAAGCATCTAAAACTACACATTAAAGCAATATTTCAGGTGGCTAGATTAAATCTGTTAGGTTATTTTCAATTGGAATAGTAATAAATAAGTGTGTCCAGTGAAGGGATGTATTCTCTAAATGCTATGAGATTTTGAACCCCCATTTTTTTTTTTTTTTTTTTTTTTTGGCTCTAATGCTAGGCATCCTGTATTTCCTGCTTAACTAACACAAGTCTGCTATTTAAAACTGACGAAGTGCTCCCTGCATCAACCCACACACAAGCTTTCATTAAAAATGTATAATAACAAACCTCTCTTAGAATCGCCATTAGTATCCATTAGAGGCATAATCCCAGAACATATGCTGGATGGTGTTACTCAAGCTAGAACATGGCCAGAGTGAGGGTGTAAAAACTGGAGGAAATCTTTTGTGGAAGAGGATTAGAGAATCAGCAGGTTTTCTCGTAGGGACCAAAAGAGAGCATTGAGATAACATGTGTACTACTAGAGCTGAACATTAGTGTTAGATCAGCACTCAGTGTTATACAGTAAGTGAATACTGGTAACGCTTTTATGTTGTCGGGATATGAAAAACGGTTACTGTATTCTGTTACACATCAAAAAGGTGAAAAAAATAATTATTTAATGAATGTTAAAGAACATTAATGTTTTAAAAAAAGTAAATTACATAATGCAAAAAAAAAAAAAATCTGATTATGTAAATTGTGAAGTATTTACACATAATGTTACTATTACATACATAATTTGTATATTTCAGCATTATTTTACTTATACTGTATAAGTAAAATACTGTAAATACTGTAATACAATTACAAAAAAAAAAAATACATGAAATATAGAAATTGACATGAAAATAATGACCAGGCATTCAACGTTCTTAAATTTAATATGTCTCTCCCTTGCGGCCACATGGTGATCCACGGACCTCAGTTTGAAAACACCTGATCTAGCAGATATTACTATTCTTGTATCTTTATTTGCATTACTTGTAGCAATATAAAATGACAAAAAGCCAAGGGCAGTATTCACAAAACATCTTAAGGCTAAAAGTAGCTCCTAACTTGCCGATTTAGGAGAAACTCTTAATAATAATGGGCGTGTCAGTCCTAATTTTAGGACTCCTAAATTTTTGCTCTAAGAGTATTTCACAAAGCATTTTAGAACCAGCTCCTAAATCTGTGAAAAGTTAGGAGTAGTCAAGAGGACTCCTAAGTTACCTAGACCAAATCACAAACAATCCTAATATGACTGTTGTCAGCAGTCAACCCACAGACACAGTACACCACTGAGGCAATAGGTGATAGAGATGGATGCTGAGCCTTTTCTTCATAAATGCATTAAATATTTTGATTTATAGATTTTAGATCTGCGATGACATAACATAAAGGTTAATTCATGTACAGGCAAAATGTACTGGACATTGATGGAGAATAAAACATTGCGGTCAAGTTGAAAATAATATCCTATCGTCGGCGCCGATAGTCTTGTAGGCAGTGACTCAAATTTGAGTTCCGGCTTTCCCGATCCCATCCCCTCTTTCTCTCTCGTACTTTGCTTCCTGTCTACTCGGTCCTATCGTAGGCTTTAAAAAAAAGGCAAAAACAATTAGCTTAACATATACTTGTTTAATTAGTGACACTTAGCTTTCATTTTAAAATCTTTATTTGAATATGGCAACATACCTCATTCTACAATATTTCTATTATTGAATCACTGACAGAAACCCCTCCCCTATATCAGCCAATCACTGTGTGCATAGTTAGTAAAGCCCAAAGTATACCACACTTTTTACGTGTTCGTGAGGGTCAGCGTACAGTACGCATGACATGAATTTCGTCATCAGAAGAGTACGCAGACAAGAAAGGTCTGCACTCTAAAAAAAACTTTAATTGAAGTACACAGGAGATAAGATGACAAACGTTAACGTTTAAATTTAATGGAAACGTTTGGCATCTTATCTCCTGTGTACTTCAATTAAAGTTTTTTTAGAGTGCAGACCTTTCTTGTATTCTTAATTTGAAATATAGGTCTTGGCACCTGATTAGCTGGGAGAGCGTGGTGAATGCTTTAATTGCAGTAATTAGTTTATCCACAAGGTGGCAACCGTGCCCTGGGGGCATTGATTCACAAGGTAGTCGAAGAAAAACTGCATAAACAGAAAAGACCAGAACGCATGCGAGCTACAGACACAAAGGAGGCCTACATAGAAGAGAGATTATGTGAAGAGGTTAGAAAGTGCCCTCAACTCTAGCATGAAAGAATACAAAGATATTTACACGTGTTGTAACTCGTGGCGAGAGATCAAAACTGCATTTGCGTAAACGCCTGTGTACGCATATACGAGTCAAATTAAGTATACTTTGGAAGGCTGTGCATTCAACTGTGCGTGTACGTTCGCGTATGTCTAAAAAAAAAAAGTATATCCAGGGATGAAGGGTGATGACATCATCCATAGCAACGAGGTCAACCCCGCCCTTTCTCTTAGCTTAAGACTTCTTTCTATTCCTTAGTAAAAGTTTGTCTCAGCAGCTTTGTGAATAGGTTTTAAGAGGAAACTCTTACCCTAAGAACTTACTGCTATTTAGGAGAACTCTTAGTGGTAAGTTAAAATGTTTTGTGGATACGGCCCCTTAATGGCAATACGTGTAGTGATATCTGAATTTGGATACTGATTACATTATAAGTAATTCAGATGTAATTAGTTTAAAATAATTAGTCATTTGTAACTGGAATTCAAAGTAGCCCTCACATCTCACATGTCAGAGCTGGGCTCCCAAAACACAGTGACGTCCATCCCTGGATGATCAGCAGGCAGTGTTTAATGAGCGAGAGCCAGATGCTTTCTCAAGACTTCAGCCTGGGAGTGGTTAATTAATCAGATTGTGCTTTCTCGCTCTCTCGCTTTCTCTCTCTCTCTCTATGCGACCTCTCCCACAACATCACAGAACACTAATCCATCATCTTCAGCTTTATACTGGGGTTTGCTGAGCACACCATGAAGCAGTTTTCCAATTTTCCAGCAACTGAGTGGAGCTCTTAAGATGGCTATTTGCCACATTTGGGTACACCATTTCCTGTTGGGCACAGCGGTGTTGAAACTAGAAAGGAACTGAATATTAAACATACTGGCTCTGTTCCAAAACCTCTGTAGTGAGCTCATGTTGGCAGAATTTTAAAGCAGTATAGGTGTGCTTCCAACATGAAAGCTTTCACAAAAGGTAGACAGCATAATTAGGCTGCCTTGCTAAATTCTTAGTCAGCATCGCATGCATCTTTTTTGGAGAAGACGTTCCCAACTAGTCCACAAAGAATCTGTGTTGGCAGATTTCATCATATTAGGAGCACACTTCATTTATCAACTTTCACAAATACCCCTGATGAGTAAGTAAAGGATGACAGGGTGAGTTTTTCCTCATGGACAAGTTCTTTTTGGCATTTGCAGTGAGCGAGACCTCTAGCCTCTGGTGTGATTTATTTTAATACACACAAAAGGTGATGACTGAAGACAAATGGGGTCTTCTGCAGCCAGAGATGCTATTCACAGCACACCGACCCCCAGATAATCAAGCCTGTAAAAGGCCAGCACAAAACCCTCCATTGACCCCATTAATGATCCCATAAAATGACACTTTCCAAATGCCACCGGATGAATTAGATATGCATATGGTCAGCACAGGTGGACATGCAGAGCTGCCAGTTATTAATGTACCTTCGGTTCGGATGCTGAATGGGGAATCGCCCAGTCGCTTGGCCGAGAACTGCCCCCCCAGAGAGGTCATTAAGAAGCACAGACTGAAGAAACCGATTCCCGCCACAAATATCCTGCAACAGACAAAGAGAGACAGACATATGTATAAATGTGCTGGGGTGAAAAAATAAGAAAAACTTCCAGCTAGACAATGATGACCAGAAGAATATATTGTTAAAATAAATATATTATCCTTGTGAAAATTTTCTTTTAAATGTATAGTTCTCCCAATAAATTAAAGTTCACTTAACTCCTCAATCTTTCTTTAATAGATTAATAGAGTGCTGCAGTAGATATTATATTTTTGTAGGCTGACCCATAAGTTAAGCATCTCCCTGGTTCCCTCTACAAAAACCCAACAGGATTTTTCCATTGGCTTTTGGTTTACTGCAGAAAAAAAGCACTGTGGTCAACAAAAGTTCATGAGTCTTTTGTTCATCATGCTAATCTTCACAAATGAACACAACTTTTATAAATTTTGAAGCTTAAATAAAATCATCAGAAGTAAAAACATAGGCTATAAATGGACTGTACCACAGTCACATGACTTCAACATCACCATCATTAAACTCTAAACAACTCTTTCAGTTTTTTGCTTACAAACATCTTCCTTAAAAGTGTGAGTTAGAATAGTTTGCAAGAGTGAGATTAAAAACAAAATGAGGCTGTGAAAGCGTCTAGTGAGTAGATTACTTGTTCGGCTGATGGCGTTTAATGATTGACAAGCTCTGTAGTCCCATTTAGACACTAGTTAGCTTTTAAAGTAAAAGCTTTAAAAAATCACAAGGGGGTATTACTGATGTATTTTAAAACATGAAAATATCTTGAGCTTGTGTGAACCACAGAACTTATTTCAGTCATTTAACCAAAAAACCACTGACTTCAAGACGATGGAACCAGAAGTACTAAAATACTCAATTGTTTCCGGGTTTTGGCCTTTAAATATACGTCATCCCTGCAGCACTCTAAAACTGTTGTGCTGGTGCATCAATAAATGGCAATCACAATGTGGTGGTTCAAATATTTAGATTGGAGAACAAAGATGAGAGTCGCAGCAGTGTGGAAGTCATTATTTTCAGTAATATCAACTTAAAATTAGGTCTGCTCCTCGCACAAAGCTATTATGTGATTACAGAAGACTTGGAATATAACACATGAGTCATTTGGCCTGCTGTATGTAATGGTGGGGATATTTTGTTTAGAGCTTCTCAGACATGAGCACTGTATAGTGATCATGTCATTATATAGAAAAGAAGAGCAGAACAATAACAGCATATACATTTTATGTAATTGTGTACATATAATGACAGAAATGTATTTTTGTGTGAACTGTTTCTTTAACCTTCATTGGTGCATTTCCATTGACTTCTCTGTTCACATAAAATCCTTTAATTAAACTAAATGAACAATATTAAATGACCATGTCATATCAGAGATATGTTTTGTAGGATGGCAGCTTGTGCTAGAGCAGAAATAACCAAAATAACCCAACCAACCCTGCTGTTCAAGCACACTAGTGCTTATTTTATATAATAATAATAATAATAATAATTCTTATTCATTCTAACAACTCTTACAACTCACCTCAAGATTGTAACAGCACTCTTTGTACTTGATGTTAATTTATACTGTTTAGAGCAGGGGTTCTCAACTCTGGCCCTTGAGGGCCAGTTTTGCTTCAACCCTAATCAAACACCTGAAAAAACTAATCAAGGTCTTCAGGATTACATGAAAGTTATAGGCAGATGAGATTGATCAAGGTTTGGACTAAACTCTCCAGGACAGCGGGCCTCGAGGGCCAGAGCTGAGAAGCCCAGGTTTAGGGATAAGTAGTGATTAGAGGTTTCTACTTTAGTTAGTAGAAGACACATTTTGGGATTTTACAGTATATCAAAATTTGAGAAATGTACTGTGAAGCACAAAAAAAAAAAAAAAAAAAAAAAGCTTTGAGTTCAATAGACCTTATTCACAGCAGTGCCATCTTTGATTTTAATAGGAATGACAGCGAGGCTGTGAGGGATAGACATAGGCTACATCTCTTCAGTGGGTTGTACTGTTATTTAATGTGTTTTTGAATTGTTCTGCTGATGAAAAACTGCAAAGATATCTTTCCAGGAAATTTCAGTAGACAAAAAATACAAGAAAATATGAGCTGTGGAAAATGCTAGTGATCTAAAAGCTTCATACAGTGGATGCCACTGAAAACATGGTAAGTCTATCCCTCACAGCCTCGCTTTCATACCTGTCTTTGCTCTGCTCGGAATAAGGTCTATTGAGTTCATTCAAACAACACTCCCTAGTCTCCCCTACTATATTGTTATCCTTGATGACATCATTCTCCAGAAAGCGACATCATTTTTGGTGGCTAAACAACTAAAACTTCAAAAGGTATTATAAAATGGAACTGATACTTTTTTGATGTGTATTGTCTCAGTTGGAAATATTTGATAACTCCCATGAAAATATCAATTTCAAAAGAAAGTCAAAATAAATTTCAATGTTAATGTAACCTAAATGTAATTCCCTAACTAGCACTAAATAACTTCCTTCCTCTTAGGCATAATTTTCATTTTCTTTCCACTATATAATTAAATATGCTAATACAATACTATTTCTGTAATATATATGTAATACTCTTTTATATAAGGGGAAAATTGCTTAAGCGACAGCTACAGCATATTCATTTTAAAAATTGCAGAGTTCCTGCAGAACAGAATGACCCACATCCTCGCGCTGCTGGATTCCCGCCACTGTGCAAAACAGCGCGAAGGCTCATCAGAGACTCACTTCTTACACCATCCTCACATCATTCCTGAAGCTCCTCTGACAACATCAATGAAAGCCTCTCAAGAGCCGAGAATAGTACCACAACCTCCATAAAGTCACATCATTTTATTTACAGTAAGCATTATGTCTTTCTTTGCACTTTCATGTAGTAACAATAGTGGAAAGACGAAGTTTGAGATCGTTGATCAGCTTTGTTCGAGGGCGCGAACTTGACAAGGTCGATAAATCAAGTTTGTTGCGAAATATTTCTTACAAAAAAACAAACAAAAAAAAAAAAACTATCTATCTATCTATCTATCACAACAAAACTAGCTACTGTACACTACCATAAAGAAACTAAACAAAACGACTGTATGCTAATAGTATTAACGTTGTTACAATGTCTGCTCTCATATTATTAAGATTTCACATTAATTTAGTAAGATTTTACATTAACAAATTCTGTTACTGATGTGTTTCGGTGGAAACTTACGGTTATGGTGCATTTTTTGTAAGAACTTAACCTTGTGGTTGACCACAGACACGAAACGAAGACCTCACTTACAGTGGTCAAACGCTACAGTGCCAATACGAGGTCTGTCTGAATGGTGTGTCAAATATCTGCAATGTCTGAACATTTCAAATAAGTCATAGATTGTCGGGTCTTACCTGAACGGTTTGAACGTCAGCAGGCATCTTCTCATCATAGTTATACACTCGCTATTTACAGCAATCATTTTTCACGCGGGCTGTGCAACAACATACTCAAATGCATAATTTACTTTATTATTTCCCCCCGGTTTAGTTACTTAATATGCGAGTTAAATGCAAAAGCCTTTCTTTAAATGAAAGCTCTTTGATGAAGTTGCTCAAAGAAAAACATCCGAAGATTGCTGAGCAAAGTAAGCAGCTGGTCATTCATTTGGTGATGTTGAACTCCTATTCATAATAGTTTCCAAATAGCGTCAGAAGTAATCCAGCACACTGGTCCATCTCTGTACATTTTGGTGAAGTATCAATGAGTAGAAGCTCGTGAGGGGAATAACCGCGTTAGAACTCCCTGCGCAGCGCGCGACGACACTTGATCAATTCAGCGGCACGACTGGCGTTTTCTGTGATGTCAGCCATCACTTTCACCTTCTCTGAGAATAATGTTATCTCTGTGGATCAAAATAAAGACGAATATGGTTCAGCTGCTTCGCATGAAGCGTCTGAAAGCTTAAACCGCTCCGCTGTAGTTTCAGAGCCGTGGACAGCTCCCTTTGCATCAGCTCCAAGGCATCAAGAGCGCCATCCGATGGATTTCTACCAGTTTACTAGGATAATCCGATCTGAGATATGACGAATTGGATCTTTCTTTATGCAGCGTTTTGTTAAGGTGCTGTCACTGTACTTACACTCTTAAAAATAATGTTATTATTGCCATCTTTGGTTTTATGAAGAACATTTAACATTCATGGAAACTTTCCATTCCGCAAAAGGTTCTTTAAAGTCGAAAAGGGTTCTGTATATATTTTTTTAAAATGTTCTTCATACTATAAGAAAAATAGTTAGCTATTTTTAAGAACAGTTCACTGAAAGGTTCTTTGGGGAACCAAAAATGGTTCTTCTATTGCATCACTGTGGAAATTCCCTTCTGGAACCGTTATTTTTAAGAGTGTGCACAAAATCCCCCTAGATTGCATCATATTTTGCCCATGAATAAATAATAATAATTTAAAAAAGTTATATTTTGCATAAAGAAAATGAAGCGTTCACAGCAATTAAACGACAACCTAATTTTTATTACTGTAAAGTGTAATATATTATTTGAGATAGTGGGATAAGCTGTGTCATTTTAGAGGTAAGATGTCAAGTGTTATAAGTGAGAAAAATCTATTTGCTAATCTCATGTCTTCTTTTTTCAACATTATTTTCAAGTCTATTTAAAGGGAAAAAATAAATAATGTTTAATATTTGAATGTAGTGAAATACAATGTAGAATTTGTAATAGTTGTAGTATTTCCTAGATTTGGAGACAAAGCTTAATATTGCTATCAGTTGAGCACAGCTTAAGCCTACATGTCTGAACAATTTACTGCACTGCTGGCATTAGAAATGCTTCATTTTATAATTCATGGCTAAAGTTCAGACTAATACTTTGTTTTTATACATTGGCACTTCACTTTGACAATTACTTGTTTTGAATATGACAGACTCTTTCTAAACATATCATGTGACAAAAAATTGTGCACAGTTTGCTAGATTAAGGGAGCAATACTTTTTTTTTATTCGGTGTACTAGAATAGGTTCATATGGTTTAATGTTCAAAAACACATAGTTTTTCACATAATGAACATTATTGCAGCACCCTTATTCCCAGTCGGTCTAAAATGCTCTAGGGTGCGTATACCAGAAAGCATCATTAGCCAACCATGGTTGTAAGTCCCATTGAACTCTATTGGTAATAACGGAACTTGTGAGTGGTCAAACACCTCAAACATGTGCCAGAAATGTAATGCCCCTTGTTACTATAATCGCAAGTTTCAGATTTTAAGGCTTCTAAAGCAGTTGTAAACACGCAGTTTATAATCTTGATGGTATTATCGTTTTATCAGTTCGATTCCCAGTCAGATTCTGAATATGCAGATGATCAAGCAGATCAATTGGAACCAAATTTGCAAGCACAACTTGGGCAGAACGTTTCACAGTGGTAAGTTTTTATTATTTTTTGTTTTTATAGCCGGCGTTGTACACTGCAGGTTCAGGAAGCTGTCCTATATAAATGCGCTCTACACAAGCAAACCCTAATTTCATCAGTTTTCAGATCGCCAAACAAAGCGATTTTGTTTTCTCAACGAAACACACAGCGTCTCCAGACATCATTCAGTGAAGTCTTGCCTTCTTTCTTTGCACATGCCTTTGGGCGGGCATTAATATTTCACATTGTGACGTAGATGTTTGCAGAAGTATTATCTGGACTTCGACTGTGGTGTTTTATGGCAGGTCTGGATCAGTGTTCTCTGCTAGATAGAATAAATCCCTATAGACTGAGCTTTGTAACTGTACAGATCTTATACATGCATAAACAGATGCATTACACATTAAGGGAAAGGAAATCATATCACATGACCCCATTAATGTATGCTGATCTATGCTTTATGCTTACACTATCATTGTGTCTAGACAGGATATGTTTCACTACAGTATGAACAATAATGAGAATCTAATGAGAGTCATCATTCAGAATAATGAGGATTATGAACAAACTCAAAGGAAGTCAAGCACTCTCAAACACATTGTCTCTTGTCTAGCTCATGGTTTCTGCTAGTTTCATTCCCATCATTTCTGAGCCCTGAGAACCCAAAGGACTATTAGCAGTGCAGCCCACACCTCCGGGTGACACACTTCATATCCAGCAGTGAGTCTGACAGATCGGCCATTAATGAAAGCTTCTCTCTGTACAGTTTAAAATGCTGAGGATCTGTTTTCAAAAAAAGAAAATCAATAGTTCTCTATTTCCTAGACCCAGAGTCTCAGAGTACAGCAGTACAACTACAAAAAAGGACAGTGGTGTACAAAACTTTTTGGCTGAGTAGAATCCATATTGTTTCAGGGCTACTTGAAGATAGAGAGATTTTTGACTATAGCCAAGGGAAAAGTGAACAACAAGATGATTGTCTTGTCTAACAAAACAGACATACGGCATGCACTGATTGATGCTATTTAGTGCTGCCACACTTTCTATATAAATTTCTCTTTGAAACAACACCACAGATGCGAGAAAAACAAGGAACATAAAGTTCTCTGCCGTCAGCAGGGTACACAATGTCTGGACTTGTTAACCTGCACCCTGCATGTGGAACACAAACCTTACAAATGACAGACCTAAATGGCTGCAGTTAATGAAGCTTTTGGACTAGAGACAATTGCATGCAACATAAATCACAAATAGTTCATTATATTTTGCAGGGAAATGAGTGAAACTGACATGTTTTTCTCGGTCTGCTGTGTTTGATGTCATTAGTAAAGAGCTTCTGACTGTTCTTGTGGTGTCATCAAACAATCAGCATTTTTATTTTCCTGTGTCTACATAACAGACTTAGACTAGTGAGAGCTGTGCGTGTAAACCTCACTCGTCTGAACTCAAGAGATGCTCTACCGACTGATGCTAGAGACTGCTCTCTTTAGCCTCCTTGTTAGAGCGCCCGCCTCCCATGCCGGCGCACCGGGGTTCGAGTCCCACTTAGAGAGGATGGTTCGAACCAGAGGGGTTACATCTACAAAGAGATTAGTCACATGACATTTATGGCTCAGGTAAAACTGAGTGCCTGTGAGCAAAGATAGCTGCATGCAAGTGACGTTTACTTCTAGTCCTGCGTCAGCTGAGCAACTGCCATTGAGATGAATGGGAATGCTAATTTCTCCAGTTATTAAAACTCTTTGAGTCAATCAGCATTTACTTAGAACAGTGGTTCCCAACCCTGGTCCTGAAGCCCCCCAGCACTACATTTTAGTGCAGTCCTTTGTCATTGTTTTCAATAAGCGACCTCTATAGGAGAAACTTACATACTGTGCCTTTAACATGAACTAACAATGAGAAATTCTTAAAGCATTTTTAATCTTAGTTAATCTTAATTCCAACATTTATTAATACATCATTAAAGTCAAAATTTGTTTCTCTTAATACTATTTAATGAACTGAGCTAACACGAACAATGAACAGTTGAATTTTTATTAACTAAAATTAACAAAGATTAATACTGTAACAAATGTATTGTTCATTGTTACAGTTAATATTGGTTAATGCATTGTATAATGTTAATAAATGGGACCTTGCTGTAAAGTGTTACCAAAATAGTAACAGAATATGACTATGTGTAGAATATGTGTATGTTTTATTATGAAAGCTAGAGTACAGTTATTATAACGCTGTAATGGACTACTGACTTCAACTCGCACCCCAATGTTCTGATGCTCTCTCTCTCTGAACCCAATGCAAATGAATTGTAACATCCAACTGGTTTATTTTTATGAGTGAAAATCCAGCACTGACAAAATATCAATATATTAAATATTAAATATCATCTTAGAATTTGTGGTTTATACACATTACTAAAGCAACACATAGAGATATACAGTGCTAGTTTTACATTCTTGGGTTACTCCTACCTTCCAGAAATCAAATTTATCTCAGTCTGTTCGTCATAAGCCAGCCAGTCACTTGTGTGTTTAGATGCCAATAAAGCACTTCAGGCTCACAACTCATCAAATTCAATTTACTCTCACTGTGCGCTCTGTGCACTCTAAATGCTCTCATTCATTCGTGTACATTAAGAGCTATCGGTCCACTGGAACTATTGAAAATCTAATTGATATTTTCATTGAAACCTTTAATATTTGAGGTCAAAACGCTCTTTAAAAGCAACATAGTAGTAAGGACAGCTGGACACTGGACCTGCATCCACAGACCTCTTAAGTCTTAACTTGATAATCTTGACTGCAGTCTTCAGAAATGATAGAAATAACAAAATCAAGACTCAAGATGATAGGGCTCAAGACTGATATTTGGGGTTAAGGGTTTGTTCAAATCTCTGAGACACCCAGAATTGTGCTGTTGTACTTGACAGATGATAAACAGGTAGGGGGGAAAAAATCCCAGTTAAAGACTGACAGGGACCAGAGGCTTAGGGGTGGACTATTTTCAATTCTCAATTTATTTAAATAAACAATTTATAATGGCTTGTCACTGATAAAACAGCAACATTAACATGTCTTCATTATCCTTCATCTTTCATGGATGAATTTGAGAAATGAACCTATGACACCCAAAACATTGATTTTTCTTTTAAATATTCATGGACTCATAGTGTGTGTGGCTGTTAACAGCTGCTTTATAAAATATTAATATATCCAAGGTTTTTTCTTTCTTTTTTCTTTTTTTTTCTTTTTTCTTTTTTTCAACACATCTCTGATTTTCATACTGGTTCAGCTCCAAGGATAATTTTGCAGATTTTCATCCAGCTTTGTATTATTGTTACAATGGAGGTAGTATATGTAAATTAACAATGTGTACTGTTGCTTAGTGTTACCTGCACCAAGATATACCCATTTATTTGGCAGCAATAAAATGTAAAATGTGTCATCCATCAGACTTTTGACACATACAGGGCTTCTGTGGAAAAATACATAGCATACACTCAAAAAAATTATTTTTGATGCTGTTCACTTTATTTAAACAATTTATTTTGATTCAACACCATTGTATCAGGTTTCTGGTTTAAATGTGATTGATTCATGTTAAATTGACTCTTTGACTTAACTTGATGTTTTCATATTGAAATAACATGTTTCAATCAATTAAACTCAACCAGGACTCAATCAAACAGGATTTTCACTTCCCATCATGCTTTGCACAGGGACTAGGAGTGTAAATGTTGAAATAAAGTGTTATTTTAAGCAGTTTTTAGGAAGATGAGAAAATAGAAAGACTTTTTAATGTTTATTGTTCTATTATGTTGGTATTTAGAAGTTTCTGTTAATTAATAGTTTTAGGGTTACCGTTGTGGTGAATTGTTGCACTTGTGCTTGGGTTGAGGACCTGCTAACAAACTTTCAAATTACTCTAATAAGAAAGTAATCACTGTGGTAGTGCTCTGGGTTGCATTTCCCAAAAGCATTGTAAGCCTATGTTGATTGTAAAACCATTGCTACCCTTTACAATATTTTTGGTTAAGGCAAATTAGGAGGAATCCAGTATCACATCTAGATTTCTAACACAGAACATCACAAAAGTTATGTAAATCACAAAATTAAACAAGAATAATTAATTGTAAAAATCAATGTATATGAAAACAATTTATTTTTTATTTATTTATTTATTTATTGCTTTTTATTTATTTTATTTTAAATGAACACAATTGATTCTAGTTAATTTAACATGGTTGATTCTATTGGATTTTACTTTTTATTATTTTTATATTTTTATTAGATTCTTCCTTAGTCAGTTGTTTTGTCAGGCTGTGCCCAACCATAGTAAATAAGTTGAATCAACCTTAATAAATTAAGTTGACCCAATGTAAGTACATTAAATTGGAATAACAGAATTGCATAATGCTGAAAAAAAGTGCACTTAATCATGTAGTAAACCTTTCCATGATTTATTTTTATTTTTATTTATTTTTTTTATGTTTGTTCAAAGAGTTATTTTTTTGAGTGTACTTTAGCATTCACAGTGCAGTGCTTTATGAGTGGATTAAGCTTCCCTGTACCTTTTTGGCAAAAAGGAATGCTACAGCCTTTTTTTTTTACCTTTAGTCTTGTAGCACCAATTAAAAAAAAAAAAAAAGAAAAAGAAAAACTTGCAAGCTGTGATTGACCCATTTAACTTGCTTGCTGTGATAGTCTGTGTAGTTCATGCTCTTTTTAAAGATTTTATAGACTGTTACAGGTACACATACAGCACATAAGCATGATATCAGCCCATGTTCTCTAGATATTGGCACTGGCCATTGAAAAAAATCTTTTAGCTACCAGTCTGAACCTTGATAGTATCAACTGATCCTGTCTAAGTCTTTCAGCACCATGGATAGCAAATGCACTGCGGCTAGATCAATCAGGCACACAATTATTTGTTATTTTTGAGGAATAATCCAACAGACCCCTCAAGAATGTAACAAGCAATGGTCCAAGCAGACTCCTAGAAGTCTGCTTCCCACTGATCATTATCTTATATTGCCAATGCTGACACTAGCCAGGCAATTAAGGAACTTCCGAGTCATTCCTAGTGAGGGAAGGAACCACATGCAATAGCACAGGACATAGAAGGCCCATAAAAAAGGATTTATTTCCGTTAATTCAGAGGGAAAGTTTTCTATGAATGAGCATGCATATTTCCAGGACATTGTGTGTATTATTATAACTTTTATTGTCTTGTGTAGTGTCTTTTGTATTGTATACTGTTTTATGCATGCTTTATGACTGAACCACTAGTTAATGTAAATTCATCTATATCATGATTCCTATCAAAATAATCCTTGCACGGTATGCTTGTTATATTATTCAGCATATAAAGGGATACGAACTGCCAGCTCACTCTGACCATGCAAATGAGTCAGCTTCCGAACAAAGAAACCTTTCCAGCTTGAAAATTAAACCTTTATCATTGGTCAAGCCAAACTGGAGAGGTGTGACCTCTGCAGAAGTTAAAAGGGCACTATCTCAATGACCCCCCCCCCCTCCTCTTCTCTTTTTCTTCTGGTTGCTGTAGGTGTTGAAAAGACTTGAGACATCTGACAATGATGCTGCGGGACCCAGTGCGCAGCCGTGGAGCCAGAGGGGCCTCAAGTTACAACCAGCCCTGTTGTAAATTCTCCGACCATAACCGAGTCAGGCTAACATCGCTGAAGTTCATCATCCCTCAACCCAGAATACCTGTTGCAACTTCACCACCATCGAACTACCGGAGGCTCGTTCAATGACTAAGGCATTGTACAAGTATTGTACATTTAACCAACTAAACGGAATAAAACTGTTGTCACTGCTTGCAAAACAAAGTCCCTTTAACAATGCAGCTACATGCCCTTGAGTAGCACTGTACCTAGCAAGCAAGAGTTCTTTTTTTCTGTGGCCATGGAAAATATACTTTTCTGAGAGTTGATAGACAATTAATACTGTATTTTTCAGATTAATACTGTATTAAGTTAATACTGCCGATTTGCTAGAGCAATGTGCTTGACGCAAACACTTAAATGTTGTCATGGCTGAGGTGGATTCACTGTTGCAGTGGTCATTTTTCACTTTGACTATATGTAGACACAGAGTGCAACATTTAAATTCACATTATTAATTAATATCATCCAACATTTGAAAAACACTACACTCACTACAACAATGCCACAGGCATACAACACAAATGCAATGCATCTTGAGTAAAAGTCCTAAGATGCACCTGTACTTTGGAACTTTTTATTCTTCCATTCAATCTCCGGGTCACAGAGTGTGCAAGAGACACACACACGCAATCACCCTTGACACAGTGTTCCTTTGTACATGTGTTTTCATTACAAATAGCCAGAAGGATGGATCTCAGACTGAGTGATGGGCAGTGGAAAGCCTTAAGTGACCAATTCCAAGCTTTTCTGAGTAAAAGCTTTAAAGTCGCCACTCTTTTTCCTATTTCCCTCTTTATAGCCTGTTATCTTCTCATGCATTTTCAGTGAAATGTCAAGCTAAAATGTGAAGGCTTTAAATTAATGGTCAAATCCAGCTCAAAACCAGCTCAAAAAAAAAAAAAAAAAGAAAGAAAAGAAAGAAAAGAAAATTATGTCATTATAGTCACTCTCATGTGGTTCTAAACCTGTATGATTTGATCTTTTCTGTGGAACACAAAAGAGAATTTCTTGAATTTTAACACAGCATTGTTGTTGTGTCAAGAAATGTTTTTTTAGGTGAGAATGTAGTTATTTAGATGTCAAATATGTGACTGTCACGATCACCAGCTGGAGTACCCTTGAAAGCCAGAAGAGAGCACTCCGCACCAGACAGTTGTCACTCCATCAAGGACTACATTACCCATAATCCTTTGCCTGGATTCATCAGCACTCATTGTTTTCAGCTGTGGCTCATTAGCCTTTTTAGCTCACCCTATATAAGCCTGGTTCTTTCTGTTATTCGCTGTGAAGTCTTGTATGTGTCAGCACTGCATTTTTGAAGGCTCTTTTGGTTTTCTGTTCCTTGGTTTTGACCCTGTTGCCTGATCCTGGTTTTACTCTGTCTGTCTGTGTTCCTGTTCCCTGTTTATGTTTGGACCGTTAATCCTGTGTTTGACCTTTTACATGGCATTTGGATTACGATTGTGGATTATCCTTTTAATAAATACTGCATTTGGATCCTGAACCTTCGCATCTCAGAGCAGTACGTGACAGTGACTCATATATAATAAACATAATACTTAGTTTATAATTTGTTAAGACGCTTTTGCAGCGCTCATGTACCCACAGAGAACAGCCTTATCTTGGCCAGTCCTTTGGGAATTTGCCACTAGATCTTATGCAGATAGTGGTTAAACATGAGATATAATTCAGTTGGGGTATACCAAACAGGCAAGCTTTGGTCTTATTAATCTATTACTTGTTCCAGAGCAAAATGATTTGGGTTAAGGGGAAAATTCATAACTTTATATTTTGGCTATATTTAACTTAAATCCTCTACTAGAGCGCTGCTTTTGTAACATTTGACTAAATTGTTTGTTTATGTCTTTTATAATGGCTATTGTTAATTTAAAAACTGTTGTTCAGTAAATATTTTCTATAATTAATATGCCGTATTTGGTATTGAGAAAGGGTCCGTTAGAGATTATGAAATGGACTTCAGTGAAAGTTATATTATTACGCAATTAGATGGTGGCAAAGGCTGTCTTTATGAGTGAGTCAGAACAAGAAAGCTGTTTTAATGCTGTAATGGGATATCCACTTAACTTTAAAAGGACAAAGACAAAGATATCGCTTTCCTCAGAAGACATTAAAACAGATTTTTTATAATGTATATAATATTATGGACATCGACCTGAAGAATTAATGCTATCAGATGCAGGTAATACACTTGTTTAGTCTATCTCTCTCATAATACCATAATACTCTACTCTATAATACGATAAGCTTCAATGAAGCGACTCAATGTTCCTTTGTTAGTAGTTCTGAAGTGACGTTTTAGAATTATTAACGGAGGCTTTAGCTCAACTGTTAAACTGTCAACTTGAGATTTGAATCCATGGTGAAAGGAAGTAGTTTTGCACAAAAGAGGGTTTTTAAAGACACTCGGTTGTTTTTTATTTTATTTATTTATTTACACACTTGTGCCATCGAACTGTTATATGACTGTATGACTTGCGATGTGACTGTATATCAGCACGGCTGTAATTACGGCCTTGTGCAGTAGGTAATCACAGCGTGCGGCTATGAGTGTGATATATATATATATATGTGTGTGTATGTATGTATGTATGTATATATATATATATATATATATATATATATATACAGTTGAGCTCAAAATTTACATACTCCTTGCAGAATATGCAAAAATGTTAATAATGTTAAAAATGTGAGGGACTCAAACACAACTATTAAAAACTGTTCAAACCTTCACTGATGCTCCAGAAGGAAACATGATGCATTAAGAGCTGGGTATGTAAACTTTTTGAATTGGATGAACAGGGTAAATTATACTTTTTTTCCCTTCTGGTAAACTGCAAGAATCTTCTGTTGCTTCCAAAGGGCAGTACTAAATGAAAAAATATGATCTTTAAACAAAATAAGAAAAACTTGCACATCATCTTGTTCAAGGGTTTTCACCCCCTGGCTCTTAATGCATCGTACAAGGGTTCAAATATGCAATAGATGCTGGAAAATCTGGAGAATTTTTCTGAAGAACAGAGCTCAGTTTAACTTCTCAGAACAAACAAGTCACTCATGAACAACCATCATGAGTATTTAAACTTTTTAAACTATTTGAACTATAGTAGTCAACATTTGAAGTGGATCAAAACCTTTCATCAAAGTTGTCCTAAAACCTTCTTTTTAGGACAGCTTAGCTATTAGGACAACTTTGATGAACTATTTTGATCCACTTCAAATGTTGACTACTGTAAATCAAGAGTATTTAAACTTTTGAACTGGGTCATTTTTATAAATTCAGCTATTTTTTTATCTTGTGTAAACTTCTGTTATGTGTAATACTTTATTCAGGACTGTACTAAATAAAAAATAACATGCAATTTTCATGATCCTTCTTATTTTGTTCAAATGATTAACATTTTTGCATATTCTGCAAGGGGTATGTAAACTTTTGAGCTCAACTGTATATATATATATATATATATATATATATATAAACACATACAGCTTTGTTTGAGGAAGAGGCTTGAATTTAAGTTGTTATTCTCTGAAAATTATGATCTGAAATCTCAGTCACATTCATATTCATATTCAAAAATGGTACATTTATGCTCTAAGTGTGTCATCACTGGTTATGGCATGTTATGAGATTGATTGCTACACAAGTAACCTGAAAGCAAATGATGACTTTTTTTTTTTTTTTTTTTTTAAGAACATTTCCTTTACTGCAGACAACACTGATGTTAATATGTAGTTTAAGGCCATAATCATTTGATAGGTGTGCCACTGTAGTCCACTGATTTCACTAAGGCAACATGCTCTGATTGGCTTCCCCTCTTGACTGCTTACTTCATGTCTCTTCTCTGTAGGGAATAGACAGATGTCTATTCTCCAGCTGTTGCAGAGGTTTATGATACTCTCTCCTCCACAGCAGCTGCTGTCCCTCTATTCTCATCTTTATTCCTGCTGGCTGTGTGCTGTCAGTGTCAAAGCAGAGCACAGATTCACAGCAAATACAAGAAACTCCGATGTTTCCTGTCATAAATCTGATTTATTATCAATCACTCCTGCTGGAAACACGAGTTTTTCCATGACGTGTGTTTGTTCGTTTTTTTAAAGGACACAGACAACGGTATATTTAATAAACACTGTCATGTTTTATAAAATACAATGTTCCAATCATCCAGTAGCGCCCTGTGAAGCTGACATAGAGGGAGCATCAAAATCATTTTTTTTATTTTTTTTTTAAACCCACTCTGCTTCTGATGATCTCACTGAATTTCGCTGAATTGATTTTTCTCAACATATCCCATGCTCACTGTTTAGGGAACAGTGAGCACGATGTAGGCAGCATGTGGATTGGAACTCAGCTACAGTCATGCACCATCTCGCAGTGCTCTTTCACTGTCTTTAATGCACTGTTCCTGTTGAATGAGGTTCTGTACAGCCGAGGGAACTTGTGTTTCACTGACATTTCATTACCGGTGACCCTCTCATTTTCATTACCCTCTGGACATGAAGACGAATTACAGGTGTGATGACGCTTGTGCTCAGAGACCTGGAGAGACACAGAAAGAGAGTGAGAGTGCAAGAGTGTGACAGACAGAAATATCCTTACCACAGGCTCTGATATCAGGAGCTCTAATGCCACACCTTTGTCAATGCTCTGTCCAATACTGATCCTAAAGGATAGCATTTATTCAGCGTATTGTTGCTATGGTTACATCCTCAGCGCTGACCACTAGGGTCCCCAGGGCCCCTAGTGTGGATACAGCACTAGCTGATTGCTAGGGCCCAAAAGAGCTTGATTTGACTCTGATGGTTACTGAAATGTAGTTTGAAAATTCATAGGAAATGCATAGAACTGATCTGATTATGTAATCTTCTCTAAAGGGCCAGACTCAACATCTGCCAATATAAGCATTATGTGTTAAAATACAATAATAAAAAATAATTTAATTTCATGGCATTATTCCATCTCGTGTGTTCTGCACATCAAGGGATCTCTCTCAGCTGAACTGTAGAGAGAAAACCGAAGAGAAATTACAGAGCTGCTGAAATCAAAAATGTAGGACACAGTAGGAGGGCATTATGTTGTCATACAGAATTCATAAAGACTTCTCAGCTGCCGTACAGATGCGTACAGTAACATGTTGTGCTAATGAGATTGTAGACATGGAGGGGTGTGATCCAGATAATCATCTCAATCATACTTCCAAATAAAGAAATAGTACATGGTGTATAAAGCACTGAACATATTGAGTTACATGAATGGAAAATTCATACAATATCAATAAAGCTTGTACTGACGTACGGTTTGAATGCTGCAATCCGGTGTATGTGTGTTCGGTGGTAGTGGTGGGGGTAATTTTATACAATGCTAAAAATGTCATTTGATATTTAGAATATTATTTATTTCATTGCATTATTTTATTCATAATGAATACAATTGATTTATTTATTAATTGTATTTAAATAATATACATATTTATATTTATATAAAATTCAGTGTAATTAATGAAGGGTATTACACCTATATTTTAATTTAGAACTTGTTCATACATTTTTCATAATTTCCCTTAAAAAAGAAGTGTGCTTAATTGTATTGAATGGACACTTGCAGTTTACTTCAAATAAATAAAAATTAAACCATTCTTGCAGATAATATAATATGAATGAAATAAAAGGCCACTTAAAGAGTGTACTTAAAGAGAGTACACTTTCATGGCAATGTTTCTTAACACACAGTTTCAGACCATTACGTCAAACCATTAAAGGTGCAGTAAGAGATTTCTGAGAAACACTGTTGAAAGTGGATCGCAACGAGAACCACAACACATCTGTAGCTATTATTTTGGTAAAGAAACATCCTCTCTTGCATTGTCTGTTCATGCATTTTGGGTGAGCAATGAAGGGAGGGGTGTGCAAGACTAAATGGAAAATTTTACTAGGAAGACTCAGAATAAATATGAAATTGACATGTTATTTGCATGTTGTGACATTGCTCGCCAACCATAAATCACTCAATAATGTTTTATTAAAGGGTTAGTTCACCCAAAAATGAAAATTCTGTCATTAATGACTCACCCTCATGTCGTTCCACATCCGTAAGACCTCCGTTCATCTTTGAAACACAGTTTAAGATATTTTAGATTTAGTCTGAGAGCTTTCTGTCCCTCCATTGAAAATGTCTGTACGGTAGACTGTCCATGTCCAGAAAGGTAATAAAAACATCATCAAAGTAGTCCATGTGACATCAGTGGGTTAGTTAGAAGTTTTTGAAGCATCTAAAATACATTTTGGTCCAAAAATAACAAAAACTACGACTTTATTCAGCATTGTCTTCTCTTCCGGGTCTGTTGTATATCCGCTTTCACTCCACAGTGACGCTGCTTCTTCTTCTTCTTTCCTGTTTTACGGCGGTTGGCATCCAGCTTATTGTACATTACCGCCCCCTTCTGCTCCGGACAGTGACGCTGATGACGTGTTATCTAGTGCGCCCGAGCTTCGTTTACAGTCTGAGGGAGACGCACGCTGTATTCAAGCTATTCTACATTGTTTGTATTTTGGTATTACTATATTTTTTTAAATGGTGCGTAGGTGTGCATGTCGCGGATGTCCTAATCGCGTCACACGTTGCTGAATAAAGTCATAGTTTTTGTTATTTTTGGACCAAAATGTATTTTAAATGCTTCAAAAACTTCTAACTAACACACTGATGTCACATGGACTACTTTGATGATGTTTTTATTACCTTTCTGGACATGGACAGTGCACCGTACATACATTTTCAATGGAGGGACAGAAAGCTCTCGGACTAAATCTTAAATATCTTAAACTGTGTTCCGAAGATGAACGGAGGTCTTACGGGTTTGGAATGATATGAGGGTCAGTCATTAATGACATAATTTTCATTTTTGGGTGAACTAACCCTTTAACTAAGTACGAGAGGAACACATTCAAATTCCCTATCCAATCAGTATGAAAGGAGGCCTATATTTATACATAGCCGACTCACTATATGTTTCTTGACAGTATTCTGCTTCCCTCCACCACCGCGTCTCCTCACAATCGCCTGGTTACTATCCTAACCAGAGATACAGGGGAGAACTCTGGGTTCAGGCTAAATTTAAGATTGGAGCCCTCCCCTTGGACAGCACGCCAAATATGCATACTTTTTACTCTTTCTGATTATTTGTAAGTGTGAACTCGTGAAACTCTGCTTTGCACTGTTCCTAGCAACATCCCTGAATAGTTCTTCCTCACCTTGACTTGTTTGACTTGTGTGACTTGTTCAGTGTCACTGTATTCAGTGTCAAAATTGGTGTGATGCATCTTGCTGCTCCATACGTGAACACGAATGATATTTGAGACCTACAGAAGAGGGAAGTGTAGATTATGACATAATGTTCCTGTTTGGATGAGCTATTTTCCTCTTTTCCCCCACTCTCTCCCATTTCACACACACTTTATATTTGAAGACCATAAAGGCATAAAACAGCTAGTTTTGAGCTCTGCTCATTGGATAATGCTTGGGTCTCTTGTATTGCCTACCCTATTCTGCTTATTTGTTAGTGATGAAAATGGCTAGGCTTTGAGACTGAATTCAGACACGCACACACACACACACACACACACAATGACACATGATTGATAGAGCGAGCAGGGGATGGGAAATTGGTCTCTTATCAGCTCTACTCTGGTGCGCTTTGAACACATTCAGCACAAGGTCATCTGGGCTCAGGTAACTCTGGTCGGCTCTCGGTCGATAATGGACCACAGAGATGGAAAAGCTGTTCTGCCACACCGCTTCAGGCACATTAATACGACTACAAACAATTTCTTCTGAATTTATTCAAAAGCAAGCTGTTCCAACACTTTCATAAGGAAACATTACTCTCGTGACTTTTATTGTTAATCACCAAAATGTCACTTTTGAAACAAATTGTTTACTGCCATATTGCACTCCTTCAGGAGATTCCTTCACTTTACCAAAGACTAAATGTTAAAATGTTCAAATTAATGGAAATTCATGTTAGCTTTGGCAGTTAGCATATGCTGTAGCTGCACCACTGCACTGGCAAAAACATGTTTCTCTATTGACAGACTGTAGTATCTGTGCATAAAATAATGCATGGTACAATACAATCACAGCCAGAATATACTGGAACAGCAGGATGCTGGAACAATTAGAATTCATGGCTACTTCATGAAAGTGGTTGCTCATTTTCAAATCCTCATTTTCATGATGGGTGTGTGTAATTTATGTTGTAGAACAAAACATCAAAGTATAGTCAAGCTATGTTTACCACAGGCTTTATTTACTTTTCAAAAAAAAAACAAAAACAAAAAAAACAACAACAACAAAATTATTATAAAACCCTATAGGAAAATCTCGAACGAACCAGGGCAAAATTGTCTTCTGGGTTCTGACGTCATACCTTGAGTCACATGCTAACATTAACTGTTTAAAATTATACAAAATCATCATTCAATTTCAATGTCATGACAACATCTCACTGTTAAATCTGGTAGCTTTTGGAAAGGATATTTAAAAGGGACCGTTTACAATTCACAAACTCAGTTACAGGAATTATTGGTAATGCATAACCAGAAGTTCATCTGTACTTAAGGCACCATAAAATGTTAGGCAAATTGACAGATTGTGTAATAAAAACATTAATTCTGAACAATATGAGTACTTAAACAAGAATACAAGTTCCAAGTTATAGCAGCCAAATAAGAGCATGTGAAAAGAGTATGTGCAAATTCACAGTATTACTACTTCCGATGAGTTTGTGCAGTGAGCATACAATGGATACTTTACTATCCCATGATGAGTTGTAAATGGCCAAAGTCCTTTTCAAGGAAAGTCTTTTCACTTGGTGGCCTAATTTTCAATGCTTCTGAGCAGTTTTTTATTTATTGAAGTCTCTGGAATGGCGGTGAAGCGACACAACTGACACTGTAACATGATAAAGACAACATAAAGGATGCAGTACATTCTGATTGCATTAATACTACACACATTCGTACTATATATAACTTACGTTTTGCAACAGTTGCAAAGTAAGTACTTATTTAAAAGAAGGACCGAGTACCAAAAGTGCCATTTATAATAGTGCTAAGACTTTTAGGAGGTGTGTTTATCCACGTCAGTGTTATCTGACACCCGATGACAAACGTGATATGTGTGTTAATTGCCTGTGCGAGGAGCATGCAAGCTCAGTCCTTGAGGGGGCTGTATGAAACTTATGCTCTCATGTGTCCCTTTTCTCAAGGGAATTGGGACAATCATCTGTGCCTTGTGATTCAGGACCTGCTGAGGCAAGTAGGAGACTGAAATAATGGGGCTCACAGGTGGAGCTTGATGACGAATTCGAGAAAGGTATGAATATTTCTCATTCTTCAGCAACTGACGAGGGCGAGCTGCTGGATTACTATGATGTGTTATCACTCACATCATCTTCCCTTTCTCCCAGATCTCAGAAATGGTTATGTCATCAAGAAGAATGTCAACCTAGTGGAGAACAAATGTCTGCTGGCCAATGGACAGAGACAAAACTCCCTAGGCAAAATGTGTCAGAGATGTGAAGTCCAAGGATGGATGTAACTTTCCTCATCATGCAAGATTCTGATCTAACTGTTCCAGTTATTCTAGGAGTCGACTTTTTGTCCAAGATGGTATTGGATTTCCACAAAGCCCAGTACAGTATGCCTGCAGTAACAGAACCAAAAACTTTTCCTTTTCAACAACACCATGTTCAACCCTCTACATATTTATATCTCACTCTACCAGGACCTACTTGTGATGAAGAAACTCTCTAGCAGATTCACAGGTTAGCCCAAGCATCAGACACAGATCTCACTACATAGAAGAAAGTAGAGGATCTTAAATTAGTTAAATTGGCCTACTGTGTGCACTCTGCAGATTAACTAACTGCATCAAGCATCATAACTGTTGATGAAATCCCAGTAAGAAAACATGCTTACAATGTCTCAATGGAGAAGAAGCAATTCAGAATCAAAAAGAGTCGCAAGTACTGGAACTCTTAGACAAAGGAATTAACCGACCATCTACTTCACCTTGGCCCTCACCCATTGTTTTGTAGTTCAAAAGAAGGATGGATGTTCCAGATTATGTGTAGATTATCGAGGCCTTAACACCAAGACACATCTGGATGCTTAACCTAAGCCTCAAATTCAGGATATCTTAGAGTTTCTGCATGGAGCAACAGTATTCAGCACTTTAGACTTAAAAAAGTGCCTACTGGAAGCTGGAAATGGATGCAGATAGCATTCAAAAAACAGCATTTGTAAAATCTACAGTCACTATACCTATTTCTTTGTCTACCTTTTGGCCTGAAAAACTCTGCAGCATCCTTCCAACAGCTGATGGAACAGGTATTACGTGAGGTGAAAGGAAAGGTCTGTATAGTATACATTGATGATCTCGTTGTTTACTCAAAAATTATTTCAGAACATCTCCAGCTTCTTCAACAAGTCTTCATATACAAGCAAGCTTTCGACACCATAAAACAAGACCTTGTACAAGCTCCAGTTTTAGTTACCCTTGATTTCTCTAAGACGTTCAGAGTGCAAACTGATGCAAGTAAAGTTTGTTTTAGAAGCTGTTCTCACACAAGAGGTAGATGGAGAGGAGCATGTAATTCCATATGCATCACATTTGTTGAGAGGAGCAGACGAAACCTACACAGTGTCAGAAAAAGAGTGTTGGCAGTAGTGTGGGCCATTGAGAAGTGGAGGCAGTATCTGGAAGGATGCACATTTGATGTAGTAACAGATCATGCTGCTTTGACATGGGCATTCCAGCATCTAAAACCTTTCTCACGCCTCAATACAATGGACCATAATATTGCAAGGTTTTCATTTCACAGTGAGGTATCGGAATGTTAGGTATCTAACATGTTGTTGAGAAGTCATAATGCTCCCCAGGATACGTTACTCACGTTGCTTGCTACTGCTACCAAAATAATTTCACCACCGTGCAACCTACCAGTTGACCTCTCACAAATTGTCACAGCTCAAAACAACGACAATGAGATTCAAGAACTAGTCACTAAAGCAGGGAAACAGACAACACTTGACATGGCCAGAGTTCACAATGTTGTTGAAAATGGCTTTCTATTTCGCATTGTACCTGACGGTCAAAAAGGTCAAAAACTCCAACTAATCATTCCCTCTGCCCTATGACAATCATTCTTACAGTATGCTCATGACATTCCTCTAAGTGGACATTTGGGAAAACTTCAGGTATGCCATTAATTCTGCCTGGCATGAAAGTACAAGGTTTACGCCAGCAGAAGTAGCCTTGGGACGGAAGTTGAAAGAACCAATGGAAAAAGCCCTACAACCACTGCCTGACCCTAACCGCCAAGTTTACCCTATATTGAAATGACAGAAGGAACTAATCAGCTTGTTAGGCTCTCTGTGACTTTCCTTGGCCTCTGCTTTAGGTATGGAGTGTTGTTAGGCTCTATCTTGCTATGAGAGTCTTCGAGGCCTCCGCTTTCTATAGCTCCACTAGGATAGCAATTCCGAGGATAGGCTCTCTTTGAGCCTCATTGGAAATGTCCTGAGTGTGGGGTGAAGTTGGGCCTCCTCCCACTTGGAGAGTCATCATGTTGAGGCCTCCGCACTCAGAGCTCAGCCAGGCAGTAGTGCCATGTTGTTAGGCTCCCTTTGACCCTCCTTAGCTACTCCCTTTACAGAGGAGTGTTGTTAGGCTCCCTCTCGCTGTAGAGAGTCTTTCTGCTGGATCTTCCACTCACCAGAGCTCTGCCCGGAGCAGCAGTATCAAGATGTTAGGCACTCTGTGCACCTCCTCGATGGCCATTCTTAGGATGTGGCATATCTCTTCTCAATTTTCAGAACTATCATGTTGAGGCCTCCATCCTTAGAGTTTCCTGGGTAGTAGTGTTAAGTTATTTGGCTCCATATGAGCCTCCTTGGCTGCTGTTTTAATCTAGAGCAGGGGTCTCCAAACTCTGTCCTGGAGGGCCACTGTCCTGCAGAGTTTAGCTCTAAATCCAATTAAACACACCTGGACCAGCTAATCAAGGTCTAAATAAGCATATTAGAAACTTCCAGGCAGGTGTGTTGAGGCAAGTTGGAGCTAAATTCTGCATGGCAGTGGCCCTCCAGGACCGAGTTAGGATACCCCAGGTCTAGAGTGTTGCTGGGCCTTCTCTTTCCTAAGAGATCTTTACAATTAGGCCTCCGCTCCCCATGAGCTCTGCTTGAATAGTAGTTCAGAGTTGTAGGCTCTCTTTGAGCCTCCTTGGAAGCTGCCTTAAGTACAGAATGTACTTGCTGTTCTTTGGCCATCCACTTCTTGACGAATGTAGGACATACTACAAGGAAATTTGTCATTTGAGTTCAGCTAGGGACCAAGTCGTTAGGCTCTCTGTGAGTCTGATTAAATGAGCTTTTTGGCAGTGTCTTGTTCCCCTTCTTAGGGAACCATGGTTACATGTGTAACTGTAACCTGAGACATGTTCTGTTGTAATTAACATTATGCCACAAATGCTATCAATTTACTTCACTGAACACAGAACATTCCTGTAATAAAACTATAACAGCTGGTTAAAGTGTATTTTTTTCCCCATGAATTTATATTTGATGTGACAGCAAAAAGAAATGATTTCCCCAGAACTGACAATTCAGACAGTTAAAAAAAAAAAAAAAAGCCTTTGCTGTTTTGAGGCACTGACATCCATAAACACTGTTGTGTCTTTGTGGAAATAATCAGCAGTCTAGCGCAGTGTGATCTGCATTTGGACCTCTCTGCTGAAACAAGCTTTTCTACAATGTGTGTGCGTGTTTAGTCTGACAGAGACAGAGAGAGTAAAGGGGGTCGCACACCGGACGCGAAGCTCGGCGCCGCGCCGCGCAGCGCCACGCCGCGTCTCAGGTATCTCACACCGGACGCGCACATTCTATACGCGCGAGCTCAATTTTGAATCGGCTTCTGACAGAAGAGCTGCACGATGAGTTCTTACTTTATTTATTATTTATTTTTTTATTTGTATTGAATAATAGCTGACTTTTGAAGGTTCATTAATGAAGATCACATTATGTCTGTTATTGTTTTGTTGTATCGGTTGTCTAGGCAACTATGTTACATTGTAGCAATATTATTTAACTAACGTTAACTAGCTAGTCCGAGTAAAAACGTTAGCAAAACAAGTTATTTCGGTAACACTTTAAAATAAAGTTTCATTTGTTATCATAGTTAATGTATTAGGTAGGTTAACTAACATGAACTATGAGCATTTGTATAAGGCTGTATAAGTGCAGTTCATTATTAGTTCATGATAACTAATGTATAATAATATATAATATATTTAATATTTCGTATTTTGTGGGGATTTCACAGTACTAAAGAATATTAACTTCTAAATTATGCAGTATTCAACAGACATAATTACATTATATTATATATTTATCCAATGTAGACTATGAAGGTTTTTGAATCCCCTGTTTTTTATGTCCTCCTCAAACAGATCAAATATTGACGGACAACAAAAAAACTGCTGCACTGCTACTTTTACGTCGAAGACTGAAAAATAGAGGCAATCGAATTTCCCTGTGCTTTGTTATTTCGCATCACTGAGGTTAGTGTATGGAAAAATTGGCACAAAAGAGCAAAATAATATATTAGAAAGGGCTACGTTTATTATACATTTTCCCCAAATATGCTTAGACCTTACTCAAGCTGTTGAACTCAGAATGTAAAACAAGTGTATCTTGTAGCACAGGGCGAAATCAGTATGTACATTGACGATTTGAGGGAAATATAATATAAATTTAATATAAAACCTTGAAATGGCGCTCTGTGGCGCGGCAGGATTTTGAACAACTTCCTGAGTCGTAGCTGGGCGCCGCGGACAGGCGCCGAATGTCGCCGCCGGTGTGCGTACTCTCATAGAAAACAATGTGTTCGAATTTTAAAGACGTGGCGCGGCGCTGCGCGGCGCCGAGCTTCGCGTCCGGTGTGCGACCCCCTTAAGATAATAAACAGAGAGCTGCACACTCCAGTAGACGCCCTGCTGCGTGTCAGGCTCTTCCTTTCGGTTAAAAGTCTTGTGTGCCAGTATGTGTGTTTCTTATCTTTAATGCATCCAGCAGATGAAGAGAGCAGATACACGCTCCACATACACGCTCATCACTCTACTGTGAGCTGGTCTCGGATGGGGGACGAGAACAGGAAATGAGACAAATGGACAAACAAACACACATGTAATGAATTGATGTAACCACAGTAGCACTCAAAGGCGTAGCAGCCATTATACGTCTGCACTTGTAGAAACTAATACATTTCCCCGCTTACAGACATACACTTTAAATCTTTATATTTGAATAAGCTTTATCTTGCTTGATCACTAAGACTAGCACTCACCTATCAATAGCTCCTCTTCAGCACATTCTGAACGTCATATGACATGCTAGTTATAGACGTTTGTTTATAAAAATGTAAAATATATCAAATATATATATTTTTATATATATTTTATATAAAATATATATTTTACAAAACATGTTCAACTCTAAAACTTCAAGAAAATCAAAGTTAAATATCTGAATAAGTTCTGTGCCGAATTTTAGGTTGATATCTCAAAAAATAAGTTTCAGTAAGATTTTTTTGTGCGCAGTACCAAACTTTTTCACTAGATGACAACTAGTCTCCACTGGTGACTCTTCGATTTCCATATATGGTTTGAGTGATCTGAACCATATTTTTCCATACTTTTCAAAATATTTATGAAGTAGACATCCTATTCAGAAGAAGTTTGTGCAGTAATGTTAATATTTGATTTGAATTTGATCCCTAAAATACATATAAAAAAACATACAGAAAGAATCAGAGCGTGTGTTATAGTTTGGCACCACATCACAAATAAATGCTATTAATCTATTGCTCTGTCATTTCTTTTGAAAATCAGTCACCAAATATAAAAACTAGTGTCTGTAAGCTTTCAAACGATATATAGTTTGTCAAGATTTGTTTAGGTTTATACAAAGATATTATTTTTATAAATGTATAATGGTAAATGTCCCATAGGTCGGGGGAGGGGCAGTCTTAAAAATAGTGGTTAAAAATATTTTTATAAATCATAAATTCAGATATTTATTCTTTGTAATGTCTGAAAACTATTGATATTAAAAGTTAATTATTTAAACATGATTGTATGTTTTTTTTTGTTTGTTTGTTTGTTTTTTGTTTTTTTGTCATAGTGTGTCATAGTGAATCCAGTTAGGGTCGATTTGACCCGGACAATACAGGCAGTCGCCAGAAATTGATCAGTGCATGAGGGTTAACATACTATCATTCTAACTAAAAATGTATTTAGTTACTACTTGTAGTACACTTGAACCCATCTTTCAACATTTTTTATTTTTATTTTTTTTTAATACAGAGATAGTATGTTAAAAGCACATTTTAGTTCATATTCATGGTGTCTTAAAATAGCATAGTTGAGTACACTTAGATGTTCTTAAGAGTATCTCACAAAGTACTAAAGAAGACTTTTTAGTATATTAAGTACAAAATTAGTACGCAAAAATAGAGCATTTTAAGTACATTATGGAAGTGTACTTTTTTCACCTGGGTGAACAATTTCTGTAGACATACATGTATACAAATCTTATTATTTGGTTGATGCTATTGTGTATATAATCATTGATAACACAATGAATCAACACATTTGACTCATTTACTTAAAAGGTGCAGCAAGCAATTTCTGAGAAACACACCCCTCCCTTTATTGCTCCACCCACAAAATGCACAAACATGCAATGCAAAAGTGGATGTCACTTTATCATAGCTGAAGCAAAAGGAATATAATGCTTCACGAAAAATAAAGTGAAGACGACTAATGATCGGCAAGGAAAAATAAAATAACGAACATACAATCCATGGAAAACTAGAGTATAAAGCAAGAGTTTGTTGTTAGTCGCCAGCAGGAGCACAACAGCTTCAGACAAAAAATGACACTCAAAATCTTCTTTTTCCAATGATATTCCTCTGAGCTTTTCTCTTTTGTAATATCTTTCAGCCTCTCTTTCTACTGTCTTTCTTCAAATCCACTTTCAACAGCACTTCTCAGAAATCACTTATAGCACTTTTAATTGGTTTTTGTAACCTCTGGAAACTAGGTTGGTTGAGACCAGTCAAATAATGCCTAAAAGTTAAAGGGTTAGTTCACCCAAAATTAAAAAGTCTGTCATTAATTACTCATGTTGTTCCAAACCTGTTAGACTTTTTGTTCATCTTCTTGGACGAAGGTTGGTGATCTGAGTCCTTTCTCTGAATTAGTGCCGGCTGGCTGCACATTTTTTAACTCTCCCCGCTCTTCGGGTCGCGGGGGTGGTCTAGCGGTTATTTTAAAGAACAGTTTTAGTAGTCACTGCCGCTCAATCCCATCTTCTATATACAGCAGCTTTGAGGTGTTGCTACTGCGACTGGAATGGGATGTTCCTGTTCTATTAGCGCTGGGATATCGGCCTCCTCACTTAGTAAAAGATTTCATTAATGAATTACTGCATTTGTGGGTGACTGTGTAACCAAGTATAACTATATTCTTCTGCTGGGTGATTTTAATATCCATGTGTGCTCTCAGTCTAAACCTCTTACTATGGAGTTTTTTAATCTCATTGATTCATTTAACATGGTTCAGTGGGTGAAAGATCCTATGCATATTCATGGACATACTTTGGACTTGGTTCTTTCCCATGGCTTTTCCACCACGGATGTTCAGGTTTTTGACACTTTGATCTCAGATCATATGCCTGTTTTATTTACTATGCCTCTTCCACAGTCAAGTTCAATCACTACTCATACTGTACAATGGTCTCGTTTCTTTTCCTCCCATTTTCAAGATGACTTCACCAGCACCTTCAACGAGGTGTCTTTGTCTCTGTCCCTTGAGTCATCCTTACCAGACTTAGATGCTGAACAACATCTTAGTCTGTTTAATACTGCTTGCTTAGAGGTCTTAAATACCACTGCTCCTCTTAAACCTATAAAGTCTAAAATCAAAACAGAACCATGGATTGATAATAACATCCGCACTCTGAGGTGAGTCTGTAGAAGTGCAGAACGTAAATGGAAAAAGGACAAGCTACAAATTTCTTATGAAATGCTTAAAAATTGTCTTGGTGTTTTTCAGAAAACTGTGAAATCTGCTTAGTCTAAGTACTTTTCTAGTTTATTTGCTAAAAAACATAATTGCTCCAAAGCTTTATTTTCTGTGTTAAACTCTGTTCTTAATCCTCCTGTGAATGTGATTTCCAATCCCTCGGTGTCATTATGTGAAGGTTTCTCAAGGTTTTTCTCTGAGAAGATCACTGCTCTAAGATCTCAGTTGCAACCAGTTGCTAATGTTTCACCTGACTTTTGTTGTTCTCCAGCCATATGGAATGTTTTTGACCCAGTTTCTCTTCAGTCCTTCAGAGAAATTATTGATCATTTGAAACCTACTTTTTGCCCTAATGATATTCTCCCTCCTCGTTTTTTTTAAACAAATTTTTTATATAGTTGGGCCATGTCTTGTGTCTTTTCTGAATAAATGCTTATGTTCAGGGACTATCCCTGATAGCCTTAAAGAAGCTACTGTCACACCTCTTCTCAAGAAACCTTCACTTGATGATAGTGATTTCAATAATTTTCGACCTATCTCGACTCTTCCTTTTCTTACTAAAGCTTTGGAAAAAACTGTTTTTATTCAGCTGCAGTCTTTTCTTAGCTCAAATCATATTTTTGAAACTTTCCAATCTGGTTTTAAGCCTCTACACAGCACAGAGTCGGCTTCATTACGGGTTTTTAATGATATACTGTTAGCGACTGACTCTGGTGAATCTGTGATCTTCATACTCTTAGACCTAACCTCGGCTTTTGATACAGTTGATCATAAAATTCTCCTGTCCCGTCTGGAAAGTTCTGTGGGCATTCAGGGAACTGTCCTCAGTTGGTTTAAATCTTATTTGACAAATAGAAGCTTCTCTGTTAGATTAGGTAACTTCTCTTCATCACCTACTCAACTCTCTTGTGGAGTACCGCAGGGTTCAATTCTTGCACCTATTCTTTTTTCTCTGTATTTACTTCCTCTGGTTCCTCTGGGCTCCATCTTCAGAAAACATGGTGTATCATTTCACTGCTATGCAGATGATACCCAAATCTATTTACCCCTGAAACGTAACTCAAGTGCTGCTCTGGAATCTCTTTTTGTATGCCTAGATGAAGTGAAATTGTGGTTCTCTCAAATTTTTTTGTTTGTGAATGAATCAAAAACCGAGGTTAAAGTCTTTGGCCCCCACCATAGCTCTGGGAGCAAAAACATCGACCTGGACTACCTTACTCCTTTTACCTCATCCTGCATTAAAAACTTAGGTGTTTTTTGGGACCAGAACATCACATTTGAAAAACAAATAAAATCTGTAATTAGTTCTTGTTTTTTTCAGCTACGTCTCCTCTCTAAGATTAGATCCTCGCTCTCCGAAAAAACCTTAGAGATTGCGATCCATGGGCTTATTACATCTCGCTTGGATTACTGCAATTCTCTTTATTATGGTATGTCCAAATCCTCTATTGCCCGTCTTCAACTAGTGCAAAATGCTGCTGCAAAATTTCTCAAAAGAAAACGCAAATTTGATCATGTTACCCCAATTTTAAAATCGTTGCACTGGTTACCTGTACATTTTAGAATTGAATTTAAAATTCTTCTTTTTGTTTTTAAATCCCTAAATAACCAGTCACCAAGCTATCTGTCTGAGCTACTCCAACCCTACAATCCCACTCGAAATCTGAGATCTGGTGATAAGAGAGTTCTCTGTGTCCCCAGATCGCAATTAAAGCAGAGAGGTGATACAGCCTTTGCTATCGCTGGCCCCAGGCTGTGGAACAGTCTCCCGGCCTATATCAGATCGGCACAGTCTCTAACTATTTTTAAATCTTCTCTTAAAACTTACTTTTTTTCTTTAGCTTTTAATTCAGTATGAGTATATTGTGTGAATGTATGTTTCACTTTGTACTTTCTTTTATTTTCCTTCGCCTTATTGTTCAGCAATTTGGTCAGCCATGCTTGCTGTTTTTAAATGTGCTATATAAATAAAACAACCTTGAACCTTGAACCTTGAGAATGCAAATGAAGTTTGTTTCGAAGAAATCTGAGCGAATTCTGTCCCTTCATAGATAGCCTATGAGATTGAAACTTTGATGCTTCAAAAAGTTCATAAGAGATCATAAAACAAATCCACATGTGTTTAGTGATTTAGTCCAAATTTTCTGAAAAGACATGATCGCTTTATATGATTAACAGATTGAATTTAGGCTTACATTCACATATTAACATTCATCAGATCACACATAAGTTGTGGTAAACGGAAGCTCAAGCATGTTTGCTTGACATGTGAGAACCAATGAGGTTCATTATCATGTTACGCAGCACGTTTGAGCTTCCTGAAGAACTAATGAGGCTCATTCTCATGTGTTACACAACACGTTTGAGCTTCCGCAAGAGGTTTTTTCTCACTCGTCAAGCAGGTTCAAGCTTCTGTTTATGTTCTGATGTTTATTCGTGAATAAAAAGCCTAAATCATATCTGTTCATCATAAATGATTGAGTCTCTTCAGAAAATTTGGACTAAACCTCTTAATTAATATTGTTGAAGGGACAGAAAGCTCTCAGATTTCATCAAAAAGATCTTAATTTGTGTTCCGAAGATGAATGAAAGTCTTACAGGTTTGGAACAACATGAGGGTGAGTAATTAAAGGCTCTCTAAGCGATTCTGAGCGGAGTAACTTCCTGTTGACGTTCGAAGTGTTGTCAAACAAAACAGAGGCTAGCTAGACCCTCCCTCCTACTCCTCCTGGCCCTCCCCTCCGTGCTTCCTGAAACAGTCATGAACGCGCATTTAAAATGTAAGTAGCTTGCGTATTGACGCTGCTTATCGGTTATTGGCTGGAGCATGTTTATTATGTTAAGTGGTCCAGGCTGCACCAGTTTGTTTTTGTTGCCGTTTTCGGAGCTTGTGGCGACTACAGAGACCGTGTTTTTTACAGTGTGTTCAGGGGACAGGCAGCTAGCGGATAGTGAGGAGATGTTTGCTGTATGTGACAAAAAATGTTTTGGCCTAAAAACGCGTGACTTCGCTTAGAGCGCCTTTAATGACAGTTTTTTCATTAATTAATGAAAAAACAGCACCTTACTCATTCGGTCTGCTCCTGGTAAGTTATTGGTTCATTATAATGGTTCAATTTTTATTGAAAAAAATAATATAACTTTTTCTGTTTGTGACTGTAATCATTTATATTAGCACTCCTTTTTTCCTCCCATTTTTATTTTCAGCATTATTGTAACAATGTTTTAGACCTACTTATTGAACTCATATTACAGAGATTCTACAGTTACTGACCTTTCTGGAAAGTTTACTTTTTACACTTTCAAATAATATTTCATGTGATTGTATCCATAGAAACTAGTCATTTGTAAACTGATGAGATTTATAATGTTTATTTTAGAAAGGCTGATGAGATTTATAATGTGTCCCCCACTTTTCAGATCATTCCTGCTCGCATTACTCAAACTATTTTATCAAAATGGAAGGGTTAAAATATAATACAGCACTCTGAAATGAATTGTAACAGCCCTGCATGAGATTGTGATGCATTTATGCCCCTTTTTTCATTCTCTCAAGTCTAGATGAAAGATGTGAGTCGGTGAAACCATCAGAGAATTCATAATGAAATATCAGAAACCAGTTTAGCAGCAGGTCTGTGGCATCTTACACATTCTCTTCTGAAGCATCTGCTCAGAAACACCAGAGGCTTTGGATTTGGCAGCTCCAGTATCCCTGGAGGACCATCCCAGAGAAACTCTCCCAACTGACAAATGATCTCCTGCAGAGGAGGAGGTGCACTCCTCACAACTACCTCCTGCACGTGTGTTTGTGCACCATTTAGAATTTAATTGAGCATGCCTTTTTACTATAAAGCCCAAAGCATACGTGGGTTTTACGGGTGTGCTAGGGTCTGTGTACAGTACGCATGATGTGTATTTCATCATCAGCACAGTTGCACATATTGTACATCCACAGCCTGTTTTTTCTAACTGTGTGTACGATGTATGTGCAGGTCGCAAATCGTCACTGTTGGGCGGAAACCTCGTATTCTGTATTTCTTTTTCTTTTTTTTCTTTTTTTCATAAATCATTACTATTGGTCACCCTTTATGTCAGTCTGTGTGGTTTGCAAATATCTAACCAATAAAAAGTATTTAAAAATCTTGTGACTAAACCTAGTAACTCCATTGGATCCTCAAACTGTCAGCCAAACCTCATAACTTCACCAGCCTCTGTAGTGAATAAAGTGTTGCACACAGTTTGGACCGTCTCTGCTTGTTTGCAATTCAAGGGTAAATAAAGAACTGGTTGATTGAATAACTGCAGTGTTTTCATTCTCAAGAAACACACAATTTTTAAACGCTAATGTTTTAGTTATTTGAAGAGCGAAGTTTCTTAGTCTAGCATTTGATGTTGAGTCATTGCCAGTACTGTCTTAAATAGCCTGTGCGTAGCCCTTAATCTTTAATAACATGAGATTTTAGGCAAATGACAGAAAAACTGAGCACCCACATATAGTAAACTTAACCTGTAAGTTGATGTAGCAAATTAGCTCAAAGGAAACATGAATAATTAATCATAACTAATTATAATTAATTATAAATATTTGGATAAAATTAACTTAATGCAATAAAATTAATATTACAATCAATTAACCTGTTTGGCCAATGAACACTCAGTGTTAATTGTTTATTAATTCTAAGAAATGTTCATTTTCAGGTTATGGGAAATAACATTCTTATTGTACAGTACTACTCAGAGCATGTAGTCAAAATCTGCATGATTAGGGACTCCAGTATGAGAGCATGAAACATGGACAACTTTACATGTGACATGAACAAGACTTTATTAACTAGACTAAACACTTAAACTACTCTAACATTCACACACATACATGCATAGAGTTTACCAAGGGAAAGAGAGAGCTGAAGCAGAATACAGGAAAGCAATAAGTTATAGCATTGTTTGAAATTCAGCAGATCACAGCCTTGAGCAAACCATCAGTTTAGTTTTAAAAAGCCCTTCTTTAAAAGGGATAAGGATACTTAATGTATCAAATAATGAGACTAAGTTTCACCAATTTGAATTAAACTGTCCTGATGCAATTTGTGGAGGCTCCCGCTGATATTTGCTGATGTTGTCTTGATGAAAGAGAACCAGCTGGATTCAGAGGATTTTTGGTGAATGAACTGTCTAGGCCAGAGCCTGGCACAAGCTTGGGGTTGCTTAGAAGCTTCTAGCTTCTTAGCATCATCTTCACATCAGAGTTTTCCTGTAAAAAAGGAAGAACACTGTGATCTTGTGATCAGTGATTTTAAAGTGTGAAGATGCCACACCCTCTTGAGGTGACTGAGCTAATAAGGAGCTGTCCCTTCGGAGGGAACTTTTACGAGTCTTTGTTCTGTAGCAAGATATTAGCATAAGACATTGGATTGGATGCATGAGAGAAGAATCTACTAGATTTGTATAATACAAGTGTATCATAGAGTTAGCAACATGTAACATAAATTAACAAATAGGAAATTAAAGTTGGAGTCCATCGATACTAAACATGCTACCCATGTGATTTTAGTTAACCATAGTATGCAACTCTGAAACAATAATACCAAAAGGGTTCAAAAGAGAGAATTAAAGGATTAGTTCACTTTTAAATAAAAATTTCCTGATAATTGACTCACCTCCATGTCATCCAAGATGTTCATGTCTTTCTTTCTTCAGTCGAAAAGAAATTAAGGTTTTTGATGAAAACATTCCAGGATTATTCTCCATATAGTGGACTTCAATGGCCTCCAGATGGTTGAAGGTCAAAATTACAGTTTCAGTGCAGCTTTAAAGGGCTTTAAACGATACCAGACGAGGAATAAGGGTCTTCTCTAGTGAACACGGCGCCAGTTTCGTTTTTTTCCGTAAGTAGAATATAGGGAAGGTGTAGGACATACAGTGTAAGTGTTTTGAAGAATGTGGAAAGTGGAAGCACGTGCAAGGTGGTATTTCATGTTTATAAAGCATATACAGTTGTATTTTTTTTTTTTTTTAAATGACCGATCATTTCGCTAGATAAGACCTCGTCTGGTATCATTTAAAGCCCTTTGAAGCTGCACTGAAACTGTAATTTTGACCTTCAACCGTCTGGAGGCCATTGAAGTCCACTATAAGGAGAATAATCCTGGAATGTTTTCATCAAAAACCTTCATTTCTTTTAGACTGAAGAAAGAAAGACATGAACATCTTGGATGACATGGGGGTGAGTAAATTATCAGGAAAAGTTTATTCAAAAGTGGACTAATCCAAATAATACCAAACTCTATAAAAGGATAATCATGAGATGGGAAAATTGGATACATGTTCATACATGTTTATTCTAAAATGGTTATTTATAGAATATATAGAATTAAAAGAGTCACAAGTCTCTGCACAGTCTTTCTGATTATAAAAAGTTCTTATCACTTTCCCTGTGTCCTGTAACAGGACACCTAGTTCTGCCGGTGTGTTACCCTGTTTGGGATGCTAGTAGCAGTTTTGGGGGATGTGTTCACAGAAAACTTTGTGGGAGAGTTTTCTGGATTATTCATTAAATATAATTAATTGGTCCAGACACTACATTGATGAAAACGTAATGCGATGCACTTACTGCTTAAAGCCCAGAACACACCAAGGAGTCAGAAAGAGAAAGGTTTGAGAGAGAAACTCCTGAGCCAAGACATGAGGGAGAGCAGGAGCAGTGGAAAGACGCCCTTTTCTTCAACGGCAGTAACCTCCGCGTCATGTGAGCGCAGTTTCCTGCATTAGTTTTTTGCACACTCAAGTTCGTTGCTTCAAATCTAGACATGCGGGAAACGCGCTCATAATAGAAGTGACGCAATCGTTTTTTCCAGGCGCAGTGAAATAAAATCTCAACTTTTCAGAATGCCGCAAGTCCACTGCAGGTCACGTGGCAAGAACAAACCAATCAGCTTCGGCCTTTCCGTAACAAAACGTCAAAAGCTCAGCTGAGATGGACGAACAGCTAATCATAGTTGTACAGGACGGGTATTTATTTATCATCTCCATAAATATATTTAGTAGTAGAGTGAATGCAAGGCATAGAAATTCATTTATCCTTTGCTGAAACGTCTTCATCTTCATGGCTTATAGCAACGGCAGACACTACAGGAGATCAAACTCCCGAGCGCTTTTGAAAAGATGAGATAGTGGTGCGGCCAGCGTTTTCCACACGTTTTTAGACGCAACGTGAATATTTAATCACTCTCCAGTGTTGAAGTCTTTCACCTTTGCATGTAAAAGTTTTTTGTCGTTGTCTTGTGGTCACTTGTATTAAGCTTATATCTTTTTTTTTTTTTTTTTAATATGCCTATTCTTTGGCCAAATATAATTTAAAACTACAATTCTATTGAATGTGGTGTGTACCATAGCTGTTTTTATAAAAAACAAAAAACGACAATTTCTTTATGAAGTAACTCTGACGTCATGAATATCGATTATTTTCTTAGCACCCCCACATAATGGTCTAGCCCCCCCTTAGCACCAGTAAAAAAAATTCTGGCGTCGTGCATGGTGTCAGGGCAACTTTGGAACCAGATGCTGCCAACCCGCAGTCTGCTTTCTTCGCCACTAGTTCGTCGGCGTCGGCTTGGTGTGTTCCGGGCTTAAGATGCGGCTGTTCTAATGATGGACAAAACACATCCCGAATTCTACAAAATTCACTGGTAGCTCCATTTGAGCTTGATTTTGGTAAATGTTAATAATATAAAAGACACATGAAAGTGTCTGACCATGTGTAAATCCACATTATTATCAACTTTGACAATGTGGTGTTTATTTTTTTTATAAACACCACAGCGATGGAATGCACATTTATTTAATTTGTATATTATTTTATTTGCACTAATTAGTTGGCAACAGTGCCACAGGGCCATTGATTCATATTGTGAACAACAATGGATGGCTACGTGGATTGTGTGAAGAGATTAGAAAGTCCTCAGATTTGCACAACTCTAGCCTAAAAGATTATAAAGATCTTTAAATATCTTCATGACAGATATGTCAGACTTTAAAGGGAAGGAGTGCAAGTTGTCGTAATTCACGTGTCAACCACCCGTGTACGTGTACATATCAAATGAAGTAGCTATACTTTGTTTTTTGCCTCTCAAAATATACTTTGGGCTTAAAGCATAATTTTCATTCCTACAATCACCATATTGCAAATCCCAATTCCAAAGAAAACTGGAAAGAAGGATTACAGCCACCATACTTTGTGTGATGATTTCTCCTATTTGACTTTCATTAGCTCTAACAGAAAACCCTCCTAAGTATCTGAAAACCTAACAGCGTCTCACAGTCCTCGTGACTCTACGAACCTTTCATGAAGAGTTGCTTTTCAATCAGTGGATTCAATAATGAACAGAGATGAACTCAGAGATGCATAAAGCACTGATGATTACAGCAACATAATCCTGAAATTTACCTCATAAATAATGGAGAATATTGTGCCTCATCGCTCACATCAAGATGATGCATGCATAATATATTATAATTAGTGGAGGATCAATTAGAGGCCATTTTTCAATTGTCAGTTGTAAAATATGTCTCTATATCCTATTCTGTGAGAGAATGAGGCTGATTTGTCTTTTGTGTAATAAATCACATAGACTTAAAAATTCAACTTCACTGATGGGTGTTTGCCAAGTCAAGCATCGCTATTATTACTCATAGTTGGGGTTAGTGATTTGAACAAACTTCTAACTCTATTAAATTTAATTCCACAGATCTCAAATCATGCAGTTTGTTGAGGAGATGTGTTGATACTTTTCTAAGCAGACAGGCTTATGATTTACACTTGGAAGATTATAAAATGGACAAAAATTTTGTTTTGAGGCTAGAGAGCAGAATATCATTGGTGACTTGGGGGTGGGCTTTTTGACTTGGGTCAGTAAGCAACCTCCAAAAAGAGGTTCTCTCACATATGCACTGAAACAAATTATCATAATTTTAAAGAAATTTGAACCCCTTAAAGCTGCAATATGTCGATTTTCGCCGCTAGAGGTTGCCTATTCAAAACAAAGGCATAGCTTGATGATGCCAAGTTTGAGAGCGGAATCTTGGAAGATGTAATTTTCACCTCACAGCCGGTGGAAAGGGACGGGACTCGGGCAGAAATCATGTTCATGGATGGATGACTGTAGTATGAAGCAGCAGAGGGCCGAGTGCTGGGAGCAGAACGAGGCCGCTGGAGCGATTGCTAATGAGAGACGAGCACGATACACGCCTCGCGAGCAGTGGAGCTCATATTATGCTGTAGTCGCCGCTTCCGCTTCTTCCATTAATGAGTATGAGGTAACACAGCACTGTTTATCATATTAGATACATTTGACTGTGTTGAAAATGATGTTATAACGTTACTCTGTGTGTTCGCTTTGCAGCTGCTGTGAGACACTTGTTGTACACTGCAGTAAACTAGATCGACTTTAAAATATTATATTAATAAATGCTGGATGGCTTGTGTTGATAAATGGCATGCAATTAATTTTAAAACGTATTGTATGATGGAGAAAATGCTGTATTACTGTTACTAAAAATAAAGCTGCATCTGATTATGCTATGTTAGCTACTTGACAAAATAGTGTTTTTTTCTCTGAGGCATGGTAAAGCATGGTACTCATGGAAAATCAAGAAAATTAGATTTAAACAATAAGACTAAATGTGTTGAGCTATATAACAATAATTAGTTTTCTGTCTATAAATGTAACCAAACAGTTGTTCCCTTGTCTAATAAAACATGCAATATTTAAAGCGTCTTTGGTGTTTCCATGGTTTCTAAAAAATAAAACTGGAAACCGAAGGGTAATTCGGGTTAGACGCCATTGACAGGCGACTCCCGTACACATCCCGTATCCTTGATTAAAAACGCAATTTTCTCACGATTTACAAACAGTTGGAAACATTTGGGATATTGTAAGTACTCAACTGAACAAATTATATAACACTGGCCTAGTGGATTTTGGATATTTTACTGCAAAAATCTTACATATTGTTCCTTAAACTGTCACCTGTCAGAATCATCAGCTGGAGTGCCCTGGTTGTCCACTAGAGGGCACTCCACCCCAGACTATTGCCACTCAGTATTGGACATCATTTCCCATCATCCTCTGCCTGGTTTCATTATCAATGATTGTCCACAGCTGTTTTGCATTAGTTCATAAGCTTTGTCTATAAAAGCCTGGAGCTCTTCATTAGGTCTTTCATTTAGAGTTGGTACTGCAACTCTAAACTTTGTGTCCTGGTTTCCCCATGTCTTGTTTTTGATATTCTGCCTGGTCTTTTGGATTTCTCAGGTTTACCTCTGCCCTCATCTCAGATACTTTTTGGATTGTTTATTTGTGTATGACTGAATTTTTTGACTTCAATTGTGGATTACCCCTTTCAATGCTGCTCAACATTAAAGTCTCAGAGCAATTTGTTACATCACCGCCCTGTTAGTGAGACACTTGGCACTCCTTTTTTTATTGCCTTTTTTTCCTATCACATATTTTGATAAACATCATAAATCATTCAAAAGCTTAAAAACATAAAAATTCATCATGGCATTACCATGGAAACAGTACCTTATAACATTTTAGCAGGCTCCTTCCCCTAGTGGGCGGTGTCATGTTTCATATTACAAAAGGTATTTTAAATATTTTTAAAAATTGTTTCCTAATCTTGAAACATACTGGTCTGACTCAAGGTTCCATATTTGGTGAATGTTTTGTGATATAAGTGATATTGTGACAAATGTATTAATTTGCTGCAAGAGAATACATCAAAAAAAAAAAATGGAATGTTTGTCACCTGGTGGCTATTTTTGGCATAGCGCCTAAACAAAATCTCAAACTTTTTTTCCTTCCTATTATTTGTTATCATTTATATACATTAGTGTTTTATGTAACATCTTACTGTATGTTTATTGCACTATTTTAGTGTTGTGTCTTACCATGATGGTGTTTTCCATTTGTTTGAATGACACTTACCTCAGCTTGTGGAAAAGCTAATTGTGATTAACTTTGATTCATCATGTGGCTTTCTTAGTGCCACATTTTTATGGTGGCTGTACAAAGGTACAAAAGGTACAAAATTTTAGTATTTTAGTATATTAACATTACTGTAAATTTAAGTTCATTCTGTAAAACTTTTTTTTTTTTTTTTTTTTTTTTTTTTTACACTATGTAATCTAACCACACAAGGATCTGTGCCTGCATTAGAAAAAAAATAAAAAAAATAAATAAATAAAGTAATGGGATACCAGAGCACACCTTATTTGCTGAAAGTGCCAGCAAACATTAATCTGCTTGGTCTATTATTACTGCTATCACTATGAGGGAAAAACACAATGATGGTAGCTCTTAAAGGTCTGGGCTAATAATCTGAAGGGCACTGGTTCAAATCCCAGAAGGGGAGATTTGTAAAATGAGGTCAAGATGTGTTATCACCAGTGTGCCCTTGAAAAAGCCACTTAACTGCACATTACTCAATGGGAACTGAAGGCCTTGTGAATGCACTTTACTGAAAACAACACCAAAATACACTTACACTAATGCTGCTTCAAATATATAAGAGCTTCTTTCTTTTGTGAAACAAAAAATGAGATGTTTTTCAGTATGTCCATGCAATGAAAGTATATAATGACTAGTGGTGGCCAAGCTCTAAAAGGTCAGAAATACCATAAATGCACTATATACCATAAATGCACTATATTCCAATGCTATATTCCAAGTCTTCTGAAACCGTAGGATAACTTTAAGTAAATAGTAAAATGTTAGTTGATTTGTAAAAAAAAAAAAAAAAAAAGTTCTGTCATGAAACTCTAGATGGTGCAGGCTGATAGGTCCTTAACTCAATCTTCTTGCAATCACATCAATCTCTATAGGGCACAGCTGATTGGTTCTTGCTGTATCAGTAGCCAATGAGCTTACTGCCGAACCTTCAAATACTGGTCAGCATTCTCTGTAGCAGTTGCAGTGCACTTTCAAAAAACCCTCCACCTTCCCCAGCTCCTGTATAGATCTGCTATGGGTAATTCATGTATGCCATTTTGTACAGTAGCAGCATGTCTTACTTGCTCACAGCAGTGTGTCGTGTATGTATCGGTCCCTTACTTGCAATGCAGCAGCAGCAATAACCAACAGATGTATTCCACCAAGACCAAACATATCAACATTGTCATACCCATTACCATGCCAAACACTCAGAACTGTCATGATCATTACTGGGAGTGCCCTTGTCTGCCACTAGAGGGCACTCCAACCCGGACTGTGTCTCACCCCACTTGTGAACTACATTACCCATAACGCACTTCCCGGACTCATTATCCCATGTCATTGCACCCAGCTGTTTGTTTCTGCTTTTGTCATGGAGGTTTCAGTTCAGGTCACCAGTTTCTTTGTTTGTTTTCGTGTTCCCTGTTTGACTGCTTTATGGATTTTGACCCTTGCCTGTTTCTGGACTTATGATTTTGGATTACCCATTAAAAACCCTGCACTTGGATCTTGCCTGCTTGTCTCTGTGTTTCCATGACAGGAACTCACACAAAGCTGTCATTTTTAGCTACAGAAAACATTCAAACGTTTTCCATTTTGAAGCTTAACGTGTCCACTTTTCTTGTATGGAAAATAATAGATTCACAAACTTCAATATATCTTTCTTTTTATGATAGAAAGCAGGTCATTTGGGATTGGAACAACATGAGAGTGAGTAAATGATGGCATTTTAATTGTTGAGTGATCTATCAGCACACATTTCCCTCTCTCTCAGTGATTTAAAAGGCTGTGTGATGTTTGCGCATATGACAGGCTGTCATGTAGAAACCATCTGTGCAGTGGTGTCCCTAAACTGTTTTGAAGATCTCACGACATCCAGTCAGTGTAATATGTTGCTTTGATCCTGCTTATTTCCATTCCGGTTAGACCATAATCGCTTTTTGTTTGCTGTCAATCTGTTACACAGTTCACATCGTGATGTGACGCTTCAACACGTTTTCATTTCTGACCTTATCAGTCATGGCACTCGAACGCTTGTAACTCATCTCATTCTGGCAATGACAAATATGATGCATTTTTTCACTGTCATTTTAGTGCCAAAATGTCAACAAAATAACTTCAGATGGTGATACATGTGTTTCAGTCACAATGTTTTTGTGAGACATCTGCTTTTCTCATGGGTTCAACACTCTGGCTATACTTAGAATGGAATACTAACACCTACTGAATGCAATAAAGTTAGGCCCTTGTGAAAAAGAAGTGTGCTTAATTGTGTTAAATGTGAAGTTATATATTTGAAGAAAGTACACTTTCATGATTAATGACACTTTGAAATAATGTCAAATTAAAAGCTTAAGATACATTTTAAATATTTTTTTAATAATATTTTTGTGCTTTAATGAAGTACACTTATTTTGATGTGTTGAACATAAAGCACATGTACAGTAATTGAGTGTAATTTTAACTTTAGTGTGTTATTCAATATTACATTTAATCTATTTTAAATGTACTAAATTGCAACTTCATTACAAATATATTTAAATGCATGACATACAAGTTTCAATAGTAATGGCATTAAAATATATATCTGAGGGGCCGTTTACACGACACCATTTTCAACTAAAATGGAAATGTTTTGCTGTTTTGGCCATTCATTTATACAACAACAGTGTTTTGGGGGCCTGGAAACACAAACTTTTGAAAACAGGTTTCAAAGTGTAAGTTTTTGAAAGTAATATCAGTTTACAGTGCTCCTGTTCTGTCAACATTTTGTGCCAATGTTAGGTTTTGCTTAGTCTTATGTAACTTTATTTACGGCAATCGGTTTACTCAAACCATTCAAGTAACGATATAGTTGTTAAGACTTAGATCATAGGTCTTCAACCCTGCTCCTGGGGACCCACTGTCCTGCAGAGTTTAGCTCCAACCCTAATCAAACACACCTGAACCAGCTAATCAAGCTCTTCAGGATCACTTAAAAATCACAAGCAGGTGTGCTGAAGCAGGTTGGAAATAAATTTTGCAGGACAGTGGGTCCCCAGGAGCAGGGTTGAAGACCTCTGACTTGGATAGATTTGTTACCTGAATTCAAACTGAATAAAAGAATAAATTAAACTTAAAATCTTTAAGTTGAGTTTACTCTAATGATTGACTAAAATATAAGTGAATTTAACTCAATGTATATGAGTTTACAATACTCATTGGCTTTAAAGCTTAAATGGTTTACGGCAATCGTTTTCCTCAAATGGTTCGAGTTACCGTAACTTATCGGGTGTTTCTTTACAAAGTGACATCGCCAACTACTGGCCTGGCATGAAAAATGCAGTGATTTTAGTAGTTTTTACAGATCCGTGTGAACGGGGTTTGTTTTGACAACATTGTCATATGTACGCAGAAAACACAAAGGAAAAACTTTTAATTTTGGGCATTGTTGTCATCTAAACATAACCTTAGGTTAACATAAATGCTGCAGCACACTTTAAACATATTTCAAAGACATTAGAAGTAATTATGGAATTACTTCTTCAGTCCTACTTGAGTGAATCAAAAAGCTCTCTAATGTTCAGCTAATTGCATTTAATTTAAATTTAGACTATAATACATTTTCATTAAATTTCAATTAACATCAGTTAAGTTTCCGAAATCATTATATTGAGAATATTCAATTAATGTATATTATTTCCATAATAAGTATACTTTTTTGAGAGGGGGTCCACGCTGTTGTTATGAGGCGCATCCAAGTGCAGAAGGGTAATTAGAACAATACAAAAATACAAAGAAACAAATACTGGAAAACAAGACACAGGAAAACTGAACTTGAACACCAACATAACAGCCATGGAAGGACAAGGCCTTACCATGAACACAAGAAACATTGGGGTTTATATATACACAGGGTAATAGAGTAACAACAATCACACAATAACACAATCAGGGAACTAATCATCAAAAAAAAAAAAAAAAAAAAAAAAAAAAAACAGGAAAAGAACAGGTAGAATGCAACCTTTAAGTCCAAGTGAAAAAAACACAAGGTACACAAAACCGGGAATACGTAACAGCTGTATACTGCATACTATACCTTAACTCTCTCCCGCCCCACCAATGACGGAATTTTTCCGGCTTTCCGTGTTTTCATTGTTATACGGTAGGGGGCGTCATTACACATCTTCTGAAAGAGTAAAGAATCTCTTGATTAAAACAGACAAAAAAAAAAAATAGCAGAAATAAGTAATAAATGCATTGCTTATGTGCGTTGTAAGCCCGGAACACACCGCAGCTTTGTGTGTCAGACCCCCTTAAATTTTTCACTCTTTGTTATATTGCAGCCATTTGCTAAAATCATTTAAGTTCATTTTTTTCCTCATTAATGTACACACAGCACCCCATATTGACAGAAAAATACAGAATTGTTGACATTTTTGCAGATTTATTAAAAAAGAAAAACTGAAATATCACATGGTCCTAAGTATTCAGACCCTTTGCTGTGACACTCATATATTTAACTCAGGTGCTGTCCATTTCTTCTGATCATCCTTGAGATGGTTCTACACCTTCATTTGAGTCCAGCTGTGTTTGATTATACTGATTGGACTTGATTAGGAAAGCCACACACCTGTCTATATAAGACCTTACAGCTCACAGTGCATGTCAGAGCAAATGAGAATCATGAGGTCAAAGGAATTGCCTGAAGAGCTCAGAGACAGAGACAATTTTATGAAGATCACCAAAAATGCTGGCACTGGCTGGCAACTTATAAAAAGTATGCTGGTGGGGAAAAAGTTACAAATAATAAGTGAAACAATAAGTCATAGCTACATAATAGCTCATAATATGGTCATCAAAATGGAAATGGGTGAATGGCTGCAACATATCCCATGCTCAGTTTGATGTACATGCCACCCACTCATACAGAAAAATAAGTGCAGTGTATACTGTGCAGAGTATACATAATATATACTGCAGAAATTGTAAGAGTATTGTGGCAGTATGGTATTCTGAACAGAGCCATTTTCTGTGTTTCTAGTCTCCATCACTATTGTTATTTCAAATCGATCCTCTGCTGCCACAGACATAAAGGCAGCCTTCTAAACAGGACAGAAATCTTAAGCGCTTTACTAAAAGGCCTTTCCATTGATTTCCCAAATGTCATTTTGCTTGTAATGACAGTTCATTCTTCCTGAAGCCCCTTTACCATTGAAAAAGGGCAATCAGTGTTGTAATTCTTCTACAAGAAGGTCTACTAACATCATGCCCATTGACCCTTACCCTGTTTTATGCAAGTTGTTTTGAGCCATTTTGTTTGATTTTAAAATAAAAATTGTCACAATTTATGTTATCATGCCAAGACATGTGTGAAAAAGGAATGAGGCTGCATTGTTATTTTGCTGGTGCTGTCCTTCACAAATCTTTCTGTGGTATCCTCTTATAAAAAACATTAACATTAAAAAAAGAAGGGAAAAAGGACAAAATGTCAATGTCCAGAGCAGGGAATTATATTTCCAAATAATGTTTGAATTTCAGCTATCAACAGTGGATGTCTCATGTCTGTGATTTCATGTACTGATTAGACCTTAATTGTCATATCCATGAATGTGTAGTGGACAATCTTTGCACCATGAGGAAACTTGAGTTTCTCAGCAACATAGCAACATAGTTTTTCAGGCATGCTTATTTTGAAACTCAAAATGTGTTGATTTTTCTAATGATAATCACTTTAGTTTGACGTCATGGTATCTACTTGAACTGAATGACAATTGTCAGCAGCTTTGCACTTAAATGTTGTTGCTGTATTTCACTGCTGTTTCTAAAATACCAAATGATGTTTGCCATATGAATGTTTCATTAGGTCCAATTATGTAGCTACCCAAGGGAGACATATTCATATTAAAAGAAAGATGCCATAGCTTTGTGAAACAGGGGGGAAAGAGGAGTCTTGAATAATTACTTGCACATTTGCAAGAAACTAGATTAGGTTTTGCCTTTTTAAATCACAGATGGTTTTGTCAGTTTTCATAACTATTGAATCCTTGGAGATTTGAGAGACAGTGGCTGCTTGACTCGTTCTTTGCACCCTTGCTGTTTTTATTGCCGTCTTTATGTATCTGTCTGTGACGTTGGTAGCAGGTTGTTTATTTCAGCACTCTGTAGGTGACATAGGGCTCTTGGATCTCTGCAGGGCTAAAATGGATGGATACATAAATAAATGAGAGTGTGAGGAGCTCAAGGCAGAGAAGATCCATAGCCCTGAGCTCCGACTTCAAATAGTCAATGATTCCATGTGAAACCTCATGTCTTCCAATAAACCTTTATCTTCCATACTGCAGTCATCTCAGCCTTCCAGACCATGCTGGAGCTGTCTATCGTACGCTGAAGCTAATGCTGTCGGGAAATTTCTGCTTGTTAAGTCTTGCCAGTAATTCACAAAAGCAATATCCATTAAACCAGCTTTCTTAAATAACTTTGTGTTGTTGGCTTGTGCTTCTTACGATGTGTATGACGTTATTTTCATATTTCACTTTTTGTATTTGGGAAGGTGTATCCTAGGTCTTGTATCTTTAACTGGTCACAATATTTTAATCACAAATTTCCATACTTCATATTAGATGACCCTGCCATGTGATAAATACACACGTGGTCATAAATACTGTGCATAATCATGCATGACAGGTCAGCTTTACAAAAATATGTCATGGCAATTACCCATTTAAGCACACAACTAACAATTAGGTTTAAATTTAATTTTAAATTAATTTCAAGCAAATATAATGGAGAAAAGAACATGCAGAACATACTCAGCTCCATTATGTACAAGCACCTGAATTATTTAGTAGTCTAATTAAGTCAATGAAAATAATTTAGTAGAACAGGCCAACATGCTTCCATCTAATTGTCCTTCTAACCTTCACAAGAACCAAAATAAGCAGCCGATTCCTTTCAGAGTTTAATTAAACCTGTTAGGACAAATCCCTAGTGCTGCAGACCATGATATTGAGTGGTTTACAGCCATTTCTTAGCATGCACATCATGGTTGTGAGATGACAAACTGTGAAGATGAGAAAAGGTCAACTAAATATTCTTGAGTCATTGAGCGAGACCTCATCAGAATGACCGACTTTAATGATTTGGCTCTGGGTTTCATCAAAAAAAAAAAAAAAAAAAGCAGACACCATCCACAAATATAACCCAGTGTTTTTAGCAATAATTTTCCCTCCAAAGCATCTTATTTATTATTTGCAATGGGCCGTTTCCCTGGAGCTAAATGTTCTCAAATGAAACATGCAAAACCTGTCATAAACATAGCCATATTTCAATACAAAAAAAAATAAATAAAAATGTGGAGAATTAAATTTTGCAAGCAGTTAAAAACAACAACAACAACAACAAAAACAACAAAAACAATCACTAGGACCCATTTCACAGTACTTGGGTTACTTTTTCAAAACTCTTTACACCATGAGCAAAACAGCAGTCTACCATTTCCTTTGCTTTGGCTCAATCCATTTCTCATTCATACACAACTACTGCCAAAACTCTAGTAACAGGCCAAGTTGCACACTTAAATACTCATTTTAAAACTATTAAACTTTATTAAAAACTAATATTATAAAGTGTGTTTGTTGGGCAAATACCTTTGCTAGTGTTATGGAAGAATGAGACATGTGAAGCATTTTGGTCATTTTAGTGTATTTTGAATGTGAAATTAACTGCTGTGCCATGTTGAAATTTGGTTAGGAGTTGCCTCAATTTTAAGTTAAGAAATTAACCCCCGGTTTCACAGTCAAGGCTTAAGCTAGTCCTAGACTAAAATGCATGTTTGAGCTGCTTTACCTGAAAGTAACTTGCACTGACATATCTTAAAAAATGTCAAGAGCCGTTGTTTTGTCTCAAGATGCACACCAGTAATGTTTTTTTCTAGGGTATGTTTATAAAAGCTACTTAAATACCTTAATTGAAATAAAGCCTAATCCTGGCTTAGCCTAAACCCTGTCTGTGAAACCGGGCCTAAAAGTTTAAGTAAGCAGAACTGGAAGAATTTTATTATGTTCTTAACTTAAAATGTTTGAGTACACTCATGCATTTACCTTAAAATTTTCATGTAACCCCAATGTAAACATTTTTATTAGTGTAAAATTAGCTAGCTAACAAGCTAATTCAAAAAATGCTAACTTGCTAATTTGTTAGCATGTTAACAATAGCATGGTATAGCACTTGCTGAGTTAGTACAGCAATAAAAAGCATTTAGCATACTTGCTCTCAAACCAAGCCGCATGCACCACTCTATGAAAACCCACATAACAAAACTTTAATCACTACTAAATCTACCACTTCATTTTAATCTTGCATAAAAAAACATTATATAACACTTTAGCATTTTAGCATTTACTCTCCCTTTCAAGAACAATGAAACAGTTCAGTTTACTTAAAGGTGCCATAGAACGCTTTTTCACAAGATGTAATATAAGTCTAAGGTGTCCCCTGAATGTGTCTGTGAAGTTTCAGCTCAAAATACCCCATAGATTTTTTTTTATTCATTTTTTTAACTGCCTATTTTGGGGCATCATTAAATATGCACAGATTCAGCGTGCTTCCCCTTTAAATGCTCGTGCTCCCCGCCCCCAAGCTCTCGACTCTATAATACATTGCATAAACAAAGTTCACACAGCTAATATAAACCTTAAAATGGATCTTTACAAAGTGTTCATGCAGCATACCCGATTATGTAAGTATAGTATTTATTTGGATGTTTACATTTGATTCTGAATGAGTTTGATGGTGCTCTGTGGCTAATGGGCTAAAGCTAACATTACACACTGTTGAAGAGATTTATAAAGAATGAAGTTGTGTTTATGAATTATACAGACTGCAAGTTTGTAAAAATGAAAATAACCACATGGCTCTGGTCTCCGTGAATACAGTAAGAAACGATGGTAACTTTAACCACATTTAACAGTACATTAGCAACATGCTAACAAAACATTTAGAAAGACAATTTACAAATATCACTAAATATTTCATGTTATCATGGATCATGTCAGTTATTATTGCTCCATCTGTCATTTTTCGCTGTTGTCCTTGCTTGCTTACCTGCATAAAGTCTGTTGATTCGGCTGTGCACAGATGCAGACGTTAATACTGCCTTGTGTAATGCCTTGAACATGGGCTGGCATATGCATGAATTTGGGGGCGTACATGTTAATGATCCCGACTGTTGCGTCACAGTTCTGTGTTCTGTGTTCTTTCTGTGTTTTTTTTTAACAAATGAGATTTACATAAGGAGGAAACAATGCTGTTTGAGACTCACTGTATGTCATTTCCATGTACTGAACTCATTATTCAACTATGCCAAGGTAAATTCAATTTTCAATTCTATGGCACCTTTAAAATATATCAGTTCTTTGAACTTGAAAGAAAAATATGCATAAATGTTAATTTGACTGAACTCTAATTTGTTTAATATAAGTTTGTCCTACTCAAACCAATACATTTTTTTTGAGCGTTAGGGTTTTACAGTGTATTGAGAAATGTGTCCTAGAGACTGAAAAAAACATATATAATATACATAGATTATCCTCACACATAGACAATAGGAAAAGAATAGAATACCACAGCCACCCAAAACAAGCAGATCTTGCCAAGACCTACTGCTGCTGCTCCGAAGATAGGCTTGACTTAAGTGTATCTGGGGTCCTGTTTCCACCTGGTATTAAATTGCGTTTTGGTCGAACGGATCACAAGTGGACAAGGGAGATGCATACCTGTTTCCACCTGGTATTTTAATCTGTCTCTCATTAGCTTTCGTTTCTGCTCTGATAGCCGTAATACCATGCCGAACGCTGTAAAGAAAAAAGAAACGGTGAGAGAACATTGGTTTGAAGACGAAACTATGAAAGCAATCCGGTCGAATGTCTTTTCGACTACCTCTGGAAGTGGTCGAAAGTGGACAAGCACAAAATGCTTTTCACCCTGTTTACACCTGTATTTAGAGTCATCCACTTGTGATCCGATCGACCAAAACGCATCTTAATACAAGGTTGAAACATGGTCTAGACTATAGCAAAGCCCAAGGGCATTTAAGTAGTGATTTTAGTAACATGTACATGGGTGCCAAACTCTTAGGTTTGTTTAATTATTAACCTAAACCAGCTTTGTGCCTGAGCCAATGTGGCTCAAATGTACCGTATTAGAACTCACACTACATGTATGTGTGACTTTAACAAATAAGATCATGCTGCAAGCTGATGAAGATGGAGAAAACAACCCCCAGCAACCACCTGAGCAAGTACATGCTGCATGCAATTATTCATATTTTGCCGTGTTCAGAACAGCCTTCAAAAGCACGGTCATGTGACAGCAAACCTCAGGGTTACATGCAAACAAGAACATTCTATCTTCATGAAAAATACATAATTTAGCTTAAAACATGTTCTCATGAAAGCTTCCTCAAAATGCTTGCTCTCATTCAGGCTTGCTTTTATGTTTAAAGGTGCTCTAAGCGATGTCATGCGTTTTTAGGCCAAAACATCTCCTCACTATCCGCTAGCTGCCTGTCCCCTGAACACACTGTAAAAAAACACCATCTCTGTAGTCGCCACAAGCTCCGAAAATGGCAATAAAAACAAACTGGTGCAGCCTGGACCACGAATCATAATAAACATGCTCCAGCCAATAACCGACAAGAATGATTTTAATGATTTCATGACTGTTTCAGGAAGCACAGAGGGGAGGGGGAGGGGAGGAGGAGGAGGGAGGGTCTAGCTAGCCTCTGTTTTGTTTGACAACACTTCGAATGTCAACAGGAAGTTACTCCACCCAGGATCGCTTAGAGCACCTTTAAGTATTCATGCCTTATCATAAGCAACATGAAACATGATTTTGAACGTGTATGATTGTTTAATTTATAAATTGATAAAAGCAGACCATGCAACATTGGTTAGTGTTGTGAAATAATAAAAAAAAAAAGTTCCCTTATCTTAAGTGGTTGGATTTCAGCCAAAACCGCACTTCCGTATTCTTCAAAAAGCTTACGCTGTATGTCCCACGCCTTCCCAATTCTACTTACGGAACAAACAGCAGCACCAGTTCCATTTTTTTCCTTAAGTAGAATAGGGAAGGCGTAGGACATACAGCGTAAGCTTTTTGAAGAATACGGAAGTGCGGTTTTGGCGGAAGCATGTGCAAGGCGATCATTTGTTTATATAAAGTGTATGCATTTACATTTTTTTTTGAAAATGACCGATCGTTTCTCTAGATAAGACCCTTATTCCTCGTCTGGTATCATTTAAAGCCCTTTGAAGCTGCACTGAAACTGTAATTTTGACCTTCAACCGTTTGGAGGCCATTGAAGTCCCCTATATTTTCATCAAAAACCTTAATTTCTTTTTGACTGAAGGAAGAAAGACATGAACATCTTGGATGACATGGGGGTGAGTAAATTATCAGGAAAATTTTATTTGAAAGTGAACTAAACCTTTAATTGTGCTTATGAGTCCTAAAAATAGATCACATTTTCTTTAAACAAAATATAATTGTTATTTCTTTTCTGTCGAATTTGGGTTGTTTTATTGACAGGCTTTGTAAGATTGGTCGTCTTACATTTTCAGGTTATTCTTTAATAAATTCCAGATAATTTCAAAGTACATACGTTTACACAATTGTATTATCTTTAGTGTTTATGGGGATCTGGGAAGCAGCAGCGAATCATTGGCATATAAAACAGGGTTAAATTTTATGTATATATATATATATATATATATATATATATATATATATATAAATGTGTGTGTGTGTGTATAAGGCAAGTTACACCCGCATAAACTTTGGTCTTATAGAATCAATGTTACATAAAATTTTACACAGGAAAAGTAGTTTGGGGAATGGATGGATACTGTAAAATTCACTCTATTCCATTCTGCCCTGCATCCAGCAGAATAATCACACTGAAATATTAGCTTCCTCCTAAGGTGGAGGAATTCATTCCACACTCGTCCATACAAGTCAAACAAGCTGTAAGAGATTCATTCATTTCCGCTCCAATCAAATGCGTGCTCTCGACCTTCTGCTGAAGGCAAGGAGCAATTAAACTGAGCTCCGTACAGCCGCTGAACACACTGGGAAGTCCACTGAACACTCTCTGACTGCAGCCGCCACATGACTCCACTGGGAAGAACAGGAATTGATGATGTGCAAGACTCAGATGACATTTGTGACCAAATTTAGTGTTATGTGGTCTCAAAAGACACCTTGAAAGACCATAGACTATCACAATAAACCTCATTCTTGCTGTTTCAATCTTCTTCATAATCAAACTGCAGAGGCATAAATGACAGAATAGCTGACAGGAAACAGCACATCAGACTAATGAATAAGTTATTAGATTTGTATCAGAATACATTTCAGCAGTATTGTAAAGTACATTGGAGTGTATAGTCATATATTGAGTGACACAAAGGGAAATTAACGTCACTGTTGAGGAACTGTAGCTGTGGGCGGCTGAATGTGAACTGCATTAAACTAATCTACCCTGCTGAGAACAAAAGCACTTAAGTGCCTTGGCTGTAAATATCCTATGTCACTTTGTTAAATGGTGGGACATTATTATTGGACTATTTAAGGTGATTAGTTCAGCTAACACTTTTCATTAAAAGCAGAGCTGGATGGAAGGTAGATTGAGGGATGGTAGGAGATTGGGCGAACAAATGGACATAGATAGATAGATAGATAGATAGATAGATAACCATTTTTTTGTGTAACTAACCCTTTAAAAATGTTCTAACTTCATGATCCTTTTCAACACTTACTATTTTTACTTTTAACATCTTACTTTCTCAGTCCCTCATTTTTTTCTTTTTCTTCTTTCACTTTCTTGTAGTCTCCCTAAGCAAGTGTGATAGCACATATCTGTAAGTGTTTCCACCTTTAATTGCTGGAGCATCTGAAGTGAAATTGGCTCATTCACCTCTCTCAGAGGAGCATGACTGGGCTACTTACGGCTGAGTAAATTGTGCATAGGAGGAGTGTAATTGCCTGTTAGACTTGGAGCATTCTTAAGTTTCCTCACCATAAAGTGGCACACCATCTGCTCATCGTTATGCAGAAATACCTTTATGGATGAACGATTGCTTCCAATTACACTGAGGCTTTGCACAGGGGTATTTCAGCTACCGGCACAATCATGTGGAGTGGGCTTTATTTCAGCTTTCTTAACTAGCTTGCAAAAAGATAGTGTCTAGTATTTCATATACTCTGAAAAAAAAAATATATCATCAAGAATCAATGGAAACACAACAGTAGGGTTCTGGATGTAAGAATCTCATTAATTTTCTCCATAGAGAAATACATTTTTAGGGAAACCTTTCAAGACCTACCATGAGCTCTGAGATTGTTAGTCGGTGATATATGCTTCTGTAGAAGCCATAAGCCTGTGCGGTTTCATTAAAATGTCATTAAAAAGTCAGTGTGACTTCATTAGAGCTTCATTAAAAAATTAATACATAAAAACAGATGAATTCACAGTTAAAAACTACACTAACCATAATCCTGAAAAACGCTTCACCATGAAACTTAAAAATGGAAGCAAAATGAAATAATCGAGTCAGCCTCACTAAACTCAACTCTAAATACTAATGTATACTAATGTATACTTCCACCATCCATTATACCATAGCTTATGCATAGTTAAAACACACTACTCTCAATGCTTCTGAACTGCTGGAAAAGTAGGATGAGTTCATGTAAAATTAAAATGTATTAATTACTTCTATACATAACTCCAACATAAGTATTATTAGAAATAGATATTAACATCTAAGGACAAAAATTAGTGTTTGGATAAAATTATGAACTCATCTCTCCCTTCTGGCCTTAAAAGTGGCAGTATTAAAAACTTAAAAACATACCATAAAAATAATATTATACATTAAAATGTGTATAGATTTGTGGCTCATAAAGCGTACTCAGTTTATCCCTTTCCCCTCCCCTAAACCTACTCCACTACAGGCCATGAAAAGACTGTTACTAGGATATATAAAGCATATATATAGTTTACTGTATGCCAGGCGATATGAAACATATGGACAGATAGTATAAAGGCACCTAGACACCACTAGTAAAAAAAAAAAAGAGCTTTTTAAGATGGAAAAAAAAAATGAATCTAAAACCATGTCAGATCTTTTTCCACCTTTAAAGGATTAGTCCACATTCAAATAAAAAAAAAAAAAAAAAAAAAATGTATATGCTTTATAAACACAAATGATCGCCTTGCAAGTGCTTCGCCAGGCCGCGATTCCGTATTCTTCAAAAAGCTTATGCTGTATGTCCTACGCCTTCCCTATTCTACTTACGGAAAAAAACGGAACTGGCGCAACGTTCGTTCCGTAAGTTGAATAGGGAAGGCATAGGACATACACTAATTTTGACCTTCAACCATTTTGAGTACATTGAAGTCCACTATAAAGAGAATAATCCTGGAATGTTTTCATCAAAAACCTTAATTTCTTTTCGACTAAAGAAAGAAGGACATGGACATCTTGGATGACATGGGGGTGAGTAAATTATCAGGAAATTTTTATTTGAAAGTGGACTAATCCTTTAATGTAATATTGAAACCAATAAAATTCATGTAACAAACAAATAGGAAATTTGCACAATGTCACTGTAATTGTGTGGTTCAATCAAATGAAGGAGAATGTCAAGAATTAGTCTTTTAATAATAAACCAAAATACTCAGGAGATATACAAACAGGCAGAAGAACTGAAAACCAAACATAATGTCAACAAGAACTGACATAAGATGGAGCTAAACAGGGGGTATATACACACAGGGCTAAACGAGTAAGTTAACAATAGGCAGGTGGACACAATAGGTTATGGCAACAGATAGGCACACACTAGGAAACTAGGTCAACTAAGGAAGACAGGAAATGTCCACAGGGACTAGGAGCACAAAACTAAGACAAGACAGAACATAACCATGACAAGCGGTTGCAAAATAAAGGTGACTGAACAGATCTAATTGCAGCAATAGAAACACAAACAAAACAACCAGTTAAAACGCAATGAGAACTGACAATAAGCTGAAAGAAACACAATCTAATGATCTGTACAGTTATTAATCAATTTATGGGTGGAATATGAATATAATAATTCATAAAGCTTTATGAATTATTATGCACATACCGACCCAAGGGGGAATTAACCATATATGGTGAATTAATTACAACGAATTATAATCAATCACATATATGATTAGTTCTGGTTTAATAATTATGTAGACAACTATCGGTCCGTCCAGCAAACCGGTAAGTTATCCACAGACTATTACGACAGAAATGTTATCCTCTGGCCACGAGGATAAATTCCTATGATAGCATCCAAACGTAAAGCAAGGATATAGGATCGAAACGTTAAAGTGACCTGGCTTTGTTGAAATGAGCAAAAAGAACAATTGAGCATGAATAAGGTGTTTAATATATGCAAACTATGACTACAGAGATTATACGTCTAAAATATATACAGAAGGTATACACATATATATACAAGAGTGAAAATGAAGAAACGACAGGAAAAGAAAGATGATCAAAGAATGGCAGCACAGAAATCAGTTTAAACAAATTTCAGATAAATTATAATACTTGCTTATTGGTTCAAGTCCGTGTATAGCAGTTTCAATGCGCCTGGCTTGGTTGGTGCTTTCCGAGAGGGTTTCTCCGGCGGGGTTTTCAAACGAGGTTTAAACGTAAGTAACTTAACCAAAGAGAGAGAGAGAGAGAGAGTCCAAAGAAGTGGTGGTCCCGAAAAGAGGAGCGCGATGGAGGCGCGTGGTCACCGGAGACGCCCGGGAGAGACGTGCACGAGGTGCTCGTGAGACAATCGGGAGACAAAGGAAAAGGTGTGTGTCGTTGTTTTTATGGAAAACCAAGCTAACACACCTCCTGAATTGTAGCGGCCAATAGATGTGCAGCACTATTTGGCGGGCAAAGTTCCTTTGTTTGGTCTCCTAGCTGAATTTGCATACTTAATGACTATCAGATCGGATTTCGAGATGGAGTACTTTCTTCACAATATCATTAAACACATAGAAAAATGCATTTGTCAGCTATGTGACATACCTCAGTGAATAGCTCGAGTCCGGAGCTTTACGGAGAGATCAAACTCGATAGATCAGAAAGGCATATAAAAGAAGTTATGGTTTACAGACAAAATTCCATCATTAAAAACTAAAACTAACTCAACTACAGTTATTTACTAAGTCTAAACATTAGGAAACATGCACACACTCGAGATACATGATGGGTACATACATGGATGTGACTTGGCATAGTTATATTTTACATATACAGCCAATAATGTATGTTTGTGTGTTTTTGTGTGTGCCTATGTGTGTGGTGGGTGTTGGAATGTGGATCTGGCCCGTAGTCCACATGAGGGGCCCCTTTGATGTCCTAAGAGCAAGGAAATTGGGCCTTCTGTTTTACCTCGGAAGGTAACAAAGGTGTCAAGTGGGCTCATCTTTTGCAGACCGGTCGGAGCCAAGATGAGATTTTACAAACCAGTCCAGCATGCTAAAAGCGTTCTGAACATTCCAAAGTTTATTGATTATCCTGATACGTGTGCATATGCTACAACAAGCCAGGGAGGAGTTAATGATAGGACCAGCCAGGATGGAATCCCCAACCATAATCCCGGACAAAAGCCCATGGCAGAGTCAAGGGAGGGAGAAGCCATGGTGAAGACTTTGCAGATGGAACAAGGGGGGAGACTGACCGAGACGAGGCAGATGGTGATGGAGACCCAGGCAGAGCTGCAAAGCCAAGTGTCCTAGTGACACAGAAGGTCCTGGAGACCAAGGCGGAGACACACGGACAAGCAGCCGAGGCAAAGCCTGGGTGCAGGAGGACTGAGGCAAAGCCAGAGTGCCCAAGGACTGAGGAGGAGCAGGAGGGAAGGTGGAGCCGGAGGGAAGGTGAAGCCTGCGGAGCTGAAGGGGTGGAGGGACAAAGCATAGTTGAAGGCCCATAAGTCTATGAAGCAGGCAGAGCAACGACTGTCCAAGGGGAGCCGGAGGGATGACGAAGCCTGGTGTAGCCTTAGCAACAGCAGTGGAGCCGAGGGGGTGAAGAGCCACGGTGGAACCGAAAGGTCAAAAGGCTGAGGTGGAGTGACGGGCACTGAGGTTCTAGGCTGAGCTAATGGGGTCAACTGTCCAGGGTCTGACAACCAGCCCGAGGCGGATTCACTAAGCATCGAGCAGACATAGCAGGAGGAGACGAAGGGCTGATGCGAGGCAGTGCAGACAGGGCTGACAGACTGGACAGTGCAGATAGGGGTTTAATACACTGCCTTCCTGGCCAATACAGGACTGAAAGACATTTCTGGAATGGCCTTCTTGGCCAACATCTCAGGAAAGGACGACGTGGAACAGGCAGAATTTTCAGACACAGCTCTCTTGGCTAACTCGGAACAGGCAGAGGAGGTGGGAGTGGGAGGCAGGACTTCAATAACTCTGTGCTGGCTGACGAAAAAGGATCGGTGCTATTATCCTCCATATCCTCAAATATAATCATGGGCTCAGACTTAAGCGTATCCACACTCGCCTTAGATGATGGGACAGGGCTCCACACCGTCCACTTGTACTCCACCAGTATTCCCTCAGTGATGGACGATGTTGTTGGCTCATGCACCTGGTCAGACTTGGTTGGCTTTGTCTCCGGGGCAATATATAGCTCAGGCGTCGGCTTGGGCTATGTGTCTGCGGTGGGCTCTAGTTTTTCATCCGTTGGGACAGTGTTGACTGGTTGCACATGAGTGGAGTGGGCTGTGGTTAGTTGATCCTCCTCCACTTGCCAATGGTAAAGGTGGAACGGCAGTGAAATAGGACCCAATCCATGAACTTCTGAAAGCTCCCCTGAGGTCTGTCTTTGTGCAAGCTCACTCTTGTCTCCGCGTTTATGCCTGCCTGGAAAAACACACAGGACAAGGTAGTATCAATCCAAGAATTCCTGTGTGTGATTCTCGAGGGAGCTGTCCCCCTTGGAGAGGAGGATACGAACTGCCGTTAGATCATTGTCATTGGTCAATGCTTCTGGTAGCAAAAATAAAGATGAAAGAACAGATCTAATTGCAGCAGTTTTAGTTTTATTAACAAAGAACTCAGGACTAGAAACAACTATGAACAAAACAACCAGGTAAAATGCGACAAGAACTGAAAAAATACAGGGCTTAAATACACAGAACAAACCAATCAACGAAATGAATGACATGTGCGCAAATTAATCAAACCATGAAAAACCATCGAAACAAACTGAAAACTAGGATGCATAATTAAAACGTGTGACAAACCCACCCAAAACAGAAACAAGCCCAGATTATCCCTTACGCCATAAGTGTGCACACCCTAATATAATGGGGAATTTTAATGTGCTTGGAATTAATCACATTCAAACTCTTACTAAAGAGTAAGGTTGCACTTTATTTAGATACTCTACTAACTATAAATAACTTTGCAACTTCATGTACTATCATTAGAGTATCAGTAGACTGTTAGTTTAGGGTTAGATGTTAGAGTTCGGGTTAGTAGAATAAGCTGACATGTAGTTGCAAAGCTATTTAGTCAGTCGAATATCTGTTTGGGGACCATGAAGATAAAATGTTAGCAGATAATAAGCAGCCAGCCTACTAATACTCTAATAAGAGTTAGATGACATGTAGTGGACCATCGAAGTAAAGTTTTACCAAAAGTAAGTATAATGCTCTAGTCATCATTCAAGTGATGTTGATCAAACCTGAATAAAAATATGCTGTTTCTGAAGGTTTCAGGTTTCCTGGGTCTTTTCTTGGTCACATCATATTACTGAAACCATGACCTGCAAAAAGCTTACAAAGGATGTGTGACATCTCATTGTGAAGAGGTACCAATCAGGAGAATATACAAAAGTATTTCCAAACATTAGATGTGTCTTGGAAGTCCATCATCATGTGAAGACAATGTCAAAAACTGATGTAAAAACATGATGAAAACTGTCCAAGGAGGCTTCCAGGAGACTTACAGCAACATTAAAGGAACTGCAGGAATATCTGGCAAGTACTGTTTACATGCTGCATATCACAGTGATATATTTTATTCTTAATATGCCTAGACTGTAGGATAGGGTGGCCAGAAAGAATACATTATTTACAAAAAAAAAAAAAAAATAAATAAAAGAAGAAGCTTTTAAGCTAATCATGTGTAATCAAGGTTTTATGGTCAGATGAAACCAAATTTAACCATTGGACCATAATTTTAAAAGTTACATTTGGCACAAGGCTGCTTATCACCCAAAAAGCACCATACCGACTATGATATATGATGGTGCAAGCATCGTACTATACAACTACTTCTCTTCAGCTGGGACTAGGGCAGATAGATGGAATAATGGATAGTGCCAAATGTCAGTCCTCTTTGGCACAAAACCTGAAGTCCTCCATTACAATCTGAAGATGAAAAGGAATATAATTTTTCAGCATGACAATAACCTCAAACACAAATCTAAGTCAACAAAGGAATGACTTCATAAGATGAATAACTTTTTGAAATGGCCCGATCGGAGCCCAGATCTAAATCCAATCGAATTTTCCAGTGACTTGAAGAGGGCTTTACACAGGAGATATAGTTGATATAATCTTATTCAAAATGACTGGATGCTGTATTAAAAGCAAAATGTGTTTCAATCAAGCATTAGTTGAGACCAAGTGTGCACAACCAGGACATTTTAAGTCTTTTATTTTTCCTTTTTTCCTTTCCTTTCCTTTTGTTACATAAATGTTGTAAGTTTCAATATTACATTAAATGCAGACAATTATCTGACATGATTTTACTTGGATTGATCTCAAAAAGCTGCAATTTTAACAGGGTTGTGTAGACTTTTTATACCCATTGTATAAATACAGGCTGCCCCTTTGTTAAAAGTAAATGCTTATCTAGACAGAGTTTGGAATTCATATACGTTTGAATAAAGTAATTTATGGTTGTATCACTCAATTTCAGTGAGTCTTGTAATAAATCTAAGCACTGCTGATATGAAAGCCATAGCAAGCATACTAGTGTAGATATACAGTAGCAGATTGAATTTTTAATACATGAATTACTTTACATTCAGTTGTTAAAGTCATTACTTTATGAATTATTCTGCAATAGCATTTAAGATATTATACAGGGCATGACCCTGTTGCCAACTATGAGAGGATGTACTGTTCATGAAAATGAAAAAATATGAATGCAAAGCCGGGGTGTTTTATAAAAGGAAGTATCAAAGGAGAAGCCAGGAAATGGTCCAACATTGAAAACGGAAAACTGGAAATATATACAGTGTTTTGTTGAATAATGAAAAGTTACATTCTTTGTTTAAAAAAAAAAAAAAAAAAAAAAAAAAAAAAAAAAAAAAATCATAACATAGCAGGGGTGAACAGAAAGAAACAAGGACAAAATCTGCATTTTCACAAAAAAAAAAAAAGAAAGAAAGAAAAAAGCTTACAACATTTTAATGAAAGCATATTTTATTTTCAATAAAAGCAACATTTTGGTAGAAATTTATTTTTATATAAGCCAATAATATAATGATGATATGTCATATTTTAGCATCCAAATTGGCTGATGTTCAAATAAAAAGCATTAAAAAGCTAAATAAATGTTGTATTTGCCTAGCAAACAAAAGAGTTACATCTATAAAAAAGATGTGCTGTAGCCTATTGTGTAAGTCAAAGATACACAAACATGGCTCATTAAAAAACAAAGCATGGCATCTATCCTTACTTGCAGTAATAGTTCTGAATCTGAACAGAATAACATCACTAGCCTGCGGTTATTCTGGAAAAAAAAAAAAAAAAAAAAAAAAAAAAAACATCCTTCCAGCTGGATTATCACTCAAATTTCTATCTGGAAAACCTTAAAGCTCAACACAGAGGCCATTAATAACATGTCTCTCCATGCCTGCAGTGCAATAAACAATTGCACCAGCACCTTAACAGTCTATGTGGACACCTGAAGGAGGCAATGTTCTCTCAGTGATATTTTGTCCCAGGTAAAAGAGAAATTGAGATAAGCAGAGGTTTAAAGAGTACCTGAAAACCATCCTTGAGTAAAAATACTGACCTTACATCGAAAATGACTCCATTACAAGTTACAAGTAACCAATTCCAATACAATTTGAGTAAAAGTCTTAAAGTATCTGATTTTAACAGTACTTATATAATTTAACTCGTACTGAATGTAGGCTGAAAATGCACTAGTCCACAACACCTGAGAGACATGTTGGTGAAAATATGAAACAGTTGATATGTAAGATGAGAAATCATGTATATTTTCTAAAATAATAAAACTGAAAACCTCAATATTGCAATAAATCAAGGTCGACACAACTTGCCTGGCAAGGCCAGACTGATATATATATATCAGTCTGGTCAGTCCGCTCTCCGTCGCGATTCGAGTCAACTCCAAACTGTACTGTGCAACCAGATTCGTTTATTTCAGTGACGCAAACAGCGTCACTCTAGTACGGCGAAAGTCCCTTCAATATCAACAAAGATTGCGCACGGGAGACCCGAGAGTTTGTTCTATTCAGCCGTGAATTCAGTTTTAAATGACCAAAAACACATTAATTATTTACTTTTCGCTGTTCTCTTGTTGCTTTGCTAACGTCATATCCGCCCTTCTCTGATTGATTTACTCCGCTTCCTGTTTGCTCAGATTTGCTCCGCCCTAGAAATCGAACTGATTCAATGGCCGACCAGACTCATCCGCTGGTACAGTGGTGAGGCTGGATTTTCCAGGCAACGACACAACCTCTTGAACGTCTACAAACTCTGAAGTCTCAGTTAAGCTCACACAAAAAGGCCATAAGTAAACCAATATCCTTCAAAAAGGTCTTGTCAATATAGTGGATGAATAAAATACGTAAAGTAACCTTGTTGACAAGTTCATGTGAGTAAAGGCAAAACGCACAAGATACCCAGGTGAAAAATAATTATATTAAAAATATACTTTAATAAAGTGTACTAAGTATATTTTCTACATTTTGTACTATTTTCGTCAAATCCAAGTATAGTTAAGTGTATTCAATTATGTATTAACTTCAACTTAACATATATTTAACTACACTTCTAGTGTAAATTGTATACTAAAATGGAACAACTTTTTTTAAACTTCAAGTGCACTAAAATACACTAATGAAAATCAAGATTCATGAGCAATTAAGCACACTTACAGTACAATTGCATTGTATTGCCATTCTAATGGAAATACACTTAAAAAGGCATTGCAGTGCAAATTATAGTTGTGTTTAAGTACATTTTGTGCATACTGCTATCATACTTATAATTACTATAAACAGTTAATTTAGTATGCCTCTGTAACATTTCAAGTGATCTACAAATGCACTTCCTAACTATATTTAGTGCTTTTAAAGTGTCCTACTATGACAATAATAATGTTTTTGAAGTGAAGTTCAATTACAACCTAAACATCATAGACACATACTTTCAGTGCAATGTTATTATAGTGTAAGGTAGAAACAAATTGAAAGTACATTTCATTTGTAATTTTATCCCCATTTTGTTATACTTAAGCATGAATGTTGGTATTACACTACAAGTGTATTACATTAAAATTCAGTTCAAGTACATTAAATCAACAGATTACAAATTGCATTTCAGAAAAGGATCTTTATTATTAACACAAAAGTAACACACAAAAGCAGATATTGGCAAAAGGAGGAACCTTGAACAGTCGACTTTCTCTGAAATGCCGGGAACAGAACAATGGCAAACAACTTACTACACATGCATATCTACAGGTGCTGGTCATATAATTAGAATATCGTGAAAAAGTTAATTTTTTCATTGTAAATTATTTAAAAAAATGAAACTTTCATTTATACTAGATTCCCTACATGTAAAGTAAAACATTTCAAAAGTTTTTTTTTTTAATTTGTTGATTAGAGCGTACAGCTCATGAAAGTCCAAAATCCAGTATCTCAAAATATTAGAATATTTACATTTGAGTTTCATTAAATGACCATCCCTACAGTATAAATTCCGGGTATCTCTTGTTCTTTGAAACCACACTAATGGGGAAGACTGCTGACTTGGCAATGGTCCAGGAGACAATCACTGACAGCCTCCACAAAGAGAGTAAGTCACAGACGGTCATTACTGAATGTGGTGGCTGTTTACAGAGTGATGTATCAAAGCATATTAAATGCAAAGTTGACTGGAAGGAAGAAATTGGGTAAGCAAAGGTGCACAAGCAACAGGGATGACCACAAGCTTGAGAATACGGTCAAGTAAAGCCGATTCAAACACTTGGGAGAGCTTCACAATGAGTCAAATGAAGCCAGAGTCAGCGCATCAAGAGTTACCACACTCAGACATCTTCAGGAAAAGGACTACCAAGCCACTTCTGAAACAGAAACAACGTCAGAAGCATCTTACCTGGGCTAAGGAGAAAAAGAACTGGACAGTGAACAGTGGTCGAAAATCCTCTTTTCAGATAAAAGTAAATTTTGCATTTCATGTTGAAATCATGATCCCAGAGTCTGAAGGAAGACTGGAGAGGCACAGAATCCAAGCTGCTTGAAGTCTAGTGGGAAGTTTCTGAAGTTAGTAATGATTTGGGGGGCCGTGACGTCTGCTGGTGTTGGTCCATTGTGTTTTATCAAGTGCAAAGTCAATGCAGCCATCTTCCAGGAGATTTTGGAGCACTTTATGCTTCCATCTGCTGACAAGCTTTATGGAGATGCTGATTTCCTTTTCCAGCAGGACTTTAGCACCTGCTAACGGTGCAACAACCACTTACAAGTGGTTTGCTGACCATGATATTACTGTGCTTTATTGGCCAGCCAACATGCCTGACCCCTAAATCTATGGGATATTTTCAAGAGAAAGATGAGAAACAGTCGATCCAACAATATACAGATGATCTGAAGGCTCAATAGTGCCTCAGCAGTGCCACAGGCGGATCACTTCCATGCCACACTTCACTGATGCTGTAATTTGTGCTAGGAGCAAGTCATTTGCTGTAATATGTGCTGCCGACCAAGTTTTGAGTGTACAAATGAACATACTTTAAAGAACTTGAACTTTTCTGTTTTGAAAATCCATTTTTTGATTGATCTTAGGAAATATTCTAATATTTTGAGATACTGGATTTTGGACTTTCATGAGCCGTACGCTCTAATCATCAAAATTAAAAAAAAAAAAACTTTTGAAATGTTTTACTTTACATGTAGGGAATCTAGAATATATGAAAGTTTCATTTTTAAAAATAATTTACAATAAAAAAATGAACTTTTTCACGATATTCTAATTATATGACTAGCACCTGTAGCTCTGACTTGAGTTACTAGAGGCCTTGTAGCTCCCATTGTTGCACTTCCTCCGTAGAAGGGCCCGGATCTCTGCCACCTCGGTGTTGGGGAATCGCTCCCTCACTACATCTGTGAAAACAGGAAAGAGACATGGGGATGAATTAAAACAGGATAGACAATGTATAACATTGAAATACAATCATTGATTATAATGGATTTGTCAATCAATCATGACAATGGATTTGGATTCATAACTATGACATTACTGTACCTAAAATTGCATTGTTTTTTTCTGGCTCAAGCTGCTCCTTCAGCTCGCCTTTTTTTCCTTTCCCTGTGAGGGTTGCCTATAAACGCAACATGTCACTTGTGGTCACAGTATTGGTACCTGCGCCAATTTGCCAGAGGCCTTATCCGTACCAGGGCTGGGATGAACAAAGTTTCACGTGGAGCATTCTGAGATTTTTTTTTTGCTGAATTACCGCGGAGTGCGAGTTGTGCTAAAAAATAAACTGCCGGGATAATCACACAGCGCTTGCCGTAGGCTACACGTCCAATAATGACATGTCCGATTCGCGAACTAATGACTCATTTGAACTGATTCACTTAAATGAATAGTTAAAACAACTGATCTGTCCAACACTGAACTCATGAGACGTCTGAATCAGTGTATAACAAATTGGTACACTTTACCATAATGTTCCATTTATTAAATTCTAGTTACCTACATTAGTATTTTGTGAGTGAGTGGCAGAGTGTATTACTACTATACGTTGTTATTTTTATGTGAATGAAGAATTAAAAGATCCACTTTTTTTCAGTAAGCTATGTGTTTTCAACAAATGTTAAATTCTGTTGGTTCAGGAAGGACACCATGACAGGCTGCTGGCTCCCACTGTTGCTGTTAATTTTTATTTATTTTTTGTTGGAAAAGCACTTAAATAGCTTAAAGCCCTCAAGTTTACATTGGTTACTGTATTCTTTCAATTGCTCTAAACAAGTATTTTGGGTGACCTTTTTTTATTGAATGACATCAATTTGTTATTTTCATCTGAAAGAAGAATTACAAGATGCACTTTTTTTTTTTTAGTAAGCTAGGCCTATGTGTTTAAGGCTTCAAGGTTTTATCAAACACTACCTCTGACTAAGAATGCATTACTTTGCACTTGTATAGTCTTTTATTTTGGACTTTTTACAAATTGGTAATAGTCAATTAATGGGGAGATTATCGATAATCGAATCAAACCGAAATAGAATCGGACTGAAAAAAACAAAAACAAAAAAAGAGTCGTTAGATTAATCGATGCACCGAAAAATAATCGCTAAATTAATCGTAAAAAAAATTATCGTTTATCCCAGCCCTAATCCGTACCAACCCACTGTCACTTTTACCATATTGCTTAATCAGTGAAATTCAAACAAGAAGTATTAACAGTAGTCAATGACGGCAAAAATGGCAGAGTTAAGTGGATTTTCAAATTTGTAATCTGGGAAGTCAGGTCTGTATTCCAAGACATAACGTGAACATGCATGTTCTTCAAATTAAAGGGTTAGTTCACCCAAATAGCAAAATTATGTAATTAATAACTTACCCTCATGTTGTTCCAAACCCGTAAGACCTCCGTTTATCTTTGGAACAAAGTTTAAGATATTTTAGATTTAGTCCGAGAGCTCTAAAGTTAAGAAAAACATCATCAAAGTAGTCCATGTGACATCAGAGGGTCAGTTAGAATTTTTTGAAGCATCAAAAATACATTTTGGTCCAAAAATAGCAAAAACTACGACTTTATTCAGCATTGTCTTCTTTTCCGTGTCTGTTGTGAGAGAGAGTTCAAAACAAAGCAGTTTGTGATATCCGGTTCGCGAACGAATCATTCGATGTAACCGCCGGATCTTTTTGAACCAGTTCACCAAATCGAACTGAATCGTTTTAAACGGTTCGCGTCTCCAATACGCATTAATCCACAAATGACTTAAGCTGTTAACTTTTTTAATGTGGCTGACACTCCCTCTGAGTTCAAACAAACCAATATCCCCGAGTAATTCATGTACTCAAACAGTACACTGACTGAACTGCTGTGAAGAGAGAACTGAAGATGAACACCGAGCCGAGCCAGATAACGAACAACAGACTGACTGAATCAGTGTACACTTTAATAAATTATACTTTGTATTAAAAATAAGCGTACTTACTAAAAGTACACTAAATTACCACTATACATTTTTGTATTTTAACATATTTTATGAGAGCACTCTGATATGCCACTAAAAATACACTTATTTTAGAGTGTACTGTATAAAGTGTACAGAAGTCACACTTCTAATGAAGTGAGAACATAGTACACTTTAAAAAAAGTATACTAGCAATTAATTTCCAAAAAAATATACTTCCCATAAGTACACTGAATTGCCACTCTAAGTATGTCAAATTTAATACACTTAAAAAAAATAAACTTCAATACAATTTAAAATACATTTACAACAAAGTACACTTTCAAAAAGTACATTTAAAAAATAATTTGATTACTGATAAATTAGTATACTTACTGTTTGGACTATTAAGTTGAACTTAATTACATCTTTTTCGAAGTATACTTTTAAAAAGTACAAACCAAATACTCTTTAAATAAAGTACAACATGTAGAAGTATACTTGTTTTATAATTCATGTACTTAATTCATATTTCAAATACACTAAAGTATACTACTTTTTTACCTGGGTATAGTTCCTTTAATGCCCTTAGATGGAGATATTGCTTCTTTATAGCAGAAAAAGTAATTTGCCATGCAAAATGTAATGAGTAATTTACATACTTCACAGTTCAACTATGTACTTTTCTTGTTGGTGAAGGGAAAGCACATACTTTTTAACTCTACAGAGTTGTATGAAACAGTATATGAGTCTTCCCTATAAAATGGCTTCTTGAACAAGAACAAATGTAGGGCGGAGCTTGAGTTTGTTCATGGGGAATTGATTGGATGGTTGTGGTTTGCTATTGGTGGATCTCATGTGAGTGACAGGTTGCCCCGCCCTCACGGCAGTAAACACGTCATCAGAGATGTCATTGCAAGAGGGAGGGGAAGTTATTTTGATTAAAGGGTTAGTTAAAAAAAAAAAAAAAAAAAATCTGTCATTAATTTCTCACCCTCATGTCATTCCACACCTGTAAGACCTTCGTTCATCTTTAGAACACAAATGAAGATATTTTTGATAAAATCCGATGGCCCAGTGAGGCCTCCATTAACAGCAAGACAACTGACACTTTCAATGCCCAGAAAGCTGAAAACATATTTAAAACAGTTCATGTGACTACAGTGGTTCAGTGGTTCAGAAGCGACGAGAATACTTTTTGTGCGCCAAAAAACAAACAACGACTTCATTTAACAATATCTAGTGATGGGCGATTTCAAAACACTGTTTCATGAAGCTTCATGAAGCTTCTCGAATCAGTGGTTCAGAGCATGAACGATATGAGGGTGAGTAATAAATGAATTTTAATTTTTGGGTGAACTAACCCTTTAAAGGTTACAAGGGAACATGCATTTAAAAAATAATAATGATGTGCACAGATAAATCATTTATAATAAATGCTGCAATATTCTATAAAATAAGAATTGTCAATTTTGATTTCATGGTGACTAATAAAAATCACTTAAAAATGTTTGAAAACTGAAAGTGTGTCTTATCAGTTGACAAGGCAGTCAGTACACTTTGTAAGTGACACAAGGGGAGCTGACATTTTTAGTCTGGCTGATATATTGCTCTTTAAGGCCACAATAATTTGGAAAGAAAAATCAGCACTCTGGCATCACTGACAGTAAGCTGAAGTAATATCAAGTGTCGACATTTGTATGTCAGCTGCTGCAAAAACAGATGAGCATCTTGAGGCATGTATAATGTTCAGCTTTGAACAGCACTAATTGTTCTCGTTTGGAGTGCTTAACGAGGACGTCAGCTCCAGCTGCCTCGTCAACACTCAATAATTAGAAAAGAGCAGACTGGGACACTTTCCCAGACAAAGATGAAGACTAGTAATTAGAATAAACTGGGTTCTTAATTATAATTTGCTTTGAAAGTTCTTTGAGGTTTATATTTATACTGCTTTCTGTGCTTGGAAATCCAATCTGGAGCCATAATCCCTAGAAAGACTTTGGATAGTGATCTCAACACACTCATATTTCTTTGGGTACATTTACGACAACAATATATTAAACACTGAAAAGATTTTTTTTTTTTTTTTTTTTTTCTGTGTGTACAGATGACTACGTTAGCAAAATGATCCCCCTTCATGACTACAAACGCTGTAATTTCATGCCAGGCCAGTAGTTGGCAATGTCACTTTGTAAAGAAACACTATGCACCTATAGACTAGTGATGTTCAATTCTTGAACTAATCGTTCTTTTGTGAATTTGCTACTTATAAGATTGTGTTTTATTAACGACTACACCTACCCCAACCATAAACCTACCCTTACAATAATGCAAATACAGTTGACCCAATATTAATGTGCGCATGCCCAGTGTCTGTATCGTTGTATCCCTTCTAGTCTTTACCGGAAGTAACCAGTCGAGCCGGTTCATTAATGGAACTGAATCAAACTTTAGTTTGGGTTGATGATGCAAGATGCACAGCCAAAGTAGCACATCCCACTCAAAAAGAACCAAGTGAGCTGGTTCAACCAACTTTCAAAGTTTGCCGAGGATTACCGAGGACTCAAATGAGCCAGTCCAACTGACTGTCGAAATTTGCAGAGGATTCTGATGAGTGACTTGATGATACAATGCAATCCTGAGGCACGTACTGGCAATATGTTTTTTTTTTTGTATGACTACTGTTATTAAATAACATTTTATTAAAACCTGCAAAAACATTTCTGTTTTTGGTTGATTGGATAACAGGTGAAAAACGCTAAATACAGGTGTAAACAGGGTCTAAAACATTTTGAGCTTCTCCACTTTCAACCCCTTTCAGAGGTCGAAAACACATTCGACTTGATTGCTTGGGTATTGTAAATGCTCACCTTCCAATAGGACACACAGCCAAGACAGGAGCTTCAACAAATATCTGAGTTAAAGGTGTGAATACTTATGTCAATGTGATATTTGTGATTTAATTTTAATATATTTGAAAGTTATAACAAATCTAGTTTTTTCTTTGTCATTATGGGGTATGGAGTGTAGATTAATGAGAAAAAAACAACAACTACAACAACGTAAAGCATTTTAGCCAAACAAAATGTGAAAAGATTAGATGAAGTGGTCTGAATACTGTCTGAATGTGCTGTACTGTATATGTGCACTAATGTGTTCTGCTCATAGTGCTTGGCTGCGTAAAATCAAGGTGATTGATTAAAAACCATTCACTTCAGAAGAAAAGCGTCAGGATGTTAAATGTATTAATTATCTTAATTGTGTTATTTTGTGGCATACTGTTTCATTGCTAATGGCCTCTGATATCACATTATCTCAGCAAGCAGAAAATCTTTCACATTTAGAAAACAGTGAACATTTGCAAGCCGTACACAGTAAATGCAGATATTCCTGCACAACAGTGCCCTAATGTCAATAAACAGATGCATCTGTCTGGGAAGTGCTATTTAAAATGACCAATGTGTTGATTGTCTCCATTTTGCAGAAACAGCTTTTGCTGCTGTTGGATTTATGTATCATTTTAATATCTACTTGAACCAAGGTCAGGCAAAATGCAAGAAATTGCTCCCTTTAAATTCATGAGTGTGCATCTGGATTGAACTGGCCTCATGCCACATGATTGTTGAATTGGAACTGGAATAGCAGGAATAGCAATTCACTATATAATTAAAAGAAATTCAGCAGAGTATCACAACAGAAGAATTTCAAAACTCATGGCACAATATCAATAATTAATTCATTTGAACTAATTATGCCTTTTTCTGATTTATTTATTTACACTGTTTTTAACTAAAAATGTAAAACTTTTAACGCGTTTTGGCCTTTCATTTACACGACAATGGCTTTTTGGATGCCTGGAAATGTAAACTTTTGAAAACAGTCTCCATGTAAACAACATGTAAACAGTGTTAGCGAGCATCAGCTGCGTGTCGCACCGGCCTCAAATCTCTCATGGAGGAAGGAGGGACATGCTGTCGGAGAGCCCTCGCTGCTGAGAGGGATCACGGTGCTAAGGAGTGGCTGCCTAAGGCGGTGATGCTGGACTGATTTATCAACAGGTGCTCCTGGGATGAGGTGGGGTGGTTGCCATCCAAGAGAGAGCGGAGGAGTCGCCGCCGTACGCCGTGGGTTGGAGCCTGCTGCCGTCCGCCATGAAGGGGAGGAGCAGGGAACGGGGGACTCGCTGCCGGCTGCCCTCAGTCGGAGGAGCCATCGCTGGCCGACGGGGCGGAGGAGGATCGAGCCGTCCACCAAGCGTCCAGTACTATCTCATGGCACCGCGAGGAAGAGCCTCTCAGCTGGCTAAGGACCGAGTGGCAGAGTGTCCGGGAACCGGACCAAGAATTCTTTTCCTCTCTCTTTCCTCTCTTGTTCTGTCGCTCCCTGTGCCTTTGTCTCCTTTTCTCTTGTCTCGTCTGTCCTTACCCCTAGGTGCTGCGGCCGCCAAGACTGGCCCCCGAGGGGGGGAGTAGAGCGCAGTCTCATGGGAACCCCCCGGCCTGCGAGGGGCGATGGGGGTATGTGATGAGCAGGGCGAGTGACGCGAGTTTTAACTAGCATCAGCTGCGTGTCACAGCCATGTGAGATGATTTGTTAATGGCAGTGCAGTGACACAACTGACATCATAGGTCACATGATAATGACAAAATGGCGAATGTAGTACGTCCGGATTACATTCATGCTATACACATTCTTACTATAAACCTATAGAACATACTTTTTTAGCGGTCGCAAAGTAAGTACTTATTCATAATAATTACTTATTCAAGAGAGTATGAGATTTTGGATGCAGCAATTGGCTATATAAACATAAGCTCAATTAGACTAACAAGACACAGGTGCAAACAAGCAGAACAGGAAACTAGAAACATAACTACAAGTCACCATTACAAAACAAAAGCACAAAGACACAGAATACATCAAAGGAGGCTTGAACCTGAGGCTCGGCTCGAGTTCAGAGCTAAACCCCCCAATAACAGTATTGCGCAGGAGAAGAATAAGATAAGAGAGTGATCTGAAAGGTATCCAGACCAAATGACCCACTTAATAAACGAGTCCAGACTGGATCCGTGGCAGATCAGCTGCTTCATAAATGGGTCCAGATTGGATCAGCGGCAGATCAGCTGCTTTATAAACGGGTCCAGATTGGATCCGCGGCGGATGAACAACTTTATCGGTGGACACATGGTGGGTCTGCCCTGGATCTGATCTGGATCCACAATCATTATCTGTTCCGGATCTGATGCGATGCGCTGTGCAAGTGGACTCTGTTCCGGACCTGTTTTGCGGATACATTTCAGAGCTTGTGATACCTCCGTTGCGGATCCGTTGCGGAGTTAGTTTGCTATCTGGAGAGGAGAAGGAGGAGGAAGGATGCTGGAAGAATTTTCACCAGGATGGTGCAGTGACTGCTGCTTATATACACTTGTAATGATGATTGACAGGACTGAATGTTTAAGCTCCTCACAAACCTACGTTTGGAACTTCATTTGGGAGCCTTCAAACTAGAAACATTGTTAAATATGAAACTGTTTCTTTCTGGCTACTCTCTTAGGCAAGTTAAGAAAACATTGAATTAAATATTGTTGGTTTATCATGTATTTTTATTTAGATTCAATGTAACTCACAGTCAGTATCTCTGACTCTAAAAGCCATGATTGAATCATAGTGAAATGTTTCCAGAAAGAATAAAGACATATGTTGTGTTTATGATAACAATTTGTACTAAAAATTATTGGTATAATTAAAAAGTACATATAGAGCAGTTAAATGAATTTTATACCATCTTAACTCTGCTTCTTTCTAATTTAAAGTATAATTCATTCTGTTTGCCTACCTCAACAGAAATTCAGAAATTGAATTGGGATTTCATAGGTATTCTCAGCTCACCTCTGAATAGTACACAACCCTGGGCTAAACAGCTTTACATAGGTGTTCAGGGTTGAAGGAAGAAGGTGCACTGAGGGATGAGCACTGTATAATATCTTCAGCAATAAGATTTTTTTTTTTTTTTTTTTAGTTCTTCTAAAAGAAGAAGGAACCCCCTGGGGCTTCTTTACTGCAGCTTGAGTAAAGCAAAAACACACAATAACATTCCCCACTGTGGTACAGTTGAGAAAAAAAAAAAACAGTCTAAACAAACTTTGAAAGTGCAAGCGTTTCTTATCACATGCTGGGGGAGGTGTGCTATACATCAGACGGATATTGCTGCTGACAATCCCTCCTTCAGTCATACATATGGATCAGTGTGAGTTCTGGGGTGTATTGGATAATGATGAGGTCTCTGTCCATGTAAGAACAGGACTCAACCTCAACCATAACAGATGTTACATTTTTCATAAGAGGTTGCTTATAATATATTCTTCATCTTCTTTACCTATACTTACATTTTCTGAATCTACCATATATCAGTTTCACTCTGTAGTCAACAGAAAACCTCACATGAAACTCGCTGATGCTATTATAGATGGTTGCTAAGTTTTTTTTTAATAGTTGTTAGTGTTTTGTTAAACAGTTGCTAAGGTAAATGTGTGTGTTTATATTAGAGGTGGGCATAGATTAATTTTTTTAATCTAGATTAATCTAGATTAATTCCAAAATTAATCTAGATTAATCTAGATTAAAATGGCTCATTTGAATTCTGCCGAAGACATTCAGAATATGTGAGATACCCAAATTGTCCCTGCGTCCCAATGTCCATACTATCCTTCCTAAATAGTACGTGAGATTAAAATAAGTGTGTCCCAAAGCATAGTATGTTGAAAAGAGTATGCCAAAAGTCCCCGGATGGTCCACTATTTCCGGTAGATTTTCGAAGTGTGGATCCGTGCACACTATAAAGGCTAATATTGCCCACAACCCATTGCGCATTGTATGAGGATTCAGTTCAGAACTACAAACACGAGTAAAAAGTGTTAAAAAATACAAAACGTGGCGAATATGCACGATCGACGCTGAGAGGTTGTTTGAGTGACTAATAATCAGTTCAAACTGATAGAAAGTATTTATTTAATGTTATGTGTTATTTTTCATCTGCAAATACCAATGTGGACTTTTATAAAGATCTGATTGGCCATTAACTTTTAAATGCATCATTATGCATTAATATGAGGTGAGTTCTCCACATGAAAGACTCGCGACTGCAGATCGACGTGCTGCATTTCTCTCCGATATGGTAGGAAATGAGCTAAATGAAATATGGAGGATGTAAGATGATTGACAGGGCAGTTTACGGTGACTGGATGCGACAGAGAGCAAAGACGCAATTGTATGACGTGATAATATGTCCCAAAGCTTGTCTACTCTTTTGCTACACACTCAAAAGTAAGTACTTTTTGTTCACAGAAAGAGTACATACTTTTAGGGCGTATGGGACGCAGCAAATGACTAAAAGTAATCCGCCATTTTGTCCGACAAAGCAGATAGGAGTTAGAAGATTAACCTCGGTGGAGTTAAACTTTTGTATATTATATTTTGTATATTGACATCTTTCCGCGTTTTATCATTCATCAGCTGGAAAAAAAAACAAACAAAAACACTCTAAAAGTGATTCCAATTATATCGTTTCTCTGTGTTGATATCATTTTAGTTAAGTCTGCTATTCTTTTACATTCAGAAGATTTTTAGAACTATATCTTTATCATTATACTTTTTGCTGTTGGTGTGAACAGGCCTTTAGCATCATTGTCTAGTGTCTGCGCTACTTCTCTCCAGAAATGAATGACCACTACAAATTTTCAGTTGTGGCATCTTTTAATTACCGCTAGTCAGTGTTGCCAAGTCTGTGGTTTCCCCACCGAATTGGGCTACTTTTACATTGTTTCCCTGTTTTTTTTTTTTTAAGTTTGCGGGTTGAAGTGACTTGGAACTCTATTTATAATCCCCAGAATGTGAATTTTACGCCTCGGAATGTGATTGGGTGGCTTTTCAATAGCAATTGGACTGGTTTTGTTAAGAAAACCTGGCAACCACAAGTTGATACCCACAAATAGTCCCTCTTGCAGCCACAAAGCAACATGTTAAAAACACACAGAACACCTTAGCAACTGCATTGCAATGCTGTGAGAACCACCAAGAAAACCCTATCATATTGTGGTGGTGATTCTTTTGTGGTAATCACCAATTAAATTTTCTTCCGAAAATGTAAAATCTATCTTTTCAGGGGTTCAAAATTGACCTTTTCTGGTAAATGTCTACCTAATTAATACCTCATAGGGTTACAAAAATCCATTTTTTTAAGATTGTTTTTTAATTGGTGCATACTGACTGTATTTTCTGAAATATTCAATGCAGATTAGTCAATATATGTGTGGGCAGTTTTAATGAGTTATTGATACTGCACTGTGATGCCCACCATAAGTCATTAAAGCCACAAGCTCCTTCTGTCAATAGAATTCATACGCACGCACACACAGCAATATTTTCATTTCCTGTAACTCTGTATGCAGAGGCAGTCTGTGGTGAAGAGGGAGTTTCAGAGCTGGTGCATAATAATTGGATTTTGAACTGGTTTTTCCTTAGAGTTTAAATGTGGGCTTTCTGTCAAGTTGGCTTTAGTGCCCTGGCTTTAATTTCTTACTTTTCATTGCTTATAGACCTGTGGCTACTTAGCCGATCTTCCTATCCCAGAAAGACCTCCAAAACATCAAAAAGAAGACCAAATAAAATTGTATTTAAAATATATAAGGAGCTCACAATATTTCCCTTCAGACCAACTCACCAGGGATAATTCCAGTCTGATCCGGTGGACACAAATAAAAACTAGATTCTGAAGAAAATGCAAGCTGTGCTTGCCCATGTAGCAATACTGGGGTGTTTGTCTGGGTGTAAGTGGTTGTCTTGGTGTTGCTACATGGTTGCTAAGGTGTTCTGGGTAGTTGCATAAAGGATTAGTTCACTTCTGAATGAAAATTTCCTGATAATTTACTCACCCCCATGTCATCCAAGATGTTCATGTCTTTCTTTCTTCATTCGAAAAGAAATTAAGGTTTTTGAGGAAAACATTCTAGGAATCTTCTCCATATAGTGGACTTCACTAGGTGGAAGGTCCAAATTGTAGTTTCAGAGCTGCTTCAAAGGGCTCTACATGATCCCAGATGAGGAGTAAGGGTCTAATCTAGTGGAAAAATAAAAATGTATATACTTTTTAACCACAAATGCTCATCTTGCACTGCTCTGTGATGCGCCACGCATTATGTTGAAAGTACCATGGTAGAGAAAAAAAACTTAATCTAATTTTCTCCTCCAACTTCAAAATCGTCCGATATCATTGTTTTACATCACTTTTTTTTTTTTTTTTTTTTAAGAGCATTTCAATCAATCAATCAAAATTTTATTTATATAGCACAATATCAACAGTAGTTGGCCATTGTGCTGTACAAGAGGATAAATATCTAAAAAACAAGAAAGACCGCAAAGCAATAAAGGGAGTTTACATCAGAAACACTAATCAGAAATAAATTCAACGTTAAAAATCAATGTTAAAAATACACTGCATGATTTTAGCAATTCTATAAGATTATTACAAATCACACTGTGCAACATGGATCCAATGAACTTGGGTACGACAAGCATGTAGACTGTATGATGATGACACCTATGGACTCGTAGGCTACGATGTAAGTTTCTATAGAAGAATAAAACGTCATCAGCATGCGCTTGTGGTAAAAAAAAAAAAAGTGTTGAATCACACTTTGGCAGTTGTAGTTTTTATGCGTGCTGAAAATAAAAAGTAGGCAGTTTTAAGTTTTAGCACAATTCACATTGATTTCATGTCGCATTTTTATAGGCTGGTCAGTAGACGTAGGTTGTAGCAGCAAACACACTATGTGATGATCATGCTGAATTTCTGATACTGTCACAAAATGATCGTAGGCTATCTTTAGTCGCAAGACCGGGAAAACGGCCATCTTTGAAACTCTCTCACTGTATGACACAGGACCACCGATTAAGGGCCACGATCACAGAAATTTCCACGATTGTTTCACAATGGCAATCTTTCATCTGGGACAGCCAAATACCGTGCAGCGTATCCCAGGCTTTAAGTCTAGATCTTATTTAAGTGTTAGAGTTATTTAATTTCAAAAGTTCAGAGAGATTTTGGAGCTGATCCATTCAGGGCTTTAAAAACAAAAAGCAGAATTTTAAAATCAATTCTATAACACACCGGCAGCCAGTGCAGCGCTTGTAATATTGGGGAAATATGATTACATTTCCGTGAACCAGTCAACAGCCTTGCTGCTGAATTTTGGACCATCTGAAGATGACTAATATTGGATTGGCTCATTCCAATATAAAGAGAATTACAATAGTCAAGTCTCGATGAAATGAACAAATGGATCACTCTCTCAAACTCTGCAAATGTTAGAAAACTCTTAGCCTTACATAATAATCTTAATGGGAAAAAAAAGATTTAATTACAGCATTAATCTCTTTGTCAAATTTAAGGGCAAAATTAAAAAAAAAAAAAAAAAAAAACACCCAAGTTTTTCAGAGAGTGTTTTACATAAGGGACCAAATCTCCCAGGTCACCATCAGAATTTGCTAAAACATCTGTGGGCCCGAAAACAGTAACCTCAGTTTTGCTCTCGTTTAGATGCAAAAAATTAAAAGAAAATCAAGACTTAATATCAGACAAGCATGCTGATAAAGAGCTTAAAGCTTTTTTGTCGTTTTTTTTTTTTTTTTTTAAGGACAGGTAGATTTGGGTGTCATCAGCATAAAAGTGAAATGACACCCCATGTTTAGAAAGAATAGTCCCCAAAGGAAGCATATACAACGAGAAAAAAGCAGGGGCCAGAATGGAGCCCTGAGGGACTCTGTAATCCAAAAAAGATACAGAAGAAGAAAACCCCAAAATGACTCTAAATTACTCTGCAGTTGTTCCAGAAGAACTTTCTCTAAGATTTTAGAAATAAAAGATAATTGGTTATTGATATGTCTGTAATTTGAAGGTCAACTGGTCAAGGGTTTAAAGGCACAATATGTAAGATATTTATATTAAAGGTGCCCTAGAATTGAAAATTGAATTTACCTTGGCATAGTTGAATAACAAGAGTTCAGTACATGGAAATGACATACAGAGAGTCTCAAACACCATTGTTTCCTCCTCCTTATGCATGATGAACATTTTGTGAAGATCCATTTTGAGGGTTATATTAGCTGTGTGAACTTTGTTTATGCAATGTATATGAGTCGCAAGCTCGGGGGCGGGGCGCGCAAGGATTTAAAGGGGAAGCAGCCTGAATCGGCACATATTTAATGATGCCCCAAAATAGGCAGTTAAAAAAATTAAAAATCTATAAAAAAAAAAATATCTATAGGGTATTTTGAGCTGAAACTTCACGGACACATTCAGTGGACACCTTAGACTTATATAACTTCTTGTGAAAAAGCATTCTATGGCACCTTTAAAATATCCAAAAACCACTTGCACATTGTTATATGTTTTGTTCAGCTGTGTTCTTACATTATCCTAAATGTTTCCCAGAATTTGTAAATTCAGAGGAATTCACAATTTTAAATAGTGCCCGTCCCTCCCTTGTCACTTGCGTTTTCCCTGGTTTCTTGTACTGCATAGTAACCATGGCAACAGATGCGGACAGCTGCGTAACGTCTACCTTCATGCTGTTGTTGTTTCATTCAAACATTATGGACCATGGCAAGCAAACTTTGGCACAAAAGAAGAAATAAAACGAGGAACAATATTGCTGTGGCGTTTTCGAGATGGTGAGAGGTTTGCGACAACTTTGACTTGACACTCTTGCATGTTATTAGACAAGGTAAGCAATTGTAGGCTACATAAGACTAATCAATGTTATATAGCTCAACACGATGAAATGTTAGAATATCATCAGTATGATATTCTAATGTTGATCTAACTTAATGTTAGTCTCATACAGCCAACAAACTAATACATAGAATAACATTACAACTTTTAACTGTTACGGATGCTGGTGTAGAGATGAGGCTGATACGGATTTCCACAATCAAACAATACTTTAATGAACACAAAGGCAGAGTACATCCAACATACGGTAACATAAACAGAGAACGGACAAGGAGTGAAGGGAGTGAGTGCAATATATAGGAGTGCTAACAATAGAGTCCAGGTGCAGGTGATCCGTGATGATGAGGAACTGACGAGGGAAGTGTGTGCAGGTGAGGAGAACAGGAGGATTCTGGGAAATGGAGTCCAGGGAAACAAGGGATCTGTAACAGTACCTCCCCCTCCCGGTAGGCGCGTCCTCGCGCCGTAGATGTAACAACCGGGAGGGGGGCGGGCGCCCTGGAGACCTCAAACCGGAGCAGGGGGAGGAGTAAACTGGAGTGGAGGTCTCCAGGGCAGGTCCAAAAACCATGGCGGGTCAGGAGCCATGGGCAGCCATGGGGGGTCAGGAGCCGTGGGCAGCCATGGGGGGTCAGGAGCCGTGGGCAGCCATGGGGGGTCAGGAGCCGTGGGCAGCCATGGCGGGTCAGGAGCCGTGGGCAGCCATGGCGGGTCAGGGGCTGAAGGCAGCCATGGCGGGTCAGGTGCAGCGGGCAGCCATGGCGGGTCAGGTGCAGCGGGCAGACATGCAGCGGGAAGACATGGCGGGTCAGGTGCAGCGGGCAGACATGGCGGGTCAGGTGCAGCAGACCGCCATGGCGGGTCAGGGACCGAAGGCTTCATGCCGTAGTGCCCAGGCGGCGCAGAAGGACCGGCGGGAGATGGCGGAACCAGCGGTTCCGCCGACCGAAGCGCAGCCGGTGCTCCAGAAGGCCGCAGTGTAAGACAGACGACATACAACAAAGTGAACACTAGGGGGAGTGAGGAAGCCAACTGGAAGCGAGGGACGGAGGGACGGAGCGGAGACGGAGGAGTGCAGTCCAGAGGGGAAGGCAGGCTGACGAGGGACCAAGGTGTGAACGGGGGCAGGATGGAGACTTGTGACACTGGTGGACTGCTGGACAACGGTGGAGCAGAGGGAGGTTGGAGCCGGGGTGAAGGTAATCGCCCAGAGGTCCGAGGTGGAGATCTGGGCGAGGGGGCTTGAGGTGAAGGTTCAGTGCTGAGACATATGGACGGAGGCGGGAGAGGGAGGCAGGGAGGGGAAACAGTCTTTGGGCTGGAGGTTTCAAAAACACAGTTCATAGGAGCAGTTGGTTCGGCGGCGGCGGCGGCTGGAGCGGCTGGCTCGGCGGCGGCGGCTGGAGCGGCTGGCTCGGCGGCGGCGGCTGGAGCGGCTGGCTCGGCGGCGGCGGCTGGAGCGGCTGGCTCGGCGGCGGCGGCTGGAGCGGCTGGCTCGGCGGCTGGAGCGGCTGGCTCGGCGGCGGCGGCTGGAGCGGCTGGCTCGGCGGCGGCGGCTGGAGCGGCTGGCTCGGCGGCGGCGGCTGGAGCGGCTGGCTCGGCGGCGGCGGCTGGAGAACTTTGCTCGGCGGAGACTGGCGCTGCTTGCTCGGCGGAGACTGGCGCTGCTTGCTCGGCGGAGACTGGCGCTGCTTGCTCGGCGGAGACTGGCGCTGCTTGCTCGGCGGAGACTGGAGAACTTGGCTCGGAGGAGACTGGAGAACTTGGCTCGGAGGAGACTGGAGAACTTGGCTCGGAGGAGACTGGGGTTGAGGGCCATTTCATCCCCTCAAATACAATTAAAATCCCCACAGGCACTGGAGCTGGCTCTGTGGGGACTGGAGCTGGCTCTGGAGATACTGGAGCTGGCTCTGGAGATACTGGAGCGGGCTCTGGAGACACTGGAGCGGGCTCTGGAGACACTGGAGCGGGCTCTGGAGACACTGGAGCGGGCTCTGGAGATACTGGAGCGGGCTCTGGAGATACTGGAGCGGGCTCTGGAGATACTGGAACGGGCTCTGGAGACACTGAAGCGGCTTGCTTCCTCCTCCTCCGCTTACGGGACCCAGTTGAGGATTGTGGGTCCCGTGTGGGGCAGGCAGGGAGTTCGCTGGAAAGGTGTGCGGAGGAAGCCGGAGGTTGACTAACTGGCCCAGCCAACCGTGTTTCTGGATGGACCGGACGACAACACTGATCCTGAACCTCTTCTACCAAGAATTTGGAGCCATTCAACCACAAAATTAAATTGATAGTATCGCTTAAGGAGAAACAAAAAACAGGTTCATCAAAACGGATAGTGTCGTCATCCAATCCATCCAAAAACAGGGAGATCAACTGAGCGTCGGGCCAGTTAGACAAGTAAGCAAGCTCAACGAACTCCTCCACATACCTCTCCAGCGAACGTCCTACCTGCAGGAGCCCGATAATGCGTTCGCTGGCTGTTAGGGTGAGAGGCGATGGAGGAGCAGGATCCAGGGAGCTGGGGAAAGTCTCCATTTTTTTTTTTTTTTCTCTGTGGAAATCCCAAGTTTTGGTCCGTTCTTCTGTTACGGATGCTGGTGTAGAGATGAGGCTGATACGGATTTCCACAATCAAACAATACTTTAATGAACACAAAGGCAGAGTACATCCAACATACGGTAACATAAACAGAGAACGGACAAGGAGTGAAGGGAGTGAGTGCAATATATAGGAGTGCTAACAATAGAGTCCAGGTGCAGGTGATCCGTGATGATGAGGAACTGACGAGGGAAGTGTGTGCAGGTGAGGAGAACAGGAGGATTCTGGGAAATGGAGTCCAGGGAAACAAGGGATCTGTAACATTAACACACTCAAATGCAGTTTAATATGATAGTGTAACGTGAGACCAAGCGAAATTGCATTTCCTCACAAATAAACTGACCTGTATTGGTAGTATTTCAGCTTTGCGAGTAGTTCGGTAGAATTAAATTGTTGTGTTCACTTAAAGGATTAGTTCACTTTAAAATAAAATTTTCCTGATAATTTACTCACCCCCATGTCTTTCTTTCTTCAGTTGAAAAGAAATTAAGATTTTTGATGAAAACATTCCATGATTATTCTCCTTATAGTGGACTTCAATGGCCTCCAGACGGTTGAAGGTCAAAATTACACTTTCAGTTCAGCTTTAAACTGCTTTAAACGATACCAGACGAGGAATAATGGTCTTATCTAGCGAAACGATCGGTCATTTTCGAGAAAAATGTAAATGTATATACTTTATATAAACAAATTATCGCCTTCCAAGTGGTTCCGCCAAAGCCACACTTTCGTATTCTATTCTATCCCTATTCTACTTACGGAATGAATGCAGCACCAGTTCCATTTTTTCTATATTCCATTTGGAATATGGACGCAAATGATTGAGAACTACCTGCTGGCAATTCATGCTACATTGCTTCCCTGCCTCGGAACAGAAGCACAGAGAATTTTATACACTTTTCCTAACACTGGTACTTACAGTATGCACTTACGGCTCTCAGGGCACACTTTGTACCAAAAGTGAATGTCATTGCGGAGCGACACAAATTTTGGCAAAGGGAGCAAAGACATGTAAAAATATCCTGCAATATGTGGCTGCGCTCTGTGATATGGTATCATTATGTGCATTTGATGATAAAAAAGATGAAATGCTGATAGATCAAATCGTTGAGAAAGTGTACAGCAGTCGAATTCGTGAACGTTTATTGCTTGAAGCGAATTTAACGTTAGACAGAGCAATACAAGTCGCAAAACAAATGGAAAATGCAATGGCTAATGCAAGTGAATTTGTGAAGCCTGCTGAATTACCAGTTCAAAGACTGCACGTGAGAAAGAATGAAACGAACACACATAGAGGCACACAAGAAAAGTAGCAGAGTAGAACGAAAGTACAATCTGAACGCAAATGTTACCATTGTGATTCCAGCAGTCATCTAGCAAATTCCAAGCTGTACCCAGCTTTAAACAAGAAATTGAAGTTCATGAACTGGCTGTCTTGTACATGACTAGTACATCTCCTGCTACCAACAAAATTGTGTGTAACATTGTGTGGGCACATTGTCAGGCACTACAATGCAGGAATTAATTGTTGATACAGGATCTTTTGTATCTTTGTTGCCAGAGCATATATATAAGCAATACTTTTCTGAGCTGCCCCTGGAACAGTCTGATGTGCATCTTGTCACACATGTAAAAGATGACCTTCCTGTGCTGGGATGTATTAAGACATGTGCACAACATGGAGAATGTTCAGTACCTTCCACATTCTATATTGCGAAAAGCAGAAACCCACTGATGGGCATGGACTTAATATCTTCCTTGAACCTGTGCATAAAAGAGAATAAAGTAATCACCTATAAACAGTCTGTTGAGCAGGTGTCTCATTCTGCCATGCCAAGCTTTGGCTGTGCAAAGAACTTTGTACATAAAGTTAAATTGCGCAAAAATGCTGTCCTTGTGCAACAGAAGCTGTGCAGACTGCCTTTTTCTGTAAGGGATGCTGTGTCTGCAGAGCTGAACTGTCTGTTAGCAGCAGACATTATTGAAAGAGTAGATGCCTCGCCCTGGGTATCGGCCATCGTAGTGACTCAGAAGAAGTCTGGAGATATCAGAATATGTGTAGATCTTAGGGAACCCAACAAAGCAATTGTGGTGGGCAGTTATCCCATTCCACACATCGAGAAATTCTTTTCACAGTTAAGAGGTGCTGTGATGTTTTCCACAATTGATCTTGCAAATACGTACCATCAGGTTCCACTACATGAGGAAAGCAGAGACCTGACTACATTTATAACACAGGACGGCCTGTTCCACTTTAAGTGAGTCTGCTATGGATTAGCGTCAGCCCCAGCAGCATTTCAAAACCTCTACCATCCTCAAAGGTGTTCCCGGTGTCCAGTTTTATTTGGATGATATAATTGTATTTGGTGATTCTGCTGCCAGTCATCATGCCCGCCTCAAAAGTGTGCTGCACAAACTGCAAGAAGCAGGTTTGCATCTAAATGACAAAAAAATGTAAGTTCCACCAGGAGAAACTCATTCCTGTGACATACCATTTCAAAAGAAGGACTGATGCCAGACAACAGCCACTTGGAGGCAATACAAAATGCCCCAGCTCCTTCAGATGCATCCACTCTAAGATCGTTTCTAGGTCTTACTGCTTGGTATGCTAAATTTATTCAGAGCTACGCAGCCTATGAGAGATGTGCTCAGAGGAGACACAAATTTCACATGGACCACCAAAGCACACAGAAGTTTCCAGAAAGTGAAAGAACTGATTGCAGAGAGCTATGCAATGGTTTTATTTGACCCCGCTTTGCCCACAATTGTTACAACAGATGCTTCGCACTATGGCATAGGTGGTATCCTGACTCAAATCCATCCAGATATGTCAGAAAGGACTGTGGCTTTTGCTTCCAGAACTCTGACAGCTGCAGAGAGGAAATATTCTGTAGTTGAAAAAGAAGCCCTCACTTGTGTCTGGTCCATTGAGCGTTGGAGAACGTATCTGTGGGGCAAACAATTCAAATTTAGATCAGACCACCAAGCCCTCACTACCCTGTTGACAACGAAGGGCATGGGATGTGCTGGACTTAGAGTGGCTCGATGGTCTGCCAGAGGAACTCACAGACTGATTGTGCTGCTTAGCTTACATTCACGTTTGGTCACTCTAACACATGAAAGCCATCAAGGAATTGTGAGGACCAAACAGCGACTCAGAGACTTATATTGGTGGCCCAAGATGGATTCACCACTGACTCCAGTTGAGTATCCAGTCAGTCCGTGGCAGAAACTGGGCATTGATGTGGTGGGATCTGTTGAGATAGGCACTGTTAGCTGCAGATATGCCATTACATTAACTGACTACCACTCAAAATGGCCAGAGGTCGCATTCGCACCTCATGTGACTGCGTCTACTGTTACCAGTTTTCTGAGATCAGTGTTCAGCCAAAAGGGGAATCCACTGGAGATTGTCACCGACAATGGACCTCAGTTCCTGTCATCCGAGTTCAAACATTTCCTGCAAGAAAGAGATGTCAAGCACATTCGCACCTCCATATAGGAAATAGAGCTGTCGAGCGTTGGAATAAGGTACTAAAGAATGCCATTCTGACTGCGGAGAGAGTGGAGGCTCCGTGGACATCATTTATTGCAGAATTCTTGCAAACTATAGAGCTACACCCCATGCTGTCACAGGAATGTCTCCTTTCGAGCTCTTGTTTGGGAGGAGAATGAGAACAAAATTTTCAGCCCTTCCACAGTGCAATCTGAACCCTGACATGAATAAACTGAGAACAAAAGTGATGCAATATCAACAAAAGGTGAAAGCATACCTGGACACAAAGCGTAAAGCAAGGATTCCAAAACTCAAAGAAGGTGACCTTGTAAGGATGAGAAAACCTGTACATGTCAGGAAAGGGAAATCAAAACACACAGTTACAAGCTTAACAATGGACGAACTTTGGACCTGTCTCATTTGGCACCCCTACCTATTTCACTCTGGTTGAACAACCAGTTTTTGCTCCACCACCTCCATCCAAGCAGAGAGGCATGGTTGTAGAAGGAAGCCAATATGGTTGAAAGACTATGTAACTTAAGGTCTTACAGTAAGAAGAAAAAAAAAGAAAAGAAAGTAATGGTCAACTCAAGTGATAATTAAGTTGGCTTGAAAAAGCCAACATACTGATATGCTATATAAACTTATTATTATTCTTCTGACCGAAAATTTGAACACTATCTCCTCCTAGAGCTTTAAAGCTACAACCACCAAACTCGGCCCAGACCTTCAGACTGTTCTGACTCGGGTTGCTATATCTTTTCAAACTGATCCGACTTACGGTTTTTCTAAAAATGCTGATCAAACTTGGAAAAACTCCCATAGACTTACATTGAAAATCTGAACATTCCATCAACCTCCAACTGTCAAATTCAAATCAAACCACACTGAAGCCCATTAGATTCAATGAAGCTTCCATTCTATGTACTATTTATAAGACATTTAAACTTTGACATTTAACTTACTAACATCTAACTATCTATCTTAATATCTATCTATCTATCTATCTATCTATCTATCTATCTATCTAACTTATTATCTAACTAACTATATAACTATCTAACTACCTAACTTACTATCTATCAAACTTACTATCTATCAAACTAACTTACTAACTATCTATCTAACTATCTAACTTACTATCAATCTAACTTACTATCTATCTATCTATCTAAATTACTAACTATCTAACTATATCTATCTACACACACTCACTCACACTTTCTTACTCACACATTATCTGGCTTTTAAATTACTAAACTAAAACTTAAACTATTTCAAAATGAAAAGCTTCAAACTTCAAGCTTTTAAAACTACTCCAAACCTTCTGGCTAGGCTTTTTCAAGCCAACTTAAAGTTTGTCTACGAACTTTACTCATCTAGTTATTGTTTAAAGTTAATTTGAACTGTACTGATGCACATATATATGTTCATGTTGTACATGCTTGGTTATTATAGCATTGTTCTGCATTTGGTGAAACGTAACAGAAAGAAAATCAAATCAGAAAACATTTGAATTAACTGAGAATACTGTTTATATTGTTGGTAATGTTCAGTGAAATGCAGTATAGATGTAATCAATAAAGTCTGGGGGAGATGTTGTGTTCACTTAACAATGTGTTCATTTAACACAGGGAAGTTGTTTGACGTCACAGAATGGGTACAGGAGGCTCGGAGTTCGATTTTACCTATAAATGTATGTATAGTATTTTTCTATACTACTGCAATATTTATATGAGTTAGATTTGGTATTATGGACAAAATGACATTGTACTTCAACAAAAATACTTTACAGCTACCTTTATCAGTCCATTCAAATGTTTCAAATACAAAGACATAATATACATTATATTTAACATAAAAGACCGACAGTAGCTTATAATGTTACTACAGTAAATTAATGCGTATTAATACAAAGAGTAAACTAATAAGAGTAAATTAATACAAAGAGTAAAAAAGACGAAGACGCCTCCTCGATTGTCTCGTTAAGATGATGCTGAAGTGCGTTCCAAATTTATTTTTTTTTTTTTTTTGACCCCTAAACCCTTCATCCCTTCGAAGCTCTCCCTCTGTAGGGTAAACCCTTTGAAGGGATTAGGTCATAGGGATAAGCCCAGTGTGGATCGATACTTCTGCCTACATTACGCATGACCTTTGTAACATGATCATGCATGTGGATCACGGAGCTAGTGCAAGATGAGCATTTGTGGTTAAAAAGTATACTGTAATCTGCAGTGTGAATTGTTGTGTCTATGGCTCAGATCCCTCCTGCAATGTATGTCTATAGGGTTTGTTCAAATCACAAACCTAAGTCTGAGCAATACTAACATTCTTGCCTTAGCAAACACAACTAATATATATATATATATATATATATTGTCACGGGGCGAAGAATCACACAACAAATAATTTGATGAAAAACCCCCGGAGGGTGGGTTTTTATTGTGATAGAATAGTGCGGAGCTGTAATGTAGAGGTGCAGGTGCGCGGTGCTTCCGTCTCGTGTGGGTCCCGTGTAGCATGTGGCAGTGTCAAGCGTGCAGTGCTTCCGGGCCGTCACCAGCTGCTGTCTGGGTAAGAGAGAGAGAGAGGCGTTAGCGCTTGGCTGCATGGAGTGTAAAGCTCAACCTGGTGTTTCACTGTGTGGCGTTTTATGGGGTGCGTTGATCTCCTGCAGCTGTGACGGTCCGGCCCGTGCTGAGTGCTGACAGGTGATCCTTGTTTGTTTCCAGGGCGACGCTGATGAGAGCTCGGGAGACTTGTCACACTCCCCCCCCCAAGCGTCGCACTATTCCTGGAACGAAAGTTAGTGGTATACATTGGGGAACATAGGGGTGGGTGGGGAGTGCGCCCTGACAGACCTGCGTAAGCTGACCACAGCCTGGAGAGTCCGTCGGCGTTGGCGTTAGCCGTCCCGGCCCGATGTTCCACTGAGAAGTGGAAGTCCTGGAGCGCTAGGAACCACCGCGTCACTCTGGCGTTGGTGTCTTTGGCGCGGGCCATCCACTGGAGTGGGGCATGGTCGGTCATCAGCGTGAAGCGGCGTCCCAGCAGGTAGTAGCGGAGCTCCAGGACTGCCCATTTAATAGCCAGGGCTTCCTTCTCTACTGCCGCATACTTCGTTTCGGCCGGGGTCAGCTTACGGCTGATGTAGGTGATGGGGTGTTCCTCACCCTCCTGGACTTGGGAGAGGACCGCCCCTAGCCCGGTGTCTGAGGCGTCTGTCTGTAACAGGAAGGGGCAGTTGAAATCGGGTGCCTTTAGGACCGGCTCAGTAGTTAGGGCAGTCTTGATATCCTGGAAGGTCTTTTCCAGCGTGTTGTCCCATTTTACCTTCTCTGGCTGCCCCTTCCGAGTCAGGTCTGTCAGGGGAGATGCTAAGGAAGAGAAGTTAGGGATAAAACAGCGATAATATCCCGCCAACCCCAAAAAAGCTCGTACCTGAGTCTTCGTCTCCGGGCGGAGAGCTGTCCTGATGGCGTCCACTTTCCTTTTCTGGGGCTGAATTAGCCCTCTACCCACCCGGAAACCCAAGTACTGAGCCTCAGCGAGGGCAAGATGACATTTCCGGGGGTTGGCGGTCAGTCCAGCCCGCCGGAGGTCCAGGAGCACCCTCCGTAGCCGCTCCAGGTGGTCTTGCCAGGTCTCGGAGTGGATAACGACATCGTCGAGGTAAGCCGCTGCATATCCCTGGTGCGGCCGCAGGATGATGTCCATCATTCGTTGGAACGTTGCCGGTGCCCCGTGCAGGCCGAAGGGAAGGGTCCGGTATTGCCAGTGTCCACTGGGCGTAGAGAAGGCGGTCTTTTCCTTGGCGGAATCGGTCAGCGGAACTTGCCAGTAGCCTTTTGTGAGGTCGAGAGTTGTGATATACCGGGCCCTCCCCAGCCGTTCCAGTAGTTCGTCGACACGGGGCATTGGGTATCCGTCGAACTCCGAGACCTCGTTGAGACGGCGGAAGTCGTTACAGAAACGGAGGGTGCCATCCGGCTTTGGTACCATGACGATGGGGCTGGACCAGGCGCTGCGTGATGGTTCAATCACCCCTAACTTCAGCATCTCGCTTATCTCCTTTTCAATGGCCTGTCTCCGAGCCTCTGGGACCCGATAGGGCCGCTGCCTCACGATGACTCCGGGCGACGTGCGAATGTCATGTTGGATGACGTTGGTCTGCCCAGGGCGCGAGGAGAACACATCGGAGAACTGACGGACCAGATGGTTCAGCTCCGTCTTCTGGGCGGCGGCCAGATGATCTCCGACGTCTATGACCAGGGGATCAATGGAGGCTAGCGCGGTGAGCTGTTCCGGGGTCCCCACCCACCTCTTCAGCAGGTTGACGTGGTACAGTTGCTCTTCGCGCCGCTTCCCCGGTTGCCTTAGCCGGTAATTTACGGGTCCCACCCGCTCCACAACGGTGAATGGGCCCTGCCAGGTTGCGAGGAACTTGCACGCGGATGTGGGAACCAGCACCATGACTCGATCCCCTGGTTGGAACTCTCGTGGCTGCGCCGCCCGGTTGTATAGCTGCTGTTGGGACTGTTGCGCCTTCATGAGGTGTTCCCGGACCAATGGCATGACCCTCTCGATCCGCTCACGCATTTCTCTCACGTGTTCGACGGCGGAGCGGAGAGGCGCCGGCTGCTGCTGTTCCCAGGCTTCACGGGCCACGTCGAGCAGGCCTCGTGGCTGTCGTCCGAACAACAGTTCAAAAGGAGTGAACCCTGTAGAGGCTTGGGGAACTTCTCGGATTCCGAAGAGGACGTAGGGAAGCATCAAGTCCCAGTCGCGCCTGTCTTCAGCGGCTACACGTTTCAACATCTGTTTCAGAGTTTGGTTGAACCGTTCCACGAGGCCATCCGTCTGTGGATGGTAGACGGTGGTCCGGAGCTGTTTTACCCGGAGCAGCCGGCAGAGGTCAGCCATCAGCCGGGACATGAACGGGGTCCCTTGGTCCGTCAGTATCTCTGCTGGGATGCCGACACGGGAGTAGAGCAAGAAGAGCTCGTGGGCGATGTTCTTTGCCGTGGCCTTCCGGAGGGGGACTGCCTCTGGATACCGGGTGGCGTAATCGACGATCACCAGGATGTGTTCATGTCCCCGAGCAGACTTAGGCAACGGCCCCACCAGGTCCATCCCAATTCGCTCGAAAGGTACCCCAATGATGGGAAGTGGAATGAGCGGACAGGGGGGAGGCGCTCGTGGTGCGGTTCGCTGGCAGGTCGGACAGGCTTGGCAGAACCGTTTCACATCTCCCTCCAGACCTGGCCAATGGAAACGGTCCCGGATGCGTTGGATGGTGTTGGCACTCCCCAGGTGGCCGGCCATTGGATGGCTGTGAGCTAGCTCTATGACCATCTCGACTTTGGGCTTTGGCACCACGAGAAGCTCCTTTACCTCCCCCCGACGCTGGGCGACACAGTACAGCAGGCCGTTTTTCACAATGAAGTGCGGGAGAGGATGGGGTGGTGGCTGATGCGTTTGGCCCTCTAATGTTCGAACCTGAGACCAACAGTTTTTCAGCCTGTCATCTTCGCGCTGGGCCTTTGCGAACGAGCCCCCTCCCTGGACCTGTTGAAACACATCAAAGAACACGTTAGAAGCTTGAGAAGGGGACTCACCATCTCTCCCGCTGTCCGTCGTCAACAGCGTGGTCTGAGGTGGGTTTTTCCGACGACGGCGCTCGCGGCGGCGGCTCCCGGCCTGGCTGGGCGGCTGAGTGGATGCGCGCAGCAGTTCCTCGAAGCCCGGCCAGTCTCGTCCGAGAAGCACCGGGAGGGGTAGATCCTTCACAATGCCCACTTCCACGGGCCACGCTCCGGGGCTGGCGGAAATCGTCACTCGGCGGGCCGGGACGTGACGAGTATCACCATGTACGCAGGTAATGGGAAGTTGGGCCTTGGAATTCTTCTGCGGAGGCAGGACATCAGATTTCACCAGACTGACCGAACTTCCGGAGTCGAGGATGGCCTGGACAGCACGACCATTAATTTTTATATCCACTCGTGGGGCATCGGGGGGTACCTCTTGATGTACAGTGCACCCAGCCAACCAGGCGCGTGTAGGCGGGGCCGGTTCCTCTGTGGGCATCGGTTCATCGCCTAGGCCGGGAGCCGCTGGCCTGTGTACTGTGCGTGGGGTACCTTCCGGCGTGCGTCGCTCCTGGACCACCCTCCGAGGGAAAAGCAGCGCTCGCTCCCCGGGCTCACGGTGCATGGCCGTCTCCGCCAGTTCGATGGCCTCCACAAGCTCAGCGATGGTGGTTGGATTCGTCATTCCCACCGCCCGCCGGGAGGGCGGCGGTAGAGCCCTTAACATTCGGTCCACTGTGACGCGCTCCGCTACCTGACTCGCCGTGGGTGAGCCCTCAAGCAGCCAGTACCGGGCAAGCTTTAACAATTCCGCGGCCTGGACGCGAGCTGGGCGGCGGGGCTTGAACTCCCATTCATGAAACAATTGGGCCGCAGATATGGCGGACAGCCCGAGGCGGCCGAGGATTTCTTTTTTTAACACATCATAATCATCGGCGTCTTCTGTAGACAGAGAAAAATAAGCTTGTTGTGCCTCACCAGTCAACAAAGGTCCCAGAAGTTGTGCCCACTCGCGTTTTCGCCAATTTTCCCGAGCCGCCGTGGTCTCGAACATCTGCAGAAATAACTCTACATCGTCATGGTTGGTTAATTTCGGGAGCAACTGTGTGGCGCGGACGCGGGGGTCAGGCAGCGGAACATGCTGAGCGGGGCTGAGGCGGAGAGCGGCGAGTTCCTCTTCAAATTTTGCCTGGCGGGCTGCCAAGTGTTCGGTGAGTTGTTGTTGTCGTACGCTCACTTCTGTCAGGCCCTTGAGCAGGTCTTCCATGCCGGGGAGGAGCGCCGCCTTTTTTTCCGGGGTTCGCCGACTGTGTGAAAAAACAGAGAAAAACAACAAGAAAAAAAATCTTGAGAAACGTTGAATTTGTGTGTGATTCTTCACTGCAATGCCCGCATTCTCCACCAGTGTCACGGGGCGAAGAATCACACAACAAATAATTTGATGAAAAACCCCCGGAGGGTGGGTTTTTATTGTGATAGAATAGTGCGGAGCTGTAATGTAGAGGTGCAGGTGCGCGGTGCTTCCGTCTCGTGTGGGTCCCGTGTAGCATGTGGCAGTGTCAAGCGTGCAGTGCTTCCGGGCCGTCACCAGCTGCTGTCTGGGTAAGAGAGAGAGAGAGGCGTTAGCGCTTGGCTGCATGGAGTGTAAAGCTCAACCTGGTGTTTCACTGTGTGGCGTTTTATGGGGTGCGTTGATCTCCTGCAGCTGTGACGGTCCGGCCCGTGCTGAGTGCTGACAGGTGATCCTTGTTTGTTTCCAGGGCGACGCTGATGAGAGCTCGGGAGACTTGTCACAATATATATATATACACTGAAGAGAACAGTGTCAATTCCTGTAAGATTCAATGATTTTCCTCTATTTTCAATTCAACTTATTTGGCTAATAATCCAGCTGTGCTTGATAGTCATTAAGATGTCAGCAAAGGAAAAAACAATGATAGCAACAATATGTTCATATTAAAGGCTGAAGCAGATAAGCTTTGTCCTTAATATTACTCTTGGGTCTCAGCAGAACCATGGAGATCATTAAAAAGGAAGGAAAAACATTCACTTACACTTTAATGCTATTCAAAGAGAATCGCAGTGGTTAGAATATTTGAGGAGAAGGAAAGACTCAAATTGTGCATTCAGAATATTTTTATTTAACTATATATTTGCTGTTTTAACAAGACAGAATAGAAGCCAGTAAATATATATGTGCCATCTGAAATTTTCTTCTAAAATGAGCATTTTTATCAATCTTGTATGTTTAGGGTCAGTCATTTCATTCTAATGGCAATTAATAGGTCCTTTTCATTGCCATTAGAGTGAAATTACTGACCCTAAACATACAAGCTTGATAAAAATGCTCATTTTAGAAGAAAATTTCAGATGGCACTTAGAGGCTTTTGCATCTGAAGTCATCACCTTCAAGTTCTCAAATAACATTCCTACTGATTAGTTTGTAAGTTGTAAGTGTGGTGTGATATATGTTTAATGTGTCATTATTGAGAAGAACAAATTTCTGTTAAGACTTAAATTAAGAGTAAAATTGTTTGTACTACAGCCCGAGATGCTGGGATAGGCTCTATTACAGTTTTTCACTCTTTCTGCAAAACATTAAACAAGTTCAGGCAGTTAGACACCATTTGCAAATCTCATGCACAATCATTGAAAAACTCTGACAAAAGAAAATGTGATTTTGACTAAAATACTTGATTTTGACATGACAGTTTGAGATTTGTATAAGTTGGTTGGTAGTTCTGAGAATATGTTTATAGTTATGAGAAAATAGTGAATTGATTCACGAATTGTGTGTAAGCAATCGAGGAAAAACTACACAAATCCGTGATCGCCTCGGTCCCCTTTAAACCTTTAAACCCCCTTTAAAATGGCAGCAGGCTTTGGCTCCTCCCGGTCTTTTTCAGTCAGCGTTATTCAGCGAGTTCTTGAGTCCACAGTGACAACATCAGAAGCGGTGAACAAGGTGTGATTGAGATTGTCATGATATCTGCAGTTCTTTGTCATGAATTCCATTTACATAATGCGACACGACAGTTTCCCATCCACTGTAAAGTTTTTGCTGCGTTCACCTCTTATCACACTATTGTTCCCTTTCATGGGAACTATCGACGCTACGTCATTGACGTTATGGGAACCCTCTGCGTAATTGCGTCGTGAAGCACTCTTGTATCTAACCAATGATGAGACGAGGCGTCAGAGGCGGGTGACGTCACAGACCAGGAAACTATAAAGCATACCCAGAACAAAGAACGCTAGCTTCTGTTGTCTTGAGCAAGCGCTCTTTGTATCTTGTGTGTCTTATTTGGTGTTGTTTGTCCTGTTATTATATCACAGTGATCTCTTCGTCTGAGGACAAGTGTTTCAAACACACACACATATATATATATATATATATATATATATATATAACAGACATGATATAAATAATGGCGGAAAAAGTACAAAATAAGCAGCAATTCACTAAGTGTGTGCCTCCTTGCACTCGATTTATCTTGGGTGGGGACACACACGAGATGTGTGTTGTTTGCACGGAAGTTGAGCATGCACAGGCAGCTCTCGAGGGGGCTGTCTGTGTACACTGCGAACGTCTCACTCTCAGAGTGTTAAGATCACGTCGGGCACTCTTTGAAGCAAACAAAGAGGGTGCTGCGGCTAGTGTTCCCCGCGGATCTGGTCCCGCTGTTGCCGAGGCACAGCGGAGACTGCATTCGTGGGGATCACAAATGGATCTGACAGAGGGGGTAGAGACGGGCCCAGCCTTATCTCTGCCCTTAACTGTCAGACCCAGTGTCTCTCCTCTGGTGTCGGAAGCATGCACTGCGGTTTCTTCCCCCCGGAGAGAGGCCCCGGCACTCAACATATCTTCCTCCGAGGAGGTGGACGTGGTGAGCATTGAGACTGGAGATGAGGACCCGCCATCCTCATCTCCAGCATATGAGGAGCTGCTGGAGGTAGTGACCAGGGCAGTAGACAAATTAAAAATTGACTGGCCCCCGGAGAGAAGTGAGACAATAGACATATAGCAATATAGTGGGGCTGAAACACTACGGCTATGGGGCGATGCCTCAGGTTGAAGAGACGCTCGTGAGCTATCTCTCGCCCGAGTCTGCATCGTCCCTTAAGACCCCGACATTGCCCACCAGGCCATTAAAAACAACATCAGAGTTGGTGGGAAAAGCTTATTCGGCAGCAGGTCAGGCTGCAGCTTGCTTACACACCATGTCTATTTTGCAAGCGTATCAGGCTGACCTGCTGGGGGAAATTGGCGAGAGTGGGGAAGCGACATTTGAGTCAATTCAAGAATTAAGAAAAGCGACCGATCTAGCTCTCCGGGCCACCAAGGAGACGGCCAAGTCAATGGCCACGGAGAGGCATTTATGGCACAACTTGTCAGACATAAAAGATAGAGACAAGAACATCCTCATGGATGCAGTGCTGTCTCTTGTGGGCCTATTCAGTGACGCAGTGTCAACTGTCGTCGATAGGTTCCAGGAGACACGAAAGCAATCAGCGGCCTTCCAGAGATTCCTTCCCCACCGCGTCCATCCCCCTGAGGCTGCTGAGCAGGAGCAGCCTCAGCCGACAGCTAGCTCCTCAGCGCATAGAGTGCAACATAAAGCCAGTGTGGCCACCTGTGCTCCCCCGCAGAGAGCTTGGGGACCGGGGCGGTCAACACAGGCGAAGCCTTCTAAGGGTAAAGCGGATCTGAGGACCGTTATTATTGCGAGGAAGGCTTCAAAAAAGTCCTGACGCCAGCCGTCCAAGACTCATGAGGGCAGTCCCCTCCGGGGAGGTCCGGGTATTAAAACACCTGGTATCCGTTCCTCTCTGGTGCCCTCAGGGGGCCGTTCTGCCAACCCTGCCACCCAGTGTGCATCAGGGCGCAGCGGTCTCCACCGACCCTCCGAGGAGGGCCGGTCGTCACTTGATTCGTTTGTTCTCCGCCGGTGCGCTGCGTCAGAGCAACGAGCCAAGTGCTCAAAAAACACCAGAGGCCAGTCTCGAGAGACTGGTTCCCTTAGTAGATTTTCTGGCAAAATGGAAACTTCTCCCGAACATTTCGAAATGGGTGCTGCTCATTATAGAACAGGGTTACAGAATTCAATTCGGCTCTGAGGACTGGTTTGTGGCGATAGACCTGAAAGATGCATACTTTCATGTATCCATCCATCCTCATCACAGGAAGTTCCTCAGGTTTGCTTTCGGGAGCGAAGCTTACCAATACAGGGTTCTTCCTTTCGGCCTATCACTATCACCCCGCACATTCATGAAGTGTGTGGATGCAGCTCTGGCTCCGCTGAGACTCCAGGGCATCCACGTACTGAAGCTCAAACAGAACAGTTGGCAGCTCAACATCGAGATGTTGTTCTGTCACAAGAAGCTTGTGCTGAGGCTCAATGCCAAGAAGAGTGTGCTGGTTCCGACTCAAATTACCAGCTACTTAGGGGTAGTTTGGGACTCCACCACGATGCAGGCACATCTGTATCCTGCTCGTGTGAGTTCCATTCTCGGAGCCGTGAAAGGGGTGAAGTTAGGCCAGTCACTCACTGTAAAACAGTGACTGTTGGGTCTCATGGCAGCTGCGCCCAACGTGATAACTTTTGGCCTTCTGCATACGAGACCCTTACAGTGGTGGCTCAGGACCAAGGGGTTTTCTCCGAGGGGAAATCCTTTCCGCATCATCAAAGTCACGCGGCGATGCCTTCGTGCTCTGGTAGTGTGGAAAAATCCTTGGTTCCTGTCCCAGGGACCCGTGCTGGGGACTTCTCGTCCCCGAGGTGGTGGAGCTCATTTGGAAAAATTTCGGTCAAGCGGAAGTCGACCTATTTGCTTCGGGAGAGTCGACCCAGTGTCCACTGTGGTACTCCCTCAAGCACCCAGCACCTCTGGGTCTGGATGCTATGGTACAGACGTGGCCGAGGCTACGTCTGTACGCATTTCCCCCATTCGCTCTGCTCCCGGGAGTTCTGGAAATAGTACGCCAGATTTACAAGCACTTTTGGTTGCTCCTTCGTGTCTGGAATTTGCGCCTGGTATGGTTAAGGCTTTCCTACACACCAGACCCAGCTACGTGCCTAAGGTCCCCACCAAGTGGGTGGTTGAGGCCATCTCACTTGCTTATGAGGCAACCAGTCAGCCATCTCCACTAGCTGTCCGTGCCCAATCAACCAGGGGTATGGCGGCCTCGAAAGCTTTAATGTCAGGAGTGTCAATTAATGATATATGTGATGCAGCTGGATGGTCATCCCAGCACACATTCATTAGGTTCTATAACCTGGACGTAAACTCTACTCCTGGGTCGTCAGTCCTGTCCACAACATGACAGACAGGTATTTGGTTCTACGGCATAGTTGGGACAGCGTTCCCATAACGTCAATGACATAGCGGCGATAGTTCCCATGAAACAGAACGTCTCGGGTTACTTGTGTAACCCTGGCTCCCTGAATAAGGGAACGAGATGCTACGTCGCGATCGCCGTACCCCCAGCATATCTATGAGCGTCTTGCTTCAGCCATAATCCAGAAGCAAGCGATCTTTGTTCTGGGTATGCTTTATAGTTTCCTGGTCCATGACGTCACCCGCCTCTGATGTCTCATCTCATCATTGGTTAGATACAAGAGTGCTTCACGACGCAATTACGCAGAGGGTTCCCATAACGTCAATGACGTAGTGTCTCGTTCCCTTATTCAGGGAACCAGGGTTACACAAGTAACGCGAGATGTTTTCTTCCAGCAAAAACAGAACAAGAAGACACTTTAGAAAATGTAAAAAAAGATTTGTTGATTTAACTTAAAGTCTTGGTAGCCTTACATTTTTGAGTTTGTGTAAACAAAAAATATGAGTTGATACAAAGAAAGAGATTAGTTTATTCAACAGAAACACAAAATATTATGTTAGCTGTACAACTTTTGTGAACCAAAGCTGAATCATTTGTGAAAAGTTGATCAATCTTTTTTTTTTTTTTTTTACAGTGCATGCAGACAGCAATCGTGCACTGATTTAAAATGCTTATCAGAGTGAATGACAAAGACAGAGAAACATCAGTTATTTCATTCTACTAAATAATGACCTAGCAGTGTTTTTTGATGTGACAGTAATATAAGGTTTGCATATATTCTAAATTAATATGACAATATATCAAATTTATTTATTATTATTATTATTTTTTTTTAATCATACCCTGATTTATACTGATTTATCATTCAGCTCAAAGTATTATGGGTAAAATCTCTCTACAATCTGTTCCGAAACATCAACACAGTTTCACTGACGATCCTGAACCAACCCAAAACCCAGGATAGAGCGGCTGAGTGAATGTGGTCTGGACTGTGTGGATGAGGCTCATTGTGTCAGAGACGCTGTAGAAGGACAGAGTTCCTGTACTGTGATCCACATACACTCCTATTCTACTGCTGATAGACTTTACAGGGAGAACAGTGTGAATGCTATCGTGCATGAATGAGTAACTGGAGGGAGAGCAGTTCAAACTCCAGGACTGATCATTATATCCAAGCCAATTCTCAATACCCAATCCCTTCCTGCTGATGCTTTTATATGACACTGAGATATGCACACCACCACTCCACTCAATCTCCCAGTAACAGCGTCCACTCACACTCTCTCTACACAACGCCTGATAATGCCAATCAAATCTGTCTGGATGATCAGGATACAGCTGGACTGTGCCAGTGTCACTAATCAATATGTTCCTCTCAGACAGACACACATGTTTATTCACTGTGTTCCGATCCAGAGTGAGCTGATGTGAATCTGATGGAGAGAAACACATCAGAATCAGAAATTATGAATCTGATCTTTTAATGTATCTGAACTCTTCATAGCTCAATGTTTAGTGTATCATCAGTGTCTCAGTACAGCTGACCAGATATCCTGAATCATCATTTACATCAATTATACTCTTCTATCATGATTTCTTTCACCTTCTACAGGAAGAACATGAACACATTCAGTTTTTCTGCTTGTTTTCTTAGTGACTTACACTGTAGGAAGTCGTTCCTGGTCTTGGGATTCATATTGGTGAATGTGACTGTGGAAATAAACAGACATGAACAGTGTGAAGAGAAATGACAAGATAAAATACATTAATTTCTAAGACATTTCTAAATTGAGGCTCTATGATATTAGATGATGAATGATCATTTCTGAGAGCAGATGAATCTCCAGGACTTTACCTCTGTCAGAGATCCTCTTGATCTCCTCTTTGCAGAAATCCTCCAGTTTGTCTCTCAGCTGATGGACAGATTATCTCATACCATCAAAAGAGGAGAGAAAACTGCAGGGATCGACTATTGGATTTGAATCAACTTATTGTTTGTACATTTTGACACCTCTTAACATGGCTAATATAACAACAACCAGGAACAACCAATTTTCTCTCACATTTCAGATAAACCCAGAATATGAACACAAGGTGCAGTTTAACATCACAAGTTTTAATGGCTTTCTATGGGAAAACACTTCATGTGAAACTGAATGCTTGCGTTCATATTCTGGGTTCATCTTCTTGGGAATCTTTGCAAGTTGCAATCTGACCAAACATGCTTAGTTTCATGAATTTTATGAATTTATGATGGATCTTCAGGATCCGGATATTCAGGATCTGCTGACAGTATAGTTTTATATAATTAGTGTACTGTGCATTGAAATCTGTGAAATGTTTATCCCAAGAATTATTCAATTTATTTACTTTTTCTAATATGCTGTCTTAAGTAATATGACAGTTTGTTCCCATTCAGTCAGTCACGTTCGACGTTAAGTCAGACTGATGTCATGGGGTCTTGCCTGGGAGCCCAATCATCTCCAAGTGCCAATGACCACACCTACCCAGATATATTGGTTTAAATGGGACTGGCATTACTCACTTCATTCATATTTTGCTTTGGAGCCAAGTGGTTGTAAAAGCACCGTTTTCCATTCATCTTCATACAAAGAGCAGATTTTCTGATACAGAAAGAGCAAACAGCAATATTAATTGCTTTGCTTTACCTGATCTCTCTGCTGGTGTGATAGCGCACCCAGCTTGATGTGCACAGACAGTGCAGAGCTTCACCCCTCTGCGCTTCCACATTCAGAGCATTTTGCATAAAAGAGTAAGAACAGGCATCTTTTTCAGCATCTTTTTCAAGATATCTTTTCACTCGTGTGTTTCTGGTTATGGTCGTTTCCTGACTTCATCTGATGGCCACGATCGATGTCTCGCATGCCTTGGCAGACAGCATGCTGAGAAAGCATTCGTGGATGGCACATGCTCTCACTGTGAGAACATGTCCATGTTGACATTGCAGTCGCAACTCTCCACCTTTAATATGGAGGCATGAGTCCCCTCTGCTTCTACCCAAGCCCATCCCATTTTGTTCTCTGGAGAGGATGAGGTGGCTGAGCTGCCCCCCTCCATGGTCGTTGCTCACGCTGGATAGGATTTAGAGTTGGCGGCAATGATTTCTCGGCTTGATTCTCGCATTGGGCTCAAGTGGAACCCTCCATGTTGAAGGCACCTTTTACTGCCCAAAGCCATTCTTCTGCCTCCTCCACTTTCACTACCCTTGATGGCGGTGCCGACAAGGGTTACGTGGACATTCCACAATGGTGGCATGCAAATGTGGTGCCATGGACATTTATTTACTAGGGAGACCAAAGCCATCCCGTCACCCCCGAGCCACCCGCAGGAAGGCAACGCAGCCCGTCCAGACCGCTAAACCTTCCAAGCATGGCACATTGAAGAGGCCCTGAGATGGGTGGCCCAGAGATAGAAGGAGCTGCTCTGATTCAGGAGAGCACACCACTCTGTCCCCCAGAGGAGGATCAGGTGGAGAATTTTTTGTTTTGTTTTCTTTTGTCACGTTTCCAATAAAAGTGCAGATTCCAAAACCTCTGGGCCATACTGGGTTTGTGCTGACAGTGAGCGATGCTCTGCTTCCTCACTCTCGGCCTCATTCAACAGGGTGCACCACCTCCTCAGGCCTCCCTGCCCAGTCCCTCAAGGGACTCACTGAGCAGAGTCCCTTTACTCAGGGATGCTGTGCTTCCCGGGTTGGGCACCAGTGCTCCTCGCTGCCCCCAGTGAGCCTTCACACACAGACACTGTGCAAGGCCAGGATGAGGAGCAGGTCTTGTTAGTTGCGCCATACTGGCCCAACCAGATCTGGTTCCCAGGACTGATGCTCCTTGCGACAGCCCCTCCCTGGTGAATTACCTTGAGGAATGACGTGCTTTCTCAGGGACAGGGCACCATATGGCACCTGTGTCCAGACCTCTAGGACCTCACCGTGAGGTCTCTGGACAGGACGCAAAGGACTTAAGTGACCTACTGCAAGCGGAAGTTGACACTATCGGCATCTACGTTAACCAATCTGTGCATTGCAGGAGCAGCATGTGAGCATCAAGCAGGAGAGTCGTGTGAGCAGCAGTGAAGCTATGGTTTTGGCACCAAGTCTATTTTTGCTGAGCTTATTTAAATTGAAAGCACACTTTTGATGGACAATGTAAATTTGATTACACACAAAAGAAAATGCTCAAAATGCACAGAATAAGCATGTCTAGTGTGTTTTAACATGAACTGGAGCTGAGCCGGTCCTCCCTATACACAAAGTACACAAGTTGCGTAGTTCCCCTGAACCACCAGGGGGCCCCTTTGCTCTCAAGAAATATTTAATGACTAGGGCTGTCTTTCGGTTTCATTTTTGATTTTGGTTTCAAATGAAATCACGATGTCTGTCTCTGTGAGTTATCATTTAGAGTTTAGAGTACAGTTATGTCTAAAGTGATCATGAACAGTTATGGAAAGTAATCGAATGCTTGTCAACATAGTTTCCATTAAAGGGCAGTTGGCAGACTTTGATCTTCCTACATAGAGTCAAACTGTGTGTAAATCTTTTAGTTCTAGTGACCAGGTGGTACTTCTGTTGAATCTAGGCATGTTGGTGCTCACAAGGCTTTAGGCCATTTGATGTAAATAAGGTCTGTTTGATTTCACAATTGTGGGTCTCTTTTCTGACCTCGGTTTCACCTCTGGCTGTAAAGTCAATAGGGAAAACGACTGCCCACTGAATGCCTTTAAAATACAATGTTTGCTTGCCTGAGTCAGACTTGATGACTTCAGCGACCAATAGCACGTGTTCTCAATAAAGAATTGTGCGGTAGATACAACCAATCTCCTGGTCTTCGCTTCTGAGATTCCCAACACAATGCATATTAAATTAATACAGTGAAGACTGCAATGTGTTTTTTTTTTTTTACATTTATTCAATTTCTGTATAGTAGGCTATTTTCATTGGCAGGCTAAATTTTTTATTTCATTCATATCTTTTTTTCTGGTGTATATGTCCTATTGTTTGTAATTTTATCTTTTATTGTATGTTTATTATTGTACTGAATGTTCCAACTCACTGTTGTTTGTTGACAGTGAAACTGCTCTGAAAGAACAGATTAAAGGGGTCGGGGGTTATTTTGGGGGTTTTCACCCAATCTCATGGGAAAACTTAACTATTTTTATGAGGTGGTGATTTCATATAATTTCGTACAATTTGACTTTTAAATTAATCTCATTATGAAGGACCACCCCTAACCCTGCCCCTAAACATACCAATCACTGAAATTTAAACAGATCATATGAAAATGTACAAATGAGGTTGCACACATTCACATGAATTAGCCACCAATTCAGCAAAACATAAAATAGTTACGAATTGCCATGAGGTTGTGTTGGGTTTTTATGAACGCACTGACAGGGGCCCCTGACAAAGTTTTACTTAGGCCTCCTATAAGTCTAGGACCTATTGAGGCTTGTTTCTGCCACTGAATAAAAAAATAAAAGAAGGTATATTGCAACTTTTTATCTCGCAATTCTGACTCTTTTTTTTTCTGAATTCTGAGTTTATATCTCACAATTCTGACTTTATAACATGCAATTGTCTTTTTTTTTTTATCAGAATTGTACTAACTCACCATTTCTCAATTCTGAGAAAAGAAGTCACAATTGCGGGGAAAAAAAGTCAAAATTGCGAGTTCATATCTCATAATTGTGAGTTTATAATGCTAAATTGTGAGTTTATATTGTGAGTTGATCGCAATTTTGACATAACTCAATTCTGACATTATAACTCGCAATTCTGACTTTATAGCTTGCAACTGCGAGTTTAGCATATCTCGCAATTCTGAGAAAAGAAGTCAGAATTGAGAGATAAAAAAGTCGCAATTACCTTTTAATTTTTATTAAGTGGTGAAAACAAGCTTCCATAAGGACTTGCTCTGAAAAGGATATGTCAAGAAATGAAAATGAAGAATCAAAAATCTTTTTAGAAGATTTTTAAACTTGGTTTTAATTACTCAGTTTGGATGAAATTATGGTGCATTGCAAAAAACTAAAGTAAACTAGCCAGAAAATATGATATATAAACTTTCTTTTAGTTTATTACATGGACAGGTAGTACCCAAATCAAACGCAGGTGCGGTCTCCTGCCGACTTTGCCGTCTTGTAAACATGTGCACACGGCAGATGACGTAAACACAAAGCTCATTCGTGTGCAGCAATGGATGACACAAAGCTTTTTTGTTAGTTTGTTTGTTGTTTACCATCTACATGCGAACGTTGTACAGCTCCCTATGTTAACAAACTATAAGTTTTAAATGAACAATATCTAAAAACAAATTTATTGTTGTCTTTGTAAAGAAATGCTCACCTAATGCAGCTGGAGCCGCTGCTGTGACGCTGTTCAAACGCTTCCAGTGTCGCGCGAGTTTGCAGCTGCAATGACGATTACGTTGACGTTAAGCTGACGCGCCAATCACGCTTGTGGTGTGAAACAATCCGTTTCACCGCTGTCCACAGGGAAAGGCCACTGGATCCTTCAGGTGATCAAAACCATAGACTGTAAAAAAAATATGGACGTAGTGTCCGTGACGTCACCCATAGATTTCTGAACAGCAGTTTTGACGCGTAAATGAGGCCGTGGCCATCTTAGCTGCGCGTCACCGCACATCACTCCCGGATAACTGAAAATGGGCAAAGAGGCGGGATGAAGTTGGAGCCCATGCGACTTGTTGCTGAAACCACGCCCGCCCTAGCTATCTATCTTAGATACTATCTAAAATATTAATAAAGAGAACAATATCATTAGAAAGTACTAAAGGATTACTGTCAATCTACGATGCCTTTTTTACGATAACGTTATAGATGCTCCAACACCAGTAGGTTAATTAATTTGTGTGGGGTGTGCAAATAACACAAATCAAATGGGATTTCATACCTTTATAATGAAATAGAGATCGCGAGATGAATCCAATCCGTGGCACTTGGGTAAAATATATATATATATATATATGTACCAGATGTATATCTCTCAAATGTTCTCTCAAACTAATGAGCACGTGTCCAAAGTATAATTTTTCAAAATAGTGCAGCAGTTTTAGTTATATCCAAGCAGTGCTGTCGGAGTTGTATATCCTCCTGGTATTGTCATTGTAGTAAATCTCAGGAACAAAACTTTTAGCCAATGCCACGACGATCCAACAACGTGTGTTCCGCATGCGAGCACATGTACACAGACTGACATCTGTCTCGAGTATGCAGCAAGCCATATAGTATTGTATAAAATAATCCAGAAAAAAGCACAATACGACTGAGATGCCACATTCAGCGGCTGAAATGAGATGCTGAGGTAACATGAAGGCTCACAGACAGCAGCGGCATACCTGTCACTCAAGTGACCACGCCCTTAATTATGCAGAACTTTAAGGCTTAATATAATTTAAACAGATGAACTATAAAAAAATTCACCCCCCTCAGAGTTGTCATGAAGGGCAAAATTCGCAGTATAGACCAAAACCACAATATGAACCAGACTGTAAACATGTTTTTTTCTGCTGTAAACTTGGCTAATTTAACATGATGGTCAATGAGATTCTGCTCACTTCTGCAGCCTGTCCCTAGCGGCCAGTCGATGAATTGCAGTTTAATTCACTTCCGTATTGGCTTCACGAGAAACAGGGGGAGGTTGCCGCTTGATCAAAACACACTGGACACATGAACTTCCTGAAATCCTGGCTTGTGCCATTTTGCTGCATAAATACAGAGAGACACAAACACAAATCAGCTCAACAATTCTTCAGTTTCTTTTTCCCTGTACTGAGGAGCTGAAATAGTTTCCTGCTTCTGTGTTTGAGTGGCGTGTGGAAAACAGGTGTGTCTGTAAAGCAGTTTCCTTATTCCTGGTCAAGGAGAGTCACTTTCCTTCTGTGTTCATGTGTCCTTCAAGTGGAGTCAAACAGTCGTAATTACGAGCTCTGAGCACATGAATGACCGAGCAAAGTTGTGTTTGCAAATGAGAAACTCAAGAGTTAGACTCTAAATGATCTCCAGACTGGAAATTAGGGCAAATATCAGAACAGAAATCATGCAGTTTATTGTTAATTTTTAATTATTATTAACATATGTATTACATATTAGACTATAATATTATTTTTTGAAAAAGTAGGTCTACATTTATTTTTATAGCACTTTTCACATTTCATATTGTTTCAAAGAAGCTTGATAGAAAATACATGTTGCTGTCAAAGTAATGTCCATATGTCAGAATGTACAGTTCTAAGATCATACAGTTCATACAGATCATACAGTTAACATCATTCATTAGTGAGAACAGTGAGCTCATTAACTCTTTCCTCACCAGCATTTTTTAAAGCCAGCCAATGCCAGCATTTTTGATTATTTTCACAAAATTGTCATGCACCCCAGAATATTTTGTTGTAGTTTTATTCTATCTTCATGCATTCTTTTTTTATTTTTTTCAACAATTGAATGTTTAAGATTGATAAAAACAATGTTTGTTTTTTTTTTGCTGATACCAAAAACCTCACACATTAAAGCTTAAAAAGGTCATGTCTGTTTTTATGTTAAAAATAAGCTGGAAAGCTCATTAAAAACTAATCATTTTTGTGGGTCTAGTCTTTCCATCTGTTTGTTTGAAGTTTGAATCAGGTCTCCACTGTTTGAGTACAACTGGCTAGTGGCGCTGTCACACACACAAAAAAAAAATAGGGTCCTAGAACTGCGGTCCTGAAACTGCAGCCTCCAGTATTGCAGGAATATAATATTGGAAAATTCTGTCAACGGAAAGAGTTAAAGCAATTATTACAAGTTGTGATCATAATGATGACAATATATAGACAATTTGGCAGTTTTGTATGTTTATTAAGACTTGGCATCATCTGAAGTCCTCTCAGGGGTTGGCATCCTCTTTTCACAGGTGTTGGGGTGTCTGAAATCTTAAAGGCAGGAACACACCAAGCCGACGGTCGGCCGTAGGGCAGTTTTTTTTTTTTAGGCTTTTTTTCGGCTGATTCAACATTTTAAATCAGCATCGGAGCTCGTTGGTCTATCAAGTCATCTGATCATTCTGATTGGCTGTTCAGCTACTGCCACCTGCTGGTTCGGAAAGGCATTTCATCTTGCGCAGGCACAGAACTGACATGCTACTTGGCTGTCGGCTGTCGAGCATTGGTTTGGTGTGTCAGGGCAACTTTGGACACAGACGCTGCTGACGTGAGCCAACCCCACAGTCTGCTTTCGTCACCACTAGTTCGTCGATGTCGGCTTGGTGTGTTCCGGCCTTAAGAGGCTGGATCCAGACTAGAGCTGGTGTACTCGGGATTGCATCCCAAGGTAGAAACAGAAAAGCAAATGGAAAATAATTAGAGTAGCTGCTGTCCATAACATTTAAAGCAATAGATAGTCATGTGCTTTTGATCTGATTTACAGTAACTGGAGTGCAAGGTTGTGAGATGCATTATGCGAATGCGAATGTCTTTAATCTAGACTTAAACTGGGAGAGTGTGTCTGACCCCTGAATATTTTCAGGAAGGATATTCCAGAGTTTAGGAGCAAAATGCAAAAATGCTCTCCCTCCTTTAGTGGACTTAGACATCCTACACTGATAAAAATGTTATGCTTGATTTATTTTAAAAAACTTTATGATTTTTTTTTGCATTATTTTATTACGTAGATCAAACAAGACTAATCTTTGTACAAACTACTTAATTCTACAAGCTTTGAATTGTGTACTAATATAGAATTTACTTCTTTATTTATTTATTTTTTTTATTATTCTTGCCTGAACTTTTTAATGTAGAAAACCAGGGGAGGGATAGCCTGAGAGGGTCTTTTCAACTTGAGGCATCACCTTAAACCGATGTCGCAGGCACAAAGACAAGGGAAGAATAAGGCTTACTTCATGACTTTGTTACTTCGTCATTGAGATATGGAAAGAAGGGGAGGGACCGTTGCTCTGACAACCCAACAGAAATCTGTCTTCTAACATTGATCATCTGGGGGTCTTTTGTTCCCGTGGCAAGTCTGACTGAAGACTGTCCACAGCACGAGTCACTCAAGCAGCTCATCGCAAGGTCTGTCGTCACGAGAGGAGCACTCAGAGGCAGCACACTCGAATTCTATCTCTCCAAGAGAACTAGCGTCCTCAGCCCAGTCTGAAGAAGCACCAGAGCACACTCTAGAAGTGGGCTAGAGGAACTCTTGATCTGGTGAGAGGACAAAAGAAAGGAGAGAACCTGTCTCTTGCCTTTCGCCCAGATCGACACGCGAGCCCCATGATCTTAACATTGAGGATGCGCAGGCTCACTCTTCCCGAAAGAAGGTAAGGCTGAAGCAGAGCACTTTGATAGAAAATAAATTGCAGTGCTTGCACTCTGCGTCCTCGAGTCCTGATAGAGTACAATGTTCCCCCAGACAAGTGATGCAGGACAGGACTCATGTGGATCATTCTCTGAGATGGGCCGTGTAAAGGGTGGATTCACACGACATGATAACTCTCTTTTCTTTCAGTTGGACAGAGAAAGAGAATAAGAAAGGCTTCAGTCCTGCCTGACAAAACTTCTAACAAAGGGTATAGTTTGAGAGTGAGGTAGCACACACAGCACACAATATGGTCTCTGAAGAAAAAGAAACCTGAAGGCACACCAGCCTCTAATGAGCTCCATTCTGATAATGTCAACGCCAGAGGATATTTAAAGGCAAGTTCCTTGGCTTGTTTGCCACACATGCTTCACAACCTGTCACAGAAAGATGTCTCATAGCGCTAAACTTAACGCAGCATTGAGAGTAGCTTTTGAAAGGAAACTGATTTATACATGACTTAGTATGGATGCATTAGTGATGGAAATTTTGCAGTGAGTTTTTTCTGTAGGATACATTGATGCGCCACTGGTTAAAAGTGTGCTCTGTACTTAAAATGAACTTGTTGTTTATTGAACTGTTGTATTAAAGGATTAGTCCACTTTTAAATTAAAATTTCCTGATAATTTACTCACCCCCATATTATTTAAGATGATCATGTTCTTCTTTCTTCAGTCGAAAAGAAAGGTTTTTGAAAACATTCCAGGATTATTCTCCTTATAGTGGACTTCAATTGGCCCCAAACGGTTGAAGGTCAAAATGACAGTTTCAGTGCAGCTTTAAAGGGCTTTAAACGATACCAGACAAGGAATAAGGGTCTTATCTAGCGAAACGATCTGTCATTTTCTAAAAAAAATTTTAAAATTATATACGTTTTAACTATAAATGCTCGTCTTGAACTAGCTCTCTTCTTCTTCTCTTTTACAATTCTGACAGTGTAGACCCTCCACAGGTCAAAGTTTGAACTAAATTGTCATATACAATATGCTAGTGCAAGTATATAACAATTAGTTCAAACTTTGACCTGTGGAGGGCAATAATACACTCAGCAGCATGTACACTGCCGGAATTCTAATAGAGAAGAAACAGAAGAGAGCTAGTTCAAGACAAGCATCTATGGTTAAAATGTGTTTATATATATATAGATTTTTTTTTTTTTTTTGTAGAAAATGACCGATCATTTCTCTAGATAAGACCCTTATTCCTCATCTGGTATCGTTAAAAGCCCTTTGAAGCTGCACTGAAACTGTAATTTTGACCTTCAACCATTTGGGGCCAATTAAAGTCCACTATAAGGAGAATAATCCTGGAATGTTTTCATCAAAAACCTTAATTTCTTTTCGACTGAAGAAAGAAGGACATGGACATCTTGGACATCTTAGATGACATGGGGGTGAGTAAATTATCTGGAAATTTTTATTTGAAAGTGGACTAATTCTTTAAAGCCTTTCCATGCTTGCAATCATGTTGTTTTGAAGACTGGTGAGGCAAGAAATCTCCAAGTGGGTGGATCTTTAGGAAATGAATATGAATTCACAAAAACTGTTGGCAGAATGAATCAGGCTTTCCAGAGGTACTGTACACACAGTCTGTTTAGAATGAACTGAATTGAACAGGACTACCTTCTCTTGCTTGGCAGTAAAGTAATACAAAAAAAAATTAAAATGAGACAAAAACAACAATCATTGTGCTACACAACTAATCATTCCGCACAACACATTCATAGAGCTCACAACTCTTGAAAGTCAAACGGATGCATTACAGGTGTGAAATAAAATTGTCATATTATTTTTAAAAATGCATTTCATATACACAACACAAGTGTTGATTTTGCAGTTTCTTTTTATTTCCACACCATTGTTATATTCTGCAAGTGACAACTTTGATTGGTTGGGCAGTGCCGCCCTGGACCTTATGTGGCTACACTGCTGCTCATTGCAGTACTTGCAGCTGAGATCATGTAACAAGCGGCTTAAAGTTTGACTCATCCAATCAGATTTTAGAGCCTGAACTATCATCAGTATTTAAAGTCAGTTTCAGTATGTTTACTGTAGCTCTGATATTTATGAAAACATCTGTGTTTGCACAGAACAAGGACATCAGCAGCATTTCTCTGTGCTCACAACGTCTTTTCCTTGTTTTATCACCATCAGCATGGGTCTAGAAATCGCTTTCTATTTCCGTCGCCAGATGTTCCTTTGACTTATCGCCTTTCTGAATATTCATTTGCTTTCTCAGTTGTGACAAAGTAAACTGAGGGAAATATAAAGGTGCCTAAACTCAGAATCCAGAGTCATTCATAGAAGACACAGTACAACTACAAGAGGTATTGAAACTGAGATTCTCTGTGAGTGAATGACATTATGTTTGTGTTTTCTTATAAAAAGTCTAGTGGTGCCATAGTACAGTTATGCTGAAGGTGTTACCAAATACATTGTTGCTTTGATATATGGTAATGAGTGTAGGGTATATGTATCAGTTTTTAAGGCTTTTTAAAGCTTTATTTTAAGACTTAAACAAATAAAAAGAAAGCCATATGAGCAGGGTAGAGCAATGTCTATGGTAACATCAAAACCATAAAATGATGTCACATTTCAGCATTTAACCCATTTTAACCATTTTAAGAGATTGTTTAGATTTTTATAATACACATAAGCTTCTTTTTAATCCACCTGTTGAATAAAAATGCAATTTCCCTTTCTGCCAGTAGGCAGCACTTATGGAACAGTAGAAATATAGCGGTTACCCTGCTTTTTAGAAATGCGATGAGTTTGTAGGTATGATATAGACACTATAAGATAAACATCATCATAACTCATTAATGGTAGATCATAAACCATCTTGTGAGGATCACTCGCTGCTAATCATACTGAAATTGATACCAATACCTGCTTATCTTCAAATCATGAATTATCTCATTTTTGCATACACTTTGCTTGAGATTAAATGTTACAAACTGAATTAATTCAACATCGAACTGAGCTGAATAACGACACTATTGTCTTCTGTAGAGCTGCAGCTGAATTGAACTCGTTTCATAACTGATTAATTTTACTCAGTTATTGAACTGACTTCCGCTGAATAATTACACTATATTGTCTTTTTTATACAAACTGTAATGTATAAAACAATATATAAATAAAAATGACTTGACTTGAAGAAAACTTTGTTAATCATAACACAGTCATACTCACAAAGGTAACTCCTCTGTTTGGCCTAATTGTTAAACTTTAAAAAAAAAAAAATAATCAGCTATGTGATTATTTTATTAGTCATATGCAGTGGGTTTACTTAGTTATGAATTAGATAGTGTTTTCTTATTAATGGAAAACACATAAACAAAACTTGACATCAGCTTAACATTCTCTATTCTGAAGAGTGCAATAGTCAAATTTATGTATATTATTGTATATTTCTCTGGTTAATAATAAATAAATAAAAAGAGAAAAAAAGTGCAACAGTCAGGTTTCTGTAAGTAACAACATTCATTTTCTTCATAGGGAAATTGATTTTTAACAATAACTTATAAACGTTTAAAGACAGCCATACTGTGTCCTACGAGTTTGTTAATCGATAGTATTTGCTTCTGTTGAAGCCGTCAGTCCCCATTATTTCAACTTAGTTTTTAAATAATCATGTTTAACAGCAGAATTTGTGGTGAAAAACTACCCATGATGTTGTGAAGAAAATTATGTGCAAAATGTGCCACAAGATCTCTTTAGCTCCACCCTATGCTCTCAAAATAATTATATTATAATATTTTTATATTACATATGCATATTTTGCAATGAAATTTGATAATGTTGATTTTATATATATATATATATATATATATATATATATATATATATATATATATATATATATATAATCAACATTTTTTAAATTAGTAGTTTTATATTTCTCCATTGTTTTTTGCTTCAGGAAAATCCATGCAATACCATGATTGGTACAATATGATTGGTCTCAAACAGTGGCCCTAAAATATATATAATATCTGATATATACGACCTAAAGTCCAACCATCTATCTATCTATCGACATGACCTAACTCCTGTTTGTATGGAACCCTCAGCAAACAGATAAACAGACTTACAGATGTTCATCATCATAAGAACAGATCCCCCATGTCTCTTCTGCTTGGATAATTAGCAGTGCACAGATGTTTTACTGAATTTTTATTAAATATAATGTAAAATAAATTGGTTGATTATTTTCATTAGCCAATACAGTTAATGGTTTAGCTCTCTGTCTATAACAGTAAATGGTAAATATGACATCAATAAAGTCCACCTGCGGTAAAGACAATATCCCAGTTTCTCCAATTCCTCCTTCAGCTCTCATGCAACTTGCACATGTCTAAACAAAAACGTCCTACACTCTGTCCCATGAGTCTGACCACCACTTCCTCTTATTCCCACATTCACTTCTATCAGTCACCTCCTCTTCTTCCCAACCACACTCATGTTCAGGCATGGTTTCACTGCTGTAACTCCCACATTGCCAAGCAGCATCCTCCACACATCCCCCTGAGCACATCTAACATACTGGACCTAACTAACTAAACAACTTACTCCATTTCTTCCATATTTTAACCTTAAAAAAAAAAACCAAAAAAAAAACTCATACTTAGATGGGAGGACAGTGCGATGCAGCATAGCAGGCAGTCATGATCACTTTAAAAAGTCAACAGCACCACCTTCTGGCTAAGTGTGCCATCTATCTATCACTTGCGCACATCATAAAAGCAATTTCTCATTCTTTTGAACAAATTGCAAATTGTACATTCATGCAATTGATTATGTACAATTGTCTGCTGTTTCCTACATAATCAATTGCTTATGTAATTTTGATCAAAATGTAACATATGGTTCTCTGCTGAATAGTCCAACAAAATATTCTAGGCATTATCTGCAAAATGGTTCAACTAGTTGTCATAAACTGTCAAACATATTTACAATACAATTCTATAAGACTTTTTTTTTTTTGAAGATGAATTGTGGAGGTGAATTTTGAATTTCAGTAATGAAGGTGAATGTAAAGCATTAGATCAATCAATGATCAACCAGTTCTGTAAAATAGCTCAGAGGTGTGTGTGTGTGTGTGTGTGTGTGTGTGTGTGTGTGTGTGTGTGTGTGTGTGTGTGTGTGTGTCCTTGTCCAGTCTCTTGCAATCAATATACCACATAGAGTAATGTGTAAATTTGTACTATTGAAATGTATATATGCCGTACAGATAATGTGCAGTCTTGTGCATTTTCAGTCATTGTCATCAAAATCATAGACATAGTTTACATCTGAAAATACTGACAGAGCACACTGTTATATTGACAACATGGCTAAATATTTTGACTGTCTTGTTTGTGAACAATGACACAAGGACTTGTAAAGGACTTTGATGGCACTGACATGTTCATTGACATAAATACTTACTTTTTAAAGATGAACTAAGGATTTTGAGCAAGTTACAGCCTTTTGCAGGTCATCCATTGTGTAGTGCTGCCATCAGATGGCGCAAAGGGACCATTGGCACCATTGCTCACACTGTAATTCTAAAAAATAAAAACGGTCAAAAGACTGGCAGCAAAAGCTGTCAAACAGAAACTATAAAATCAAAGTAAAATATTAAAGTGCAAAAACTTTCACATAAATTTTCATTAAACGTTTTACAGAAAAACACTGTTATTTTACAGGTATTTCCTGAATTATTATGATAAAAAAAAAAACCTTCAAAAACCACAAAAACCTTCACTGTAAAAATCAATCAATCAATAAATAACATAAAAAACACTCAAATGACCGGCAGCAACAGAATATTAAACATTAACAAATTTATCAAGATCTCAGCATCTTCACTTATTAGTTAAAACATACTGTATGATCTATTCACTTATAGTCCAGTTTGACTATCATACAAAAGTTCTTAAAGGTGCATTATGTAAGAATTTTGCAGTAAAATATCCAAAAAAAAAAAAAACACTAGGCCAGTGTTATATATTTTGTTCACTTGAGTACTTACAATATCCCAAATGTTTGCAACTATTTGTAAATTGTGAGAAAATTGCAATTTTAACCAAGGCTCCGGGATGTGTCAATTGTGTCATACCCGCGTTATTCTCGGTTTCCGGTTTTATTTTGTAGAAACCATGAAAGCACCAAAGACACTTTAATATTTACATGTTTTAATAGGCAAGGGAACAACTGTTTTGATATATTTATAGACAGAAAACTAATTATTGTTATATAGCTCAACACGTTTAGTGTTATTGTTTAAATCTAATTTTCTTGATTTTTTTGCGAGTACCATGCTTTATCATGCCTCAGAGAAAAACACTATTTTGTCAAGTAGCTAACATAGCATAATCAGATGCAGCTTTATTTTTAGTAACAGTAATACAGCATTTTCTCCATCATACAATACGTTTTAAAATTAATTGTATGCCATTTATCAACACAAGCCATCCAGCATTTAATATGATATTCTAAAATCGATCTATCTTACTGCAGTGTGTCTCAAACAAGTGTCTCACAGCAGCCACCGAGCGAACGCACAGAGTAACATTATAACAGCATTTTCAACACTCTCAAATGTATCTAATAATAAACAGAGCTGTGTTACCTCATACTCATGACTGGAAAAGCGGAAGCGGCGCCGGCGACTGTGTCATAATAAAAGTTCTGCTGCTCGTGAGGCGTGTGTTGTGCAAACGCTCCAGCGGCCTTGTTCAGCTCCCACAACACTCGCTCCTTCTCTGCTTCAAACTACAGTAACGTTAAGAATTGCATCCATGAACATGATTTTTTTTCCCGAGTCCTATCCCTATTTGCACCGTCCATTGAGATGAAGACCACATGTCCCAAGATTCCGCACTCAAACTTGACATCATCAAGCTACGCCTTTGTTTTGAATAGGCCTCTAGCGACCTCTAGCGGACAGAAAATATTACATATTGCACCTTTAATGAGTATTAAAACAGGTTTAGATGTTGATGTTTTTTGAAAATAATATTGTTTGAAGTCACCATTATGGTGATCAGTGTTTGCTTTAGTTGGGCTCTTGACCAGCCTTGACTTTTTAAAGGTGCCCTAGAACCAGTTTTTACAAGATGTAATATAAGTCTAAGCTGTCCCTTGAATGTGTCTGTGAAGTTTCAGCTCAAAATACCCCATAGATTTTTTTAAATTATTTTTTTAACTGCCTATTTTGGGGCATCATTAACTATGCACCGATTCATGCTGCGGCCCCTTTAAATTGCGCGCTCCCTGCCCTCCAAGCTCTCGACTCTATATACAGTGCATTTACAAAGTTCACACAGCTAATATTACCCTCAAATGGATCTTTACAAGATGTTCGTCATGCATGCTGCATGCATGTGTCGGATCATGTGAGTATAGTATTTATTTGGATGTTTACATTTGATTCTGAATGAGTTTGATGGTACTCCGTGGCTAAAGCTAACATTACACACTGTTGGAGAGATTTATAAAGAATGAAGTTGTGTTTATGAATTATACAGACTGCAAGTGTTTAAAAATGAAAATGTTTAGAGCGATGGCTCTTGTCTTCGTGAATACAATAAGAAACGATGGTAACTGAGTGATTCTCTGAGATGGGTGCCTTTTGGGTCATACCTTTTTTTTTTATATATATACCTTAAATAGTTATATTTCTGATCATTTCATGTGATAGTGGATTAGTACAACCTTTAAGAAAAAAATTTTTCCCACCTCAGGCATGAAATTCTAATTGATATTGAGTGTTTTTTATTACTGAAAGTTGTTTTGGAGTTCAACCCCGTCACAGACCAATTGGACCCTGTTTAAATATGATTTAAAAAGATTTTCAAGTAAATTCTTGTAGAAGCTTTTCAATGAGATGTCCCTTGTTTGATATCATTTATTGCATGTAGAATTTTATTTTTAAATACTCACCATTTGAATACCAAATCAGGTCAAGAAAACTGTATCTAACATTGGTCTTCATATCTTATCACAAAATATGCATTAACATTAGGATTTAATCAGGCTTTCATATTTCTTCAGACTGTCCTGTTAGTTCTGCACACAGCAAAACAAACATTGACCTAATTTGTCTTCTTATCACGAAAATATTAATAAAAACTATCAAATAACAGGGTTGAACTCAGCATAACAGGGTTGAAAATGATAACAGGGTTGAAGTGATGATCATTATTTCAATATAGTATGGATTTCTTACCTGTAAAATTAATGATATCACATTCAATAACATTTTATTTTATTAAAGTTGGCAAAAACAAACAAACAAACATTTTAGTAAGTATTTAACATTAAATCAAAAGCATTAAGCATTAATTAATCACAAACATAAATCGATCTTTCCATTTGGTCCAAAAAATCCCTTATAAAAACAACATAGACTATGGAAAACTACCTTGCTGGGATCTCATTTTGATTAAAACTTGTTTTTAGTGCTTAACATTGAACTTTGAAAACAGGACTGTAACATGTCCATTAATTCATTCTTTATTCAGAAAGCCTGGCCCAAACATCTTTTTGAATTTCCATGTGCCGTGTTGTCACTGGCTTAGGAGGTGGGATGAGCTCAAGCACATTATCAAAAACATACCAAAGCACATCCTCACGAGCAGGCCAAAAGAACCTGTTTGGCCCGACACGGTGCATGCATTTTACTTGCACATGCGTTTCATCCATTGCAAGTATTATTCCTGGGAACAAATCTTTATCATATGTGAGCACACACCACTGCCCTAGCACCTCTGGGTCTTCTCAATGGATTCGTGTCTGCCTCTGTGACACAGCATCTGGCACCTTCTTAACAAAGCTGAAATGATTTGTGTTCCAACACTCGCATTGTAACTGCTTCTGGGTTGAGCACATACAGCTGACATCACGAGACAGTATCTCTCCTGGAGCAAGAGTTACCACCTGATGTATCCGCATGGTTGCTGGGACTGCTGGTAGGTTTGATGGCATCCTCTCAAGTTTCTGCTCAACAGTATCACCATTGACAAAGAACAACTTGATCGATGTGTTGGTCTCCAAAAGGGCCTCGAAGAGCTCATGTGCATCTTGAATGTCCCGGCCATGGCTTATTAGCATGTCAGCAGTCCTCTTCAAGGCTGCTCCAACACCATCTGGTGCTCCCTTGCCATGGCTGGCCTCAAAAAATTCCATGTCCCTGCCTCTTTTCTCCAGCTCAGTGCTAAAAAGGAAAAAATTGCCCTTCTGCTTATACTGGGTACAAGGCCCATCACTAAAAAAGTGTATCACAGAAACCTCTGGGTGTGTTGCCTGCACATAATCCAATACAGGGTTCAGATGCTCCCAAATAGCTGCTGGGCTTTTGTGCTTTGATGGAGATATTGTGCTGAAGCAGGTCGGTTCTTGGCTACCGCCTACACAAAGAATCCCTGTGTGTAGTGTCGCCTGTTGATGAGATGATCCAAAGTGCACTAGTGAACTGTACTTGCAGGTGAAGTTCTCCGAAAAATCTATGTGAATTAGACATTCATCAGTGGCCATGCTCTTTCTCAGCTCACGGTAGTAGGCATACTGTTGCCTAATATTGAATGAATGCTTCTTGAACTTGCTCAGGTGTGTGTGGAACTGCTCAGCAAGTTGCTCCTGGGTTCCCTCAACAATTTGTTTAACAGATATCTTTACTTTTGGCCCCTCCTGATCATCCATTTTTGCCTTCTCTTCTGTCCCCCACTGAGTATAGGACACTTTTTTTACACTGTCGTACATACTGGAGAGGGGAACTGTTTTATCTTTACAGTTCTCACACTCCCCATACATACAATCCTTGCGAGTGGTATCACAGGACACAGTTTTAGTAAGTCTCTCAAGATCTGAGGTCTCGATCAACTTCAGCTGATTAAGCTTTTCTGCTAGAAAGCTTAAATTGTCATGCAGTTTGCACTGGCATGTCTCACGATCAGACAAAGAGGGGTGCACAACCCAAAAGGGACGTAGGCGGCAAAATGAAGAGTATGAGATCCTCACATTATTCTCATTGTGTCTACAAGAAACCTTTTTTGCATCTTTACTTTGTTTCTAGTAATGGTTTGTTTTCTTCCTGTAGTTATCCTGCTGACATCATCTCTGTTAAAGAAGCTCTTTATGTTCTTCTGAATAGATGTATCTGCAAACCTGTTGACAGTCTTTCTGGTAAAACTGGTCAGGCTTTTGCTCTTCAAAAGGTTTCTGCGTTTCTTTGAAAACCCCAACGCCTGTTCTGACCATCTCTGCAACCTATACTTTTTGACAATCTTTCCCACAGTAACCTTGGCTAAGATTTGCTTATCTCTTTCATTTCTGGCATTCTGGTATTTTCTCTTGATGTCAGAAATGAGTGCTTCATGAAGTAGTAATGTTTTTCTGATTCTACTGTTCACAGGACAGTTCTTCACCAGTTCACGGACTTTGGATCTTGGAGATTCATTTTGTTTTACTGATCGCTGGAGCCTCTTTTTGTACTTTTCTTTAAGTTTCCTCTCCTTTGTGAGCGCATGTTGGAGTTGTGCTATCTCTTTGTGCAGTTTGTATCTTGCTCTTCGGGATTGTTTCTTTCCCTCCAAATGTTGCCTGAAACAAAAAAAAATATTATTATTTATTATAAATAAATAATAAATAAATAAATAATAATTATTAATTATTATTATTATTATTAAATTATTAAAATAAATAATTACCAAACTGCAGCCAACATTTAAAATCTCACATGGACAAACCCCTATATACACTTACAGATACAGTATACACTTACTCTCTCTAACACACACTAACTTACACTCAACTTCATCTAATCTAAATTAACTCCTTACAACTGACCTCGAGGACCCAGATCTAGGTTGCTCTGCATTTTGATTATCAGGACTTTGTGGAGGGGTGTCGCTATTCCTCAAAGCTTCCCTGTTCTTCTGTCTTTTTTTAGCATCCCTCCACATCTTTCGCTTATGTCGTTTAGCTCTGTCACCCAGATTGCTTATTTTTTTCTTTTTCCCTGCCTCTGTGTCCCTTTTCCACCTTTCACGCTCACTACTGAGATAATTTTCCCTTCTCTCTGGGTCTGCATCCCTTCTTGCTCTGTACTGTCTTTGCCTCTCTGCTGCTGTTTTTGCCATTGGGATGTCTGAAAATATTGAACATAAAATACCATAATCGATTATTTCTGACAGTTCACATCACAATACAACAAGTCTACAATTGAGTAATCTACTAAGAAGTGTCAAACATTCAACCCTGTCACAACGATTCAACCCTGTTATAATAAAAAAATGTGACGGGGTTGAAGTTTTTGGCTAACAGTAGCTCTAACTCCATACTTAGCTAAGACAGCAGTGTAACAGAACGGGACTGAGGCAGAGATCCATGTGCAAGCTTTATTAAGAATATCGTAGTCGTACAGGCAGGGTCGATCAGGATCAGACAAGAACAGCAAGGGACAGGCAGAATCGTAATCAGGAAACAGGCAAAGGTCAGGACAGGCAGCAACGGGTCAAAAACAGGGAACAGGCAGTAACGGCAACAAACAGGCAGACAGGAATAATAATGCTCGGAAATGACACACTGGGTAATCAAGACTTCGCAATCAGGTGTGGTGTGAGTGGGTCTTAAATAGTCCAGAGAGTGTGCTAGGCTGTATGTGGCAATAGGTGATTGGTGTAGAGTGTGTGCATGTGACTGATGATGACTGGCAGAGAGGATGATGGGAAATGTAGTCCGGAACTTAACAGGATTTGTGACAAGTAGCACCACATGGCATTTAGGACATCATAAAATTGTAATGTTTTGCAAAACTATTATTTAATTCATCTTAAACCGTTGTTTACTTTCATTTAGTCATACAACAGAGTTGAAATGTTGAGCCTGACAATCTAAATCTGACAGTGAAAAACATGAAATATAGGTAAGAAAAGATACTGACACTTGCCTTTCTTTGCAGCATGTTCTTCAAGAGACTTGTGTGATGTCACTTCCTGGATGTGATGCCACAGGGATTGATCCATTATTTTTATAGGGGGGTAAATAGTATGGCGTGACGGGGTTGAAAACAAACTGGAGGACGTGTATAAATATTGCATTTTTACATATATATTTATATTTTAGTTAAAGTAGACCAACATATGATTATATTAGCAGCAACATTTTGGTATCAATTGCACTTTTTATTTGTTTGATATTCAATGAAAATGTAATGATGGTTATTGAGGACATGCAAACATGCTTGTTGTCTACTACTTAGGCAACCCATTATCTTTAAATTAAAATTTTAAAAAAGCAATTGTGTTGCATTATAATGCAAAGGCACCTGGTTCTATTAATTGACAGTGTTAACATGCATTTTGTGATTTCCTTCAATTGAAAATCTTTGAAGTAAGTTTGGGGGACTTGAAGGGCACCCAATTCAGAGAATCACCCAACTTTAACCACATTTAACAGTACATTAGCAACATGCTAACTAAACATTTAAATTTTTTTTTACAAATATCAGTAAAAATATCATGTAATCATGGAACATGTCAGTTATTATTGCTCCATCTGCCATTTTCCGCTATTGTTCTTGCTTGCTTACCTAGTCTGATGATTCAGCTGTGCACATCAGATGATGTTGGCTACTTATTGCTGGTGATATAATCATCATTCTGTGGCCTGATTCACTGATCTAATCCAGAGTCAAATCTGACTGAGGTAGACAGATCCCTGTCTGTCAATGTACTCTATATATGTATATGTCAGTCTATCTGTCTGTCCTGATAACCACTTTTAGCACACTATCATTAAGAAAATGATAAAAAGTCACCAAAGTTGGATTTTGAACATCAAAGATCATGACAAACAATCCCTTTCTATTTTATTTTGATATTCCTGTACAAACATACTCATATAGCCTACTTATTAAAAAATTGTCAATTCATGCTGAAAATAAATTTAACTAGAAAAGAGAAATGCTTCTTTTTTCACCTCATATTTGTGCCTGAACAAGTGGACTAAACTGGAGTTTTGAGGCGGAGTTTGTGTGAGTGACGTGGGTTATGAAACCTCATCTGACACAATTGCAGCTTTCACTTCCGCAGCAGAATGAAGCACAACAACTAAAGTAACCCAGACTGGATTTTTAATCCTTCACATCAGGTTTTATCAAGACATCAATTCAACTGCATTCTCTGCGCCTTTAACTTCAAAGGTAAAGTTTAAGAGTTCATTTCACGGCTGTCCTGACCGTTTACCTTACGACCGCATTGGAGTCAGTCTGTTTACAGGAAGTTTCACATAGTCTTGTGTTTCCTTTAAATCGCAAGTGCTAAAGATAAAACAACAACGAATTTCAATTATGACAATGTGTCCACGGGCCTATATTGGGTCACTGGTTGTACACAGTGTCCGAGTATTTTCAGTTTGAACTTGCTGTTATATTGTAGCATTGCTCATGTAAACATGCATAGAGGCCACAATAAAGAATGATGTTTTTGCTGTACAAACACTGAGCGATTTAATGCCAAACATGGTGGAAAGCCTGAAGATATATAGATGATGGTTCTGTGTTTAATAATGATGTTCATCAGTTTGGTTTTAACCTTCGGGTTTATAATTGTTTTTTTCTCCTTAGGAAGGGCTTTTCAATAGAAGTGCAGTGATGGTGCAAAAATATCAGTCCCCTGTGAGGGTTTACAAGTACCCTTTTGAACTCGTAATGGCGGTGAGTTTTTAAGAAATTACATGCACATGTGTATTTTTTTTTATTATTATTATTGAGTAATGTTCACATAGTTTGTCTAGTCAGCTGTTCTTTATCTCAAAGCTGCTTTGCTCTAGAGTTCACTAGACTGTTAGATCAGTCGCCAGCGCAAATACATGTAAATCTTTAACCTCAGAGCACAACTTTCTATTGCTTTATTGCTTTAATAGCATTTATGGTTTGAATTGAACCAGTGTTTCATGTGCTCATCATTATAAAATGGATAGTTACAAGTTTCCATCCTGGCTAATCGGTCGCTTCTGCAGTTCAGTTGTGTTAAAATATACAGTAATTGTGGATTATTGCCTGCTGAGCACATAAAACCATCAAGATTCAAGAGAAATACATAGTCAAATAATAAAACTATTAAGACTGCAAATCACAGTTCTGCTTTTACTATATTTATACATTTTAAAAACTGCTAGTCTGCCCTTTAGCCTCTTACATGTTCATAATTTTGCATATCTTTGGGCAGGTCATGGTAATAGTCATTTTTAAAAAGAAATACATTTCAATATTTGATTTTAATAGCATTTTTGTTACTTTTATGCAAAATATGAAATGTTGATCCTGAAATCCAGTTGAAGTTCACTGGTAGGGTGAATTCAGATAAATTGGGACACTTTTTGCCATTGAGATGATGAAATAATATGCCTATTATTTTATTTTATTTTATCTTAACTTTTATATCTGTTATAAAACTGATTTAATTTAGATTTTGATGATTCTAAATTCTGATTAGTTGAGCAACATTTAAAGCTGTTGTAAAACACAGATAAACACACAATTATGGTTGATCTGGATTAATGTGTCAAATTGCTACTGAAAATTTTAAGACAATGAATTGTATTGCTTGGGAGAAGAATTAATCCAATTTTCCAGTTATTTATATTATATAAATATTTACCAATATCTTCGGTGACAATTTGCGTAACAGTTTTGAGTGTATTCTTGCTTTAATATCCTCTGGTAATGCACACTATAGTTCTACATCGTTAACACACTTACTAATGCTTGGTGTTCTTGAGCACAGTTCCAGAGACCATGCATCGAATGTCAGTTTAACTTCACAGATGTGGTTTACAGTCTTTCTCAGTCACTTTGACACATTTTTTGAAACTGTCTACATTCTGTAAACTGTAAGTGCAAATGTCACAACTGTTTGCTGAAACATCAGAACTCTATTGCATGTCTGCAAAATGTAGTAACAATTCGCTCAGAACATTTAATTCATGCTTCAAAACCTAGTTATTGTGTCAGCAAATTGGCCAATGCCACCAAAATAAAAAAGTGTTTTGTTATCATGTGAGCCATACTGGTCAAAAAGTTTAGATGTTTTTTCACCATGTAATTATTTGTTATATACAAATTCCATGTGTTTTCTACTGTCTGTTTTCTACACTATACAAGAATGTCAGTTTTGTCTATCTGAATGCTCTTGTGTATCACACTGAGCTTTTTAGATACAGATTTAAGCAGTAGGTAAAAATTTGCTAGAAAAAGTTGATATTGTAGTACACAAAAACACTTTACAGTATATTAGGTGTCCTTATCAACTATTTACTTGCATCAAAAAATAAGTACAATGTACTTATTGTGTTCATGTTGTATTGCTGCTAAGGTATAAAATCATGTATGTACATAATAAGTGCATTGTATCAAATGATTAATTTACAGTAAATGTTAGTACAAAGTAGTTAAAGGCACATAATATAAAGTGGGGCCAATTATTTATATTTATACAGCACAATTTCTCTCTTTTCTATTTTTTGGAAATGTGTTACATGTAAATTCACAGTTGCATTTTTACACACTCTGTTATGTCTTCCCCTAACATCACCAACACCACACATTCTTGCTTATCTTCCTAATGCTTATACATGTCAAGCAACTGTGAATTTTCAGTTTACATGTAACACATTTCGACAAAAAATAAACTGCTGTTTAGGGATTTAGACGTTTCTGCATGTTAAAAAATGGTAGGGATGGTGCTGGTCAAACTTCATATTCTTCCAGTTCCAAACTTGATGGTTTATTGGTAAGATTGCGATTCCTATCATTACAATGGCAGGCCATTTACCAGTTCAGCAGACATTCCAAACATTCCATGTTTTAGGTAGGCTATTTATGAAATATGCATGCATATCTGGAAGATTTTGATTAAATGAATCATTTTGCATGTGGAGGCTCACACAATGAAAGAATGTTTAGAAGTTTGTCAATTTCACTGAGAATTAACATGAACATATTGTTTTGAAAGAAATAAAAATTCTCATTTTAGAATTAAGCCAAAGCGATGGGTCTTTGGAGTATCTCAGTTGCCCATCTCCACATCAGCAGCTGCCCTGATAAGGCTGATATAAGAGCAGATGACATAAGCACTCCAGTACACGCTTAAATCCTTTTACGACTGTCTCGTGACCTTTAAATGTTACCTAACCCTTTATTACACAGTCATTACCAGATCATTAACACTTACCATGACCTGAGAAACCTTGTAAAAAAGAAGTGCACTTTAGCATACTTTAAAGTAAGTGTAATTATTATGGAAATAATATACTTTAAAATAATGAAGTTTTAACTGAATGTTATGTTTTGGACACTTAATTGCGTGTTATTTGCATTAAATGAAAATGTATTACAGTTTATATTTATATTAAGTGCAATTAGTTGGACTTTTGATGCACTTAAGTGCATCTTTATATGTAATTTCATAATACTTCTGTTGTCTTTGAAATATGGTAAAAGTTACTGCTGAATGAACTGACAAGCCATTATGATAAACTAAATATACTTTAATGTAATTTCTATTGAAATGAGTCATGCATTTAAATTTATTTGTAAAGCTGCATTTTAGTACATTTAAAATATTCTTTAACCCCTGGTTTCACAGATGAGGCTTAAGCTAGTCCTAAACTAAAATGCATGTTTGAGCTGTTTTAACTAAAAGCAACTTGCACTGACATATCTTAAAATATGTCACTGCCATTGTTTTGTCTCAAGATGCACACCAGTAATGTTATTTTTCTAGGGTACATTTATAAAAGCTACTTAAATACCCTAATTGAAATAAGGCCTAATCCTGGCTTAGGCTAAGCCCTCTCTGTGAAACCGGGCCTAAATGTAATATCAAATGACAGTAGTTCTGATTATAATGAAGTACTGTACATGTGCTTTAGTATATTAGTCAACACATCAAAATAAGTTCAATTAAAGTATGACAAACATTGTAAAATACACTGTAATTTGACACTTTTTTTATGCAATGCACTTTTTAAAAGTGTACTTAAGTGTGTTAAGGAGCAGTCATGGAAGATTATCCACTGTAAGTACACTTAAGTTGGCTTTATTTTCATTAATATTATATTATCTGCAAGTACATTTTTATAAAAATGCATACTTTTAAGATTTTTAAGTACACTACAAGTGCCTATTAAATCTAGTTAAGCACACTTTTTTTTTTTTTTTCAAGGGAAAGAACCATAACTGTAAGTCACATTTAAAAATGTATTACTGTTTGTCAATGCATTAGATGGTAATATAGATGTGCTGTTCAAAAGAAAATATATTTTGACATTTTGTGGTTGTGAAGTTTTAATGTTCAATATCTAGCTTTCATTCTTATAACTATACTAAAAAAAGATTTATTTCACATATGGATGCCAAATAATAATGTTCTGAATTTCTCTGTATTTTCTGTCTGGAGTGATTCTGCCGCAGTATTAATTCTGGCACAGCAGCAGGCTTAAGCGTCGTGTAATCTCAAGGCATGATTGATCAGTCAGTTAATTAGGTTACAGTTCACATGCATTGATCCTCGCCACCCCCACAATGACATCATTTCCCCCGGCGAAAGTACTAATCGTTCACTCTTATCAACATTATTATTGTGAATTGTTTTTTCAGAGTTGCTGAGTGCACAGTTTGACGTCACGGTTTAGTCAGCATGGGCTGCTGCTCACACTTGACATGAATCAGTGTGCACACTCAGCCTCTCCTGTCAATCAAATATCCTCTGCGGCAGAAACCTCGGGTTAATGTCACAAAGGCTTACAGCGGTGTTGTGCTTATGAAACAGCTGTGGAAGAGCTTTTGATTTGATCAGTGGCTTGCTGCTCACACTATAAGGCCCACTTCAACAAGTAATTATGTTAGTATAGAAGAAACTTCAGGGATTGTTCTACGTAGACCACCGGGGATGAACAAAATTCACAATTGAAGTATTGGCATTCAGTTTAGCTAGAATTTGAATTGAACCAAGTGCATTAGTGCCCGCCCAATTTTCAACCCATTGGTTTTGAAAAGTTTTGTTAAATCGCTATAAGCCATGAACAAAACCAATCATTTACGAGGTAAATAATAACACTACAAACTTTGAAAATTGGACAAAAAAATAAAGGTAAAAGAAATACAATCCCATGAAGCATTGCAAACATCATAATGGAATTAAAAATGTTAGACAAATATAAAACTACTAATTTAAAAAAGTTAATTGTATATATATTTTTTAAGTTTATTGCAAAATATGTATATACATATACAAAATATTTAAATATTTTGAGAGCGTAGAGAGATACGTCGTTCGCAGTGCTTCATGGAAGTGGGTGGAGCTAAAGAGATCTTTTGGCATGTTTTGCTTGTTTTGATTCTCTGATTGGAGGAATTTTCTGTACAGCAGATACAAAACCACAAATTCCACTGTTAAACACTATTACTTGAAAACTAAGTTGAATTAATGCAGGTGGATGGCTTCAACAGACACAAATACCATCGATTAACAACCTTGTAGCTCACAGTATCTTTAAAGATTTACAAGTTTTTATAGTTTTTACTTCCAGAACCTGACTGTTCCACTCTGTTGGCCACATGACTTTTTGAAATGACAGGAAGAGGAATTTCCTGAAATGCAATTCAAAGAAATTCAACACAGTCACACAACGGAGGCATTTCATTAGTTCAACACCACAGATCATTCATATTGACTAATTATGTATATGTTTCCCTGATATGGACATTCCAGGATAAAAATAGAAAATACATTCATTTTAGTTCATTAAATATAATGACATTTATAAAAAGAAATCTAATATTTCTGGAAATTGCACATATATTGTGTGTAAGAACAGACGCTTTGGTAATTCATGATGAGAAATTAAAAATGTATAATTAAAAAAACAAAGTAGTTGTATGAAATTTATTGAATTTCATTCTATTTTAATTCTACTTTAAATTTAAATTACCATTATAATTCTGTAGTTGTACAGAATTATAATTCAGTTGCATTCAATTAAAATTCAGGTATTAAACATGCCTTTTATTTGAATTCTGAAACCTTGCTTCTCACAAACAGCTATAGGACATAGGACTGCTGTAGTTGAGGCTTTATTGTTCTTGAAAGTAGGAAGTAATACACAATGCTTTACCAATTCTTACATAAATGCTGTTATTGTGTTAAGTCCAGAGAAAACATTTCATTGTTTGATCAATCACTTTAATGAATGACGTCCATGGGCATCATCACCTCATTGATTTAACACAAAGGTCAAGATATTGGCAGAATTTTAAAGAGGCTAGCATACTTAGTGTATACTGTGCTGTTTGCAGGTTTTCAGTATGCATATGAGCTTCTACAGTGACCAAAATGACATGGATTTCCATTCCAGCATGACAATTCTTTATGCAAAAAATGTTAAATAAATAAACTAAACTAAGATCATAACTGAAAGCTACATGATCAGATCATGCGGCAACAATGTAGCACGCTATACTGACAATGCATTCCATTTCATACACTATACTACATATAGCCAGTGTGCAGAGGGAAGGAGCTTGCCTGTGTTTAGTAGGTCACACAGTCTATAGATCATTTACATTTTGCACATGTGTACATAATAGAATTTTGTTTGATTTTTAGCAGGATCTTACTGCTGTTTAATCTACGTGACTCTCAGTGGAATAGCAGAGTACACATGCTAAAACAAACATACTGGGAAAAACCTCATCCACAGTTCAGCAGAAATACATCTGCACTGATGGCTAATGCATTAACGTGGATGCAATTTAAAGCTGTAGTGTGTAATATCTGCGTCATCAGAGACCAATCTAAATAGAGCAGAACATTCTGGAAAGTAAGAATGTTGGTAAAAAAGGATTTTTACAATAATATGCAAATGTTTCAAAACAGACTATTTGTATATATCTGAGTATTTTACTTGCAGACGATATAATATTAATGAAAAAAAAGCCACATAAGTGTGATTAAAGAGAGTTGCCTACACTTTCTAATCATAACACACTACACTTAAAGTTAATATATTTTAAATGTACTAAACTGCAACTTCATCACGAATTACAAATACATAAGTTTCAATAGATATTACATGAAATATTTTTAAATTTCGTTTAACTTACTATTCATGCTTGTCAGTACATTCAGAAATTGCAATATTTATTAAAATAATTGCATTAACATAAATTTAAACTATAATACATGTACATTTCATTGCAACTAACATGCAATAAAATAACATTTTATTCAGTTCAGTATCACTCGCGTATATATTCTTTTAAAGTATATTGTTTCTGTATTAAGTACTGTTCTTACAGTTGGGAACCTTTAAAAAGTGAGAGATTAGGGAGTAAATATTGACTGGCGTACCTGTAGTTAATTGGTATCGTTGACTTAAGACATCATGTGACATACTGTACTTGGAAACCTGGTCATATGAGCTACTAAATCAACTGAAAATAAAACAATAACATATCACAAGACACGTGTCAGATTTTCAGAAACATATCTAATCTATATGTTTTTTTTGTTTGTTTTTTTTCTTGGCTAATGTGTATTTATACACATTAACCAAGCTGAAGAGAACCATATTTTTAAGAACATTGTATTGTGTGAAAAAATAAATAAATAAAATTAGAACAATTTTTTTGTTAAAAGAACATTTTCCAAACTCGCTCAACTTAATTTTTGTCAACAAATCAACATTCTAAGAATTCTGATTTGAAGCATTCCATGAACATAAAAATGTCCAGCTGTCATTTAAAGGTTGGTATGATGTCCCTGAGACATTCTTTCAAACATAGTTTTCATTAACAACTCAACATTCTTCACAGCAAAATCCCCTGTGTTAAATGAACACTACTCAATGTCATTATGAGGACATAAAAAAACCTTCTACAATGTATATAAATACAATTTTTGTGCTAACCTTGTGAGAACAATATTAAAGACCAGATAACATTCATTTATAACTTGCCAGAACGTAAGCCAAAGTTATGAGAACATTCCCTGTTAGCAGGGGAGACATTCTTTCACCCTTGTTTCATCTCCCACACTTACATCTGTCTCATCCTTTTCTCTCATAGGCCTATGAGAAAAGATTCCCAAACTGTCCGCTGATACCCATGTTTGTGAACAGTGACATCATCAGTGAGTGTCATAGTGAAGATGGGGCGACACAAGTGATTGAACGCAGGTGTACCGTGGACGTTGAGGCCCCTCGGCTTCTGAAGAGGGTATTTGATTTTATAGAACCCAAAATGTCATGACCTGTGACACGATGAGCATTTCACTTGGTTAAAATGTGTACATTAGAATAATATAATTACTGTATATATTGACTGTGTGTACAGATAGCAGGAGTGGACTACATATATTTCATCCAGAAGAACTCTTTGGACCGAAGAGAGAGAACTCTGCACATAGAGGCCTATAACGAGTCCTTCTCCAGCAGAGTCAATGTCTACGAACACTGCTGCTACACGGTCTGAAGTCACATCCTGCCATTTCCCTCTTACTTATAGACAATAGACATGTGTTTATGTGTTAGCTGGTTTAAGCGAGATCCTGATGTTTGAACAATCCCTCCTCAGGTTCACCCGGAGAATGAAGACTGGACCTGTTTTGAGCAGTCTGCCAGCATGGACATCAAATCCTTCTTCGGCTTTGAGAGCACCGCAGAGAAAATCGCAATGAAGCAATATGCCGCTAGTATAAAAAAGGTGTGTATGCATTCCTATTCTTATTGGATGGTTGGTTGGATGGATGGATGGATGGATGGATGGATGGATGGATGTTTGGATGGTTGTTGAATGGATGGATGGATGGATGGATGGATGGATGGATGGATGGATGGATGGACGGATGAACGGATGGATGGATGGACGGATGGTTGGTTGGCTGGATGGTTGATGGATGGACGGATGGATGGATGGATGGATGTTTGGATGGTTGTTGAATAGATGGATGTATGGGATGGATGGATGGATGGATGGATGGATGTTGGATGGTTGGTTGGTTGGTTGGTTGGTGGACGGATGGACGGATGAACGGATGGATGGATGGGTGGATGGATGGATGGATGGATGGATGGATGGATGGACGGACGGACGGATGGATGGATGGATGGACGGACGGACGGATGGATGGATGGATGGATGGATAGACGGATGAACGGATGGATGGATGGATGGATGGACGGATGAACGGATGGATGGATGGATGGATGGACGGACGGACGGACGGATGGACGGACGGATGGATGATTGTTGGATGGATGAATCAGTACATGTCTATTAAACCTATATCTATTAAACCCATATCAATACCTAAAACTATTCCTAAATAAAAATAAGTGAAGCCAAATGAAGACACATTTTGAGTAAAAAAAATATAATTTTTACAATAGTAATGACAAAACACACAGACGCACAATAAAGTAATGGTTTCAAAAATATGCTTAATTTTCTTTGAGCAAAAAAATAATTTCTTATTTTACCCAAAAAGCCATGAGAGATGTGCCTTTAAACCATGAGGAAGCTGGTATGGCGTTAAAAAAGAAAGAAAGAAAGAAAGAAAGAAAGAAAGAAAGAAAGAAAGAAAGAAAACCATGAGGAGGAAACATTATTTTTCACCACCAGAAATTTGCGTTCACTTGCAAAACCTTTGTATGTCACATCTCTGTTCCAAAGACTCTTATTTTGAAGTCGACATCTTTACTTTCTGGCCTGCCATGTTACAGTGTGTTTTTCCCACAGTGTTTCCAAACGCTCCAGAAACGGTGCGTTCACTTACAAAACTATTGTGCGTCACATCTCTGTTCCCAAAAACTATTATTTTGAAGTTCACACCTCAACTTTCTCCTGGCCTGTTACATTGTGTTTTTCCCACAGTATTTCAAATGTTCCAAAAAAGGTGTGTTCACTTGCAAAACTTTTCAATACCCCTAAGAAACTTTGCATTCCCTCACAAAAGCATTGGAAACATGGCTTGACATTAACATTTTTGTTCACCAGCCACTCTGGCTAGTGGTTTTCCAAAAGTACTAGCCACTCGGCATTTTCACTGGCCACAATTTTTACATCGATACCATAGGAAAAAACTGGCATAAAGATATTTTTAATATTATCTCATAATTTGGTATATTAAGCTGCTGTCACTTTTAAGAACTGATGCATGGATCCAATATACTGTTTCACATGCGTTTCATATCTCAACTGTTTACATTCACTTAAAACATAACTGGCTGTGTTTACATGAATACTCGCCAAGACTGGCATTTTGACATTATTTTGTGTGTGTGTTAATGTCAAGCCCTGATTGGAAAAATAGTTCTTCCCATCTCATAGTATTTCAATCACTGTAAAACTTTTGCGAGCATCTTTTTTTTCCAATCACCCAGTCCTCTTAGAGGCTCTGTAAAAGTTACCTAGACAACTAGAAGTAAATATTAACCGTAAAGCATTTGAAACATTCTTATTTTTATTTCACTGAATAAATGTGTACTTTATCTAGACCCAGACAGTGATATTGACTGACTTGCCAAGTTTCTTACTGTTTATTTTCAAGGATCTCCTTCCTGCTTTTAGATTCCTTTGTCTACCATCAGGATCTGTTTTCTTGTAATGTCCTAGTTGTGGCTGGCTTGCGTGTAAGAGTATGTTTTCATGTGTCTGTGTAACTAAAGCCAATGTTTACTTGCTTAATTTGCGTAAACTCTTGTATCAATCTCTATTTGTCTCTCTTGCGCCACAGGGAAAAGAGATTATTGAATATCACCTCAAACAACTGGAGGAGGAGGGCATTACTCACATGCCCCGCTGGTTACCTCCTCCCGTCCCCACCACACCTCACCAACCGCCTGTCAGCTCAGCCAGAGCTATCCCAGCATGCAGCAGCAGAGTTCACCCCAGCTCCACAGATGTCCTGCCAGGCTCTCCGGATGGTGAGATGAATCATACTGCTGTCGCGAGCGTGTGCTCATAAATATAATAATGTGGGGGGAATGAAATGATATTGAGCATCAGCATGTCCAAAATCTAGTGAGCTACCTTGACATCTACAACCTGCTTTGACAGATTCTGTACTTTCAAAGGCAGCATCCTACTGCATCCTGAAAGAAACCTCACTGCTTAATATATTCAGTAGGATAGTTTTGTGGTTACACCTTATTTTGATGGTCTACTTTAGACATTCCACTGATTATAAGTAACTTTGCAACTACATGTCAGCTGTCTTTCATTAGAGTATTAGTTGAGTATTAATAATAATGTTTAATATATATAGTGCCTTTTCCAAGCTCAAGGATGCTTAACATTAATAATAAGGAACAAACAATCATTTCACACATAATAACTTTTCTAGACAGTAGACAGTAGCCCAGTCCAAGACATGAGTGATTGCAGTTGCATATCACAGCAAGGGATACGGGGAGGGAGTACTCTGGGTTCAGGCCAAATTCCGAGCTCGGAGCCTGCCCTCGGACTGCATGCCAAATATGCATACTCTTTACTTTGATTATTTGTAAATGTGAACTCATGAAAATAGATTTGTGTTAGTGTGTTGCTAGACTAATGCCATTATACTCCAATGTTTTGTTTGTAGACAAGTTAGATGCAGACTATATCTCACGCTATCTGGGACAGCTGACCCCTTTCCAGGAGAGCTGCCTCATTCGCCTACGACAGTGGCTGCAGGAAACACACAAAGGCAAAGTGAGTACAATGTTCAGAATAAAGTACTTGTAGGGGACAGCGTGGATAAAGTTGGACCGGGGGTAAAATGCGCAATTGATTTATTTTTCTTCTGTAAACCACTAGATTGCACAAAACTCACTGCAGCACCTTCCTAAACATCCAGGTTTCACTATGCATGTGGAAATTTGGTTGATCCTTGACATGGGCAGAGTTGATTCTGCACTAATTTGATCTAATATTTAATGTTTTTCAAATGTTATAGATTTAATGTAGCAAATAAGAATCAATAAAATTACCAAAATATACTGTGAGACAAATGTCTTGTTAATGATTTTCAGTTTTGTTAAATCAGCAGTTTTGAATTTAAGTAAATGTAAAAGTATAATATTTGGTGTAAAACATTCTGTTTGTTTACTTGACATGGTTATATTTAGATTGGGATAGATTGAAGGATTTTATTTGACTTAATTACATATGTATATGAATCCTTTCAGATCCCTAAAGACGAGCATGTGCTGCGTTTCCTGCGCTCACGGGACTTTAATCTGGAAAAGGCCAGAGAGGCTTTGTGCCAGACGCTCACATGGAGGAAACAGCATCAAATTGACTTCCTGTTAGACACGTGGCAGTCTCCGCAACTACTGCAGGACTACTACACCGGAGGCTGGCATCACCATGACAAAGGTCCATCTCTACTATCACATTTAGTTTGACTTTAGACATTTAAAACATGACTATGTGCCACATAACTAATGGAGAGGCATTTTCCCTCTCAAACCAGGACGCGTGTTAGTCATAACTGTGCTAGACATACAACCAGCCTTTGAAATAAAGATTGATCTGAGCGAGATGTTTCCCATAGGCTGCTTTAATATCAAACAAGCAGAAGTTAATGTGTTTCTGTGCTTCTGTGTGTGTGTATTATATAGATGGCCGTCCTCTCTATATCCTTCGACTTGGACAAATGGACACGAAAGGTTTAGTGCGGACGCTGGGAGAAGAGACTCTTCTGAGACATGTAAGAGTTAGACGAATACAAATACTCTAAAATTACAAATCAAAATATTCACAGTCAAAGTCAAGTCAAATCAAATTGAATAATACACATCATTTCAAAACAGTGGTTGAAAATCACTTATATTGTGGTAAAGATGTTGGTCGTATCGCCCTTTTCTAAACAGGGAGCTGAAAGTCACCACATAGTGCTTTATTCCCACAGTGAGCAAGCCATTTTGGAGTTAGCAATATAAAACTGATTGTGATAAACCAGACTACACCAGTGAAGCCAGTTCTCTGGCTAAATTTGATGAAATTACCATATTCTCTGACCCCCTTCACCTTTGACCCAAACTTTAGGTGCTGTCCATCAATGAGGAAGGTCTCAGACACTGTCAAGAGAACACCAAAATATTTGGAAAACCAATCAGGTACTTATCGTATTCATGCATTACCAAACAGATCATGTATTAATCTATGTATAGTGGCTATATCAGTGTTGGGTGTAATGCATTACTAAATACTTAATTACTGTAATTAAATTACTGTTCCCTTGAAAAAGTAAAGTAAGGGATCACTCTTAATTTTTCAGTAATTTAATTACAGTTACGTCAGATGTAATTGCATTAAATACTGTATAGACTAGAACAAATCTTTATAAAACTATAGTGGATTTAACATCTAATGTTAAAATGTATGATTTACTGTAACCTTCTCCCTTTAAATACTGTTATTCAAGTAATTATTTTTTTACAGTTCAAGAATAATTTATGCAATTTTATTAATTTGAAAGAATTAAAAGAGCCGTTTCATGTATTGTTCAACTAGTCGAGGTTGATATGGGATTTAGAAAGTAATTAATGCGATACTTTTTAGTACAGTAATGTAATAGCATTGGTGAAGATGGAACTAGTATCTAGTTATCAACTACCTTTTTAGAGTAACTTACCCAACACTGGCCATAATAAATGGGAATCAAAAGAAAAATGTGATTATTGTGGATTTGGTTCCAATTCCAACTCCACTTAGCGAACTGCTAACAACCGAACCTCATGAAAACCAGCCAGTATTTTAAATGGAACTGGTTATGAATAAGAATCAGTTCTTTGTCCTCAACCCTAGTGGCCAATGGCCATACACATTGTGTGTTTTACTGCACATGGTGCCTCTACCCCAAATAAATAACTGCTCTTGTGCTGTAGTTGTTGGACATGTCTGGTGGATCTTGAGGGGTTAAATATGAGGCATCTGTGGAGACCGGCGATCAAAGCCTTGCTGAGGATGATAGAAGTTGTAGGAGCCAATTACCCTGAAACACTTGGCCGTCTCCTCATAATAAGAGCACCCAGAGTGTTTCCTGTGCTCTGGACTTTGGTAAACACACACACAAACAAACTCAAAGGATGTCACATTATGACACACTTAGAACAAATAGTTAGAATGTTAACAAATAGTTTAAAATATTGGGAAAGACTGTATAGATAAGCACATACTCAGTCTTCATTCAATGGTTGTAAATGTTGCTAAGCGTTGACCCATCAGAGTTAAATGTCATGTTAGCGTGGTGTTATTTCACTCATCTGGCCTTGTTTAATTACCGGGCTTCTGTAAATGTCATGTTTGCCTTTGTCTGTGTTAGCAGTGCTAATGAAAAATGACCTGCTGATCTTTGTTGCACCTTGTTCTGCTCTCAGGTGAGTCCATTCATCGATGAAAACACACGGAAGAAGTTTCTCATCTATGCTGGGAACGACTACCAGGGGCCTGGAGGTCTGGTGGACTACATCAACAGAGAATTCATCCCTGACTTCTTAGGAGGAGACTCTCTGGTGAGTCTTCAAATCTACATGTGGTGAGATCTGACGTTAACCCACATGAGTCAAGCTCCGCTCCTGGAGGGCCACTGTCCTGCAGAGTTTAGCTCCAACTAGCTCCAAAACACCTTGCTGGAAGTTTCTATTAATCCTGAAGACCTTGATTAGCTGGCTCAGGTCTGCTTAAGTAGTGTTGGAGCTAAATTCTGCAGGAATGTAGCCCTCCAGGAACTGAGTTTGACTTAACCCTCTTGGATTGGTTGAAAACCTGATGTGGTGCTGCATTCTTTATTACATGTAGAGGGTTGATGGTATTACAGAGTATTGCAGTAATCTAGCCTTAAGATGATAAGAGCCTTGGATAAATTTGAGGTCTTGTATTACATGTTATATAGTGCAAATCTGTATGATAGGGCGCCATTGAGATGCGGTCATGTGGTGCATGTGACCTAGATTGAGCTGGAGCTGGTGTTTCTTTAGGATAAATGTTGATACAATGGGGCCATCAAGCTGGAAGGTCATCATCTGCAAGCACGCAATCAAGCATTGTGGATTATCTGTGTAGCATTGATAGGACATAAGGACATGTCATGCACCTTCCCTAGACCAACAAATCATTCTCAAATAAGCTTTTGCATATTTATATTTAAATAGTTTTTTTTTGTGTGTGTGTGTGTGTGTGTGTGTGTGTGTGTGTACATATACCATTAAAAACCACAGTGCTTTGTGTCAAACGGACACTCCTCTATTGCAGCTCAGTCAGCTAAAACCTTGTGAAACAGAAGTACACTTATTACATAATATATATATATATATATATATATATATATATATATATAAAGACTCTCCTTAACTGAATATAATGTTTTTGGACTCTTAATTGCATGTTAAATGCAACTGAATGAAAAGTTATTGTAGTTTAAGATTTATATAAAATGCAATTTAGCTGAACTTAGTGTTTTTCACCCATTTAAGTACATCTTCATATGTAACTTCATTATTACCTCTGTTGTATTTTGAAATATGGTTAAACTTATGGTTTACTTTAAATTTAACATTGGATAACACACTGCAGTTAAAAAAAGTCCACTTCAAAGCATGACAAAACATTAAACATAGTTATTTAAAATGTACTTTAAAGTAAAATGTTTAATTTGACATTATTACAAAGCCCACTTTAAGTGTGTTAAGAAACATACTCTCCTCAAGTGCACTTACAGTAAGTGGCCTTTTATTAAAATATTATATTACTGCAAGTACAGTTGTTTAAAAATATATATTTTTTAAGATTTGAAGAACACTTCAAATGCACATTTAATACAATTAAGCACACTTCTTTTTCACAAGAGAATATATAATGCCAACAATGTGATGTTGTTTCTCTTCTGGAATGGAATAGTGAGCTAAAATAATGTAAAAACATGACATGGGATCATGCTGATGTAATATAATATGATTGATATCACTGTCTACATTTAACAAATTGCCATTATATTCATAATTTGCTTGTCATATCACTTTGTTTGTTGTTGTGGTTTGTATATTGTATTCAAGGAAGATTATGATACCTCTAGAAAGCTATCCAATAGCATTTCTATTCATTTCAATGGGACTGACTTGGCTAGCCCAAAAAAGCATGTGATTTGAAATCTGCTGTCTTTGACTTTCCATGTGAACTGACCATCAGATTGTTTGGTAGTATATTCGTGATGTTCTTTTATTTATGCTGTACAGAAAGCACAGAGGAAATGCTGACCTTAACTTGACTGTGACTTTTTTTTCCTAACAAATGCATTCATATTAAATGCTTTTGCCTTGAAGCCAAAGAACAACAAAATATAATTCTCTACTACAGGACACATATAGTTGTGTATTTATTCAGAAAGAAATTATAACAATCTAATATCTTCTAATCTAATATGGATGACTCTTGTTTAATTCAGTGTGATGTTCCTGAGGGGGGTCTGGTTCCCAAGTCTCTGTACCGCACGGCTGAGGAGCTGGAAAATGAGGAGGTTAAACTGTGGAATGAATCCATCTACAAGAGTGCGAGTGTGCTAAAGGGGGCTCCACATGAGGTACAGCTCATTCACAGACAACACTTGATAATATACATCTGCTGCTGTTTACTTCAGCTCTGCAAAGTTCAGTTTCATTTACAGTGTGTTGATAATTGGTGCCACCTGTTGGTTATAAGAAGACACGCAGTGTGAAGATCAAATACTGTTAGCCAAGTTCTGTTTAAGGTGCAGATCTGTACATAGTTACAGTTTATAGTGTATTATGATTGAGTTACCAAGGTGGATATATTTAGAATTGGCTCCTTTTCAATTCATGATTGTGAATTTGAATAGAAATTGACAATATCATGAGTAATTTGTTGAATCTCATTTCAATTCTACTTTCTTATGTAAATGTTCTGTATCCTGTTTGAGGCACCAATTCAAATCCCAGATTCTCAGTTCAGTTCAAAATGGTGCTCAGCGCTGTGTGTTACGCATTATGAAATAAATATAAATCCCTTCATTCATTTTCAGGTGCTGATAGAGATTACAGACGTATCGTCCGTCATCACGTGGGACTTTGACGTGTGTAAAGGCGACGTGATCTTCAACATCTACCACTCCAGAAGAGCTCCTCAGCCAGCTAAAAGAGACGGTCTGAGCACGCACAACCTCGCCTGCCCCGCCGGCAACAACGTCCAGCTCATTGAGCGATCGTGGATGCTGGGACAAGACTACAGCATGGTGGAGACGGCCCTTACCTGCCGAGAGGGAGAGAGCGTTCAGGTGGGGGAATCTCATGAAACCTGTCAAGAACATGCGTGACTGCAAAATATGTCGATCAGAAGGAGAGATGAACTTCTTCCTACTTTCATTCTCTTTCTTTGATCCACGTTTCCCATCAGGGCTCTCATGTGACTCGCTGGCCTGGATTCTACATCCTGCAGTGGCGTCTTTACAGCACTCCAACATGCACTTCCTCCAGTCGGCCACGTGTAGATGATGTTCTGGCCTCTCTGCAGGTCTCCTCACACAAATGCAAAGTCATGTATTTCACAGAGGTGCTGCAGTCCACCGACTTCAGGTCTGGATATGTTTACATATTGAAAAGTAAAATCTAAAAAAAAGCACACCATCTGAATGTTGTTCCTGCATTAAATAAATATAATCTGGAAAACCAAAAGATGTGTTTAAAGGTGTGTGTGTTTGTGTTTCTATCAGGGGCTCCATGAGCAGCCTGGAGTCGAGTCACAGCGGTTTCTCTCTGCTCAGTGCCGTCACAACCTCCTCCAACCAATCACACACCGGCTCAACCGTTTCAAGATGACATCTTCATCCAGCTGGAAAGACTTTAGCTCTGCAGGATCATTTCTGGAAATGATGAATGATCATGAACACTGTGTTAACAGAGGCTCACATTAAACCACAACTAACTCCTGGATGAGTGCTGATCTGTTTCAGACAGTTTATCTCATAATAATCTTCAGGCTTTCTGTAAATTATAGTTTTCTGTACATTGTTACAAATAAATTTGTAAATGTTGTTTACCTTGGTTGTCTAATTGAGTGACTTTTTCAATGTGGTGCATAAAGATACACTGTAGCTTTTTTTTGTTCAGAATTTAAATGAGTAAGTGAATCATGAATTCATCTTCCATCTTTTTTTTTTTTTACCCTGAATCACTACGTTATGTCTATAATAATTACTTTATTATTAATAATAATATTTTTGAGTTAGGACAGATCTCTTGGGAAACTGCTTACTTCCGTCATTCATCCAGTTAACAATATAGCCTATCCATGAATAAAAGAAATAACAATATATCTGTGAATAAATGTCAGATACTACTATATTAAAGGGTTAGTTCACCAAAAAATAAAAATAATGTCATTTATTACTCACCCTCATGCCGTTCCACAAATTAAGATATTTTAGTTGAAATCCGATGGCTCCGTGAGGCCTCCATAGGGAGCAATGACATTTCCTCTCTCAAGATCCATAAAGGTACTAAAAACATATTTAAAACAGTTCATGTGAGTACAGTGGTTCAATATTAATATTATAAAGCAACGAGAATATTTTTGGTGCGCCAAAAAAACAACAAAAAAAAACGACTTATTTAGTGATGGCTGTTTTCAAAACACTGCTTCAGGAAGCTTCGGAGCATAAATTAATCAGCGTGTCGAATCATGATTCAGATCATGTGTCAAACTGCCAATGGCTGAAATCGCATGACTTTGGCGCTCCGAACAGCAGATTCGATACACTGATTAATTTGTGCTCCAATGCTTCCTGAAGCATTGTTTTGAAATCGGCCATCACTAAATAAGTCGTTATTTTGTTTTGTTTTTTGGCGCTCCAAAAATATTCTCGTCGCTTTATAATATTAATATTGAACCACTGTACTCACATGAACCGATTTAAATATGTTTTTAGTACATTAATGGATCTTGAGAGAGGAAGTGTCATTGCTGGCTATGCAGGCCTCACAGAGCCATCGGATTTCAACTAAAATATCTTAATTTGTGTTCCGAAGATTAATGAAGGTCTTATGGGTGTGGAACGACATGAGGGTGAGTGGGTCATTCTACAGAAACATCCACTTTTCTGTCCCTAGACTTTACAGAAATATTACACTTGAAAAACACTTTAGGATTACAATTTTTTTTTTTTATATATTTGAATATGAAACAATATGTTATTTGAACAATTAAGCCTTCTTGAGCCATCAATGTGGAAATATTTGTTTTTTAATTAATTATAAAAATTCCAAGCGCCACAGAAGTGCTCGTCCCCACAGCCATGTACATAGGGAAAGTGCTTTATTTTGAGCTCAGAAACAGGTTTTTCTACCATTTCAAATACAATAATGTATGCATAACTATCGAATATATAATGTAAATGACATAAAAAAAAAAAAAGCTGAATAAATATTATAAAATATATAATGAATGTAGTTGTCCCCTGGTGTTGTGTCACTGGTGTTACCTTTAACAAAAATCTCTTATTTTGAAAGAAAAAATCAGACTGATGACATCACTTCCTTCTTCCTATTTCCTGAAGATCAATGAAGAAAGGCCAATGGAAAGTCCACTGTCTCTTTTCAGTTATCAGAAATTTTAATCAGAAAATCATAATTTCATATGAAGCTTTTAGTTGAAGTCACTGGTGTGACCTACTTTATTGTTTTAAAAAACTAGAATACTAATGGATTAAATTACTTGATTTAGTGAAAATATCATGATTGACAACATGTGGATTGATACCTGCAGCAGCCATTTTGTAAAATGCATTTTTCATGAAAAATGTCACTGGTGTTACATTGAAAAATGTCACTGGTGTTATAAACTTTATTTAAAGCTATTCATTTAGTTCTTTTGCATAAAATAGCACTAAGATTACATGATTATTACTTTTCTCTCTCATTGTTAATCCTCCTTTGGGCAGGTATGGCTAAATTAAGGGTATTTGGCTAAATTCAGTGCAGCGACTTTACAGACAGCGTATTTTACAGACAGTTTTAAAATGTTGTTTATGATCTTTTTCTGACTGCTTTCACTAAGTGTCAATGATAGTCTTTTATTGTATACCAAATGTAAAAATTTAGTCTCATCTACTTAATTCTAGTTGAAGAATAAGGATCTTTAGTCTTGTGTATACGTCACTGGTGTTACTGTTTTTTGTGTCACATTAAATAAAATGTGCCATATGTGACATGGTAATAATTTTACATTCATTGAATTCTGCAACACTCAAGAATTAAGATGTAAAGGATTGCATCATTACTTTTTTATTACTTTGTTTTTCACATATTTTCATTGTTATAGCAAATACATGGTTGCGAAATTGAATTAACATCATTCAATCACACTTTTAACTAACCTGATTAAAAAAAAAAAAAAAAAAAAAACGTAATCTCCTTATTTTTTGCATTATCATTATTATTCTAACTCTGACTGCATGTGCAATATGCAATATTTCATAAAAAAAAATGTTTAAAAATGCCAGAGAAGGAAGGTACCACCAGTGACATGGGTACATGATGTCTTTAAATAAATGCACAAAAAAAACCAACAACAAAAAAATCAGTAAGCTGTCATTTATGTGTATTCATAAAGTCAAAGTGTAGTATAATAATGTGGTCTAAGTTTAAATGTTAGAAAAAGAAACACATATTAAGACATTTTGTCATACCAAAAGTGGATGTTTCTGTAGAATGACCCAAGTAATAAATGACATGATTTTCATTTTTGGGTGAACTAACCCTTTAAAAATATCTTTATTTGTGTTTCAAAGATGAACGAAAGTTTGGAACAACATGATGGTGAGCAAATGACGGCAGAATTTTCATTTTTATTCCTCTGATAATGAGGTTTTATCATTTCTAGGTTGTGATTCACTTACTGAAACATCTCGACTCTTTCATTTCTTCTTTTAGTATCTTACAGAACACATGAATCACTGAGAGTGTGGTTCTGTGTTCAGACTGTGTTCATGATTTCATTCATTCTGTAAAGGTATGGCAAGAACAATTATACAACTTTTATAAAGTTCAATTTATTAGGTTTGAAACTGATAATACAAAATATCTAATGATATCAATATCACTGAGGTCTTGCAGACAGATGTTTGTTTTAACAACAAAAAACATTAAACATGGTTATAATCATAACATTATTTAAATTCTTTAAAACTATATACAGTATGTGCTGAAAGAGTCAAAACAAATGAAATCAAACAAATTCATACAGATGAGGATCATGATTTTAACTACAAGGTTTTGCGTCTGAAGTGTATTTTTATATAAATACTTCTTTTCTCCAGCAGTACTTTGTAACGTCTTTTCAAACATCTAATGACTCGATTAAATTAGAAATGTTTTTTGTTAATTCAATATAACTAAAAAAAAACAGCCTGAGAAACATCTGATTCCACATGTATAATGTCAGTGTTCAGGACTGAGCAGCTCCATCAGACCCGCAGTGAAGATGACCGTCCCAAAGATGATCTTCATCAGCGCTATAAACCCTCTGATGAAGCACGAGTCCAGTGTGACGCTCTGAGTGGGATTCGAACCGGCGTCTCCGTCATGGGAGGCGGGAGCACTAACAAAGACACTAAAGACCGCAGTCTCTGATGTCAGTCACTACTGGATCTCTTGAGATCAGCGAAGTGAAGTTTACCTGCGCTCTCAACAGCTCACCTCTCTTACTGTAATTGAGTCATGATTTCTATAATAGACCTTTACATTGTGATAGTAAAGTCAGTCAGTGAATTCAGTGAATTCAGTTCTGTGTTCAGAATCAGGTCAAAAGATCTCAAAGTGAATCTGTTTCAGCTCTCTGTCTTAGGAAAATCACCTCTATTTATCTGAACTCATGATTCTGTGTGTGTGTGATTGCGTTTGTGTGTGTGTGTGTGTGTGTGTGGGTGTGTGATTGTGTGTGTGTGTGATTGTGTGTCAGTCAGTGTTGTTTAATGTGACACAGAGACACTGAAGAGTTATAAGGAAGTGTAAATCCAGCACAGAGGGGTTGATCAGTGAATGTGTGTGTGAATGTGTGTAAGTGTGTGAGTGTGTGTGTGTCAGACGCTGTAGAAGGACAGAGTGCCGGCCGACACGTCCACAAAACTCTGCTCTATTACTGACTGAAGAAGAAGATATGACAGTGAACTTATTATTGTGACGGACAGTGAATCTGTGATCAGAGCATTCAAGACTCCAGGACTTCTCATTATATCCAAACCAACAGTCAACACTCCCTCCTTTCCTCTTGATTCCTTTATAAGCCACTGATATTACAGCACCTCCACTCCATTCAGCCTCCCAGTAACAGCGTCCAGTCAGAGTCTCTCCACACAGAACCTGAAGACAATAATCAAATCTCTCTGGATGATCAGGATACGACTGATTCTCTCTCACAAACGTCACCTTCCTGTTCTCCTCAGACAGAACGAGTCGAGGGTTCACTGTGTTTGGATCCAGTGTGAGATCACAGGCGTCTGAACACAAGAACAACATTTACAACAACAACATTTACAACAACAAACACTCAAACTGTGAGATTGAGGACTTACACTTGTGTAATCTTGATGTTATCATGAACTCTCTTCTGTGATCCACACTAGAAACACACACACACACACACACACACACACACACACACACACACACACACACAACACACACACAGAGATAGTGTTATTACAGAAACAAAGTTTCTCATATTCTGAACAAACGCTCTCCTTTCTCTTTCTTTGTCTTTCTTTCTTTATATCTTTATTTTTCCTTTCTTTCTTACTCTCTTTCATTCTTTTTCTTTCTCACTTTTTCTCTCTTTCTTTCTTAATTTATTTATTTTCCTTAATTTTTTTCTCACTCACATTCTTTCTCTTTCGTTTTTCTCACTTTCTTTCTCTCTGTTTCTCTTTCTTTCTTACTTTCTGTCTTTCTCTTCCATTCTTTCTTCTTTCTCTTTCTTTCCTCTGTTCTTTCTCTTTTTATCTCTTTCTTTCTTTCTTCATTTTTTCTTTCTTTCTTTCTTTCTTTCTTTCTTTCTTTCTTTCTTTCTTTCTCTCTTTCTCTTTCTTTTTCCTTCCTTCCTTATGTCCTTCTTTCTTTTTCCTCTTTCGTTCTTTCCTTCTTTCTTTCTTTCTTTCTTTCTTTCTCTTTCTTTCTTTCTTTCTCTTTATTTACCTTCTTTTTTCTCTCTTTCTTCCTCTCTTCTTTTTTCTTTTCTTTCTTTCGTTCCTTCTTCTTTCTTTCTTTCTTTTCCTTCTTTCTTTCTTTTCTCTTCTTCCTTCATTCTTCTCTTCCTTTCTTTCCTTCTTCTTTCTCCCTTTTTCTTTCTCTTTCCTTCTTCTCTTTTTCTTTCTTTCTTTCTTTCTTCTTTCTTTCTTTCTTTCTTTCTTTCTTTCTTTCTTTCTTCCATCCATACTTCCTTCTTTTTTCTTTTTCTCTTATTTACCTTTCTCTTTCTTTCTTTCTTTCTTTCTTTCTTTCTTTCTTCTTCTTTCTTCTTCATTCTTTCTCTTTCTCTTCTTTCTTCCTTCTTTCTCTTTCCTTCCTTCCTTACGTCCTTCCTTCTTTCTTTTTCCTTTCGTTCTTTCTTTCTTTCTCTCTTTCTTTCTTCCTTCTTTCTCTTTCCTTCCTTCCTTACGTCCTTCCTTCTTTCTTTTTCCTTTCGTTCTTTCTTTCTTTCTTTTTCTTTTCTTACTCTTCTTTCTCTTTATTTACCTTTCTTTTACTTTCTCTCTTTCCTTCCTTCTCTCTTTTTTTTATTATTTATTTCTTTCTTTCCTTAGTTCCTTCCTTCTTTCTTTCTTTTTCTTTTCCTTCTTTCTTTCTTTCCTTCATTCTTTCTCTTACTTTCTTTCCTTCTTTCTTTCTCCCTTTTTTCTTTCTCTTTCCTTCCTTCTCTTTCTTTCTTTCTTTCTTTCTTTCTTTCTTTCTTTCTTTCTTTCTTCCATCCATACTTCCTTCTTTTTTCTTTTTCTCTTTATTTACCTTTCTCTTTCTTTCTTTCTTTCTTTCTTTCTTCATTCTTTCTCTTTCTTTCTCTCTTTCTTTCTTCCTTCTTTCTCTTTCCTTCCTTCCTTACGTCCTTCCTTCTTTCTTTTTCCTTTCGTTCTTTCTTTCTTTCTCTCTTTCTTTCTTCCTTCTTTCTCTTTCCTTCCTTCCTTACGTCCTTCTTCTTTCTTTTCCTTTCGTCTTTCTTCTTTCTTTTTCTTTTCTTACTCTTCTTTCTCTTTATTTACCTTTCTTTTACCTTCTCTCTTTCCTTCCTTCTCTCTTTTTTTTATTATTTATTTCTTTCTTTCCTTAGTTCCTTCCTTCTTTCTTTCTTTTTCTTTTCCTTCTTTCTTTCTTTCCTTCATTCTTTCTCTTACTTTCTTTTTCTTCTTTCTCCTTTTTCTTTTCTTCTTTCTTTCTTCTTCTTTCTTCTTTCTTTCTTTCTTTTTCTTTCTTCCTTCCATCCATACTTCCTTCTTTTTTCTTTTTCTCTTTATTTACCTTTCTTTTCTTTCTTTCTTTCTTTCTTTCTCTTTCTTTCTTTCTCTCTTTCTTTCTTTCTTTCTTTCTTTCTTTCTCTTTCTTTCTTCCTTCTTTCTCTTTCCTTCCTTACGTCCTTCCTTCTTTCTTTTTCCTTTCGTTCTTTCTTTCTTTCTTTCTTTCTTTTCTTTCTCTTCTTTCTCTTTATTTATCTTTCTTTTACTTTCTCTCTTTCCTTCCTTCTCTCTTTCTTTTTTATTAATTATTTATTTCTTAGTTCCTTCCTTCTTTCTTTCTTTTTCTTTTCCTTCTTTCTTTCTTTTTCTCTTTCTTTCCTTCATTCTTTCTCTTACTTTTTTCTCTTTCTTTCCTTCATTCTTTCTCTTACTTTCTTTCTTTCTTTCTTTCTTTCTTTCTTTCTTTCTTTCTTTCTTTCTTTCTTTCTTTTTCTATTCAATTCAATTCAATTCAATTCGCTTTATTGGCATGACATATTTAGGTACATATTGCCAAAGCATTGCATAAAGCAAAACAAAAACAAATAAACATACAAACAAGAACATATATAAAATGCATTCATATATATATATATATATATATATATATATATATATTCAAAAGTTTGGGGTCAGTAAGATTTTTTAATGTTTTAAAAGAAGTCTCTTCTGCTCACCATCCTGCATTTATTTGATTAAAAATACAAACAAAAACAGTAATATTGTGAAATATTATTCCAATTTAAAACAGCTGTTTTCTATGTCAATATACAGTAAAGTATAATTTATTCCTGTGATGCAAAGCTGAATTTTCAGCATCATTACTCCAGTCTTCAGTGTCACATGATCCTTCAGAAATCATTCTAATATGATGATTTGATGCTCAAGAAACATTTATGATAATTATCAATGTTGAAAACAGTTGTGTACAATTTTTGTTTTCAAAATTCTTCGATGAATAGAAAGTTCAAAAGAACAGCATTTTATTTCTATCCACCAAAAATAAAATTAAAATTCTTACTGACCCCAAACTTTTGAACGGTAATGTATAATGTTACAAAAGATCTTTCTGTTCATCATAGCATCATGAAATAAAAATGTAAATAACTGTTTTCAACATTGATAATAATAATGAATGTTTCTTGAGCATCAAATCATCATATTAGAATGATTTCAGAAGGATCATGTGACACTGAAGACTGGAGTAATGATGCTGAAAATACAGCTTTGATCACATAAATAAATTATACTTTACTGTATATTGACATAGAAAACAGCTGTTTTAAATTGGAATAATATTTCACAATATTACTGTTTTTGTTTTATTTTTATTCAAATAAATGCAGGCTTGGTGAGCAGAAGAGACTTCTTTTAAAACGTTAAAAAATCTTACTGACCCTAAACTTTTGAACGGTAGTGTATATATATATAGTAATATAATATGGATGTGTTCACTCAGTACCTCTTTATAAATATGTTGTGCTATTAAAGAGGAAGAAGTTCATTCACCAAGTAATATTTTCAGTTTGTCAGTTTCATGGAGTGACTGGAACTCCGGGATGATATGCTGTATTTGGCAGTACAGTGACTCTCTTAAGGTTGTGTATTTATCACAGTGGAGGAGGAAGTGTGCCTCTGTCTCAACTGCCCCTGATCTGCATTCATTACAGACTCGCTCTTCTTTAGGTAACCATGTCTTCTTATGTCACCCTCTTTCTATGGCCAGCTGGTGGTCACTAAGTCTGTACTTGGTTAATAAATTCCTGTGTGTTGTATTTCTGACAGAGGTGAGATATTCAGCCAAACTGTACTCTCTGTTTAAACTGAGATAACACTGGAGACGACTTTGCTCTTTCATTTGCTCTTTCCAGTGCTGCATGTATGTCTCTTTCTCTTTACTCATAATTTCTTTAATTCTTGCAGGGTTTTCAGGGACAGTGATTTTGAATGCTTTGTTTGTCAGTTCTGACACCATTGCACAAAGATGACTTTTCTGAGCACTCAGTTCTTGTGTTTTTAGTGCTTTAAAATGAAGTGTGTCTTCAGGACTAGATTTTAAGTGTATCCAGAATTTTAAAGCTCTTTTTTTAATCATTAAATTGAGGGGAAGACGGCCTAGTTCCATGTAGACCTTCTAAAGGATGTTTTTCCTAAACCTTATGGCTGTAGTTACTCGCTGGACCCCAGACCTCACTTCCATATAAGGCAATAGGCAGTATCACACTAAATCCTTGTCCAAATTCTGATTGGAATGTTTATTTTGAATAATTTAGTTTGTATGGAATGCATTGCTCTGCGGGCTTTTATAAGTAATGTTTTAATAGCCAAATTGAAATTTCCAGTGGGTGTTAAAACCAAACCAAGATAATTATATTGTAAAGAGTGCTGAAGAGTGGTGTTGTTTACAGTAAATGCATGTTTATGTTACAGATTTCTGTTTTTTTTTCTTTTTTTTTTTTTTTTTTCTGAAATATCATAATCTTAGTTTTTTGAATGTTGACTTCTAAGGCCCAGTCATGGCAGTATTTAGTTAAAATGTCTAGGTGGTTCGGGAGACCTTCCGCTGTTTTAGATAGAATTAGTAAGTCATCTGCATACAGTAAATATTTGACTTCTGTGTCAAATAGTTGTAGTCCTGGACTCTCTGATTGGTCCAGTAGATCTGCCAATTCATTACTATAAATGTTAAATAAAGTTGGGCTGAGGCAGCAGCCTTGTCTGACCCCTCGCTCTTGGGAAAAATATTCTGTTCTCTGTTGACCAATGTTTTTACTGCACATTTATTTTGGTTATACATGTTTTTAATTAAGTTGTATATTTTGTCCCCAATACCACTTTGAATGATTTTATAAAACAATCCTTTATGCCAAATGGAGTCAAAAGCTTTCTTGAAATCTACGAAGCATGCAAATATTTTTCCGTCTTTCTTTTGGTGTACATGTTTGTTTATTATTGTGAGTAGTGTGTGAATATGATCAGTGGTTCGATGTTTAGGGAGGAAGCCAATTTGAGATTTAGTTGTCTTTCTTGGTTGTTTTTAATTATTATAAATATATGGACGATCTTGTTACCTCTGAAGATATTTGGTGTTGCAGTGAAGCTTTGTGCTGTGTTTTTGAAGGAGATTTGTCATTTACATACTTCTTGTAATATTGTAAATTAATTGTATTGTGATTCATTTTTGCATATATATATATATATCAAAATATATATCATTTTCAAAAATCATTCATTTGTTCTGCTTATGTCAGGCATCTTTTCTTCAGTCCATTTATGAGTTATGGCAAGTTGCCCCTACAAATATGGCAGCACTGTTGACGCGCGATCCAGCAGCCAATGGGGCGTCTATATATTTATTATGTCTATGGTCAGGACAAGCCTTCGTGCAAAATGGAAATTCTTGGGTGAATGTGTAACACATACAGATAGGGATATAAATGTTAAATGAAAGTTTTGCACTATTATAGCCCTTGAGCTTCACTGTCCTGCAGGGTTTAGCTCCATCCCTAATCAATCATATAATTTAATTTATAACAAAGACTTTGGTTAGATTTTCCAGGTGTTTGATCAGGGTTGGAGTTAAACTCTTCAGGATGGTAGAGTTTAAGGGTTAGACACCCCTGTTCTACCATAAAATGAGCTGTGTGAAACTCTGCAAGAAAATATCTAGTTGAAAATGCAAAAATGTAGTCAACTAAATGTAATGATAACAGTTTTACATGTGAATATTATCATTTACACAATTTTTTTAACTGAAAATACATAGATTGAGAAGGGGGACTATGTATAGGATCTTCTCCAAGGGCCCTGGAACGAGATTTCTACTAGTCCTCCTCCACCCACAGACTCGACTATGATATTGACAACAGTATTGGATGAAAAACTCTAGCCTCCTACAAGAGACTAAAGAACATACTGTGGTGCATGTTGCCTGTTTAAGGGATAATTGTGATTGTGAAGCAGGTGCCTGAAATATTGTGTCTGAATCCAGAATGAATTAAGAAGTTGAGAGAATAGGCCTTTATCACAGTCCATGTGTCGTCACATCCAGCTCCTATTAGTAGCGTAAATGAATTTCCGCCAGTATTATTGTCAATGGACAGACGTCAGTTTTAAGAAGAAAATGAAACTAATTTAGTTGAACTTAACAATAAATGTCAATATTTAAAATGCCCGATACCCTGCTATGTATGTCATCTTTTATTGTATTGTGTAACATTATCTGAGACGTGATTGTCAACGCTGCCGGTGTTGTCTAGTCATGAGATTAATGAGCAGCCGCTGCTCAAATTACTGCCAGAGGAATCATCGGATTGATTTAATTAGATTTTTAATGCTATTTTTTCATTACATTACCACCCTTTTTTGTCTACAGTATAATACTATCCAGTCATTGCAGTCAAACACAGAAGATATGACTATTGCGATCTGTTGTTTGTATTGTATTCTTGCAGTTCTGTGATAAAATAAGGTGATCAGACTCTGAAATACTGCACATACACATACAGTATTGCTTGTACACTCCCCTTTACATGCGTCAAATATGACATCTTTTTTCTTTGTTTCACAGTACTCAATTAATGTTGGTAAATGGAGGTTGGTGTCATTAGAAGAAGTATCTGAGCTGAATTGACACATAAATTACAACAATCCTGTGCTTATGGGCACAGACATTGAGACAGGCTGCCTTTTTTACAATACTATTTGAAGCTTCTGCTTTTCGAACGCGTAAGTATAATAAAGGCCTATACCAAAGCCTCTTGAAGGCAAGCCTGCAGCCATAGGAGAAAAAAAGCTTAACGCCGGCTAGTGTTGCATTACGCAGGGAAGGAGAAAAGAGGTTGTGTGTATTTTTTTTAACGGTTGTCAATGGAGGAGAGGCTTTACTACGGTGAGTAAACTGCTTTTGTGAGGACATAGCTTGTCATTTAATGAATTGACAGCCCATTGGTTAATCTTCAACATGTTTGCTCTTAAATATTCATTTTGGAGTTTACAGCGAAAAAAAAAAAAAAAAAAGTTTAATAAGAGAAGTCACAGAGAAGTCACAGACAATTGCGCAACAGGTATGATTTACAGCACTTCTCGTTCATTTCTATGGTATCTGCAAACAGTGATTGACTGTCACATAACTCTGAATGAAATTCAATGACATCAAGGCAGTAATGTGATTGGTTATCAAGGCACATGTGATCTAAGTTAGCGTTGCGCTTTCTCCAATGGTAGAGCCACAGACCCCCGTATCTCCCAATAATAAGAGCATCTATCATGTGACACTGAAGACTGGAGTAATGATACTGAAAATTCAGCTTTGATCACAGGAATAAATTACATTTTAAAATATATTCATATAGAAAACAGCTATTTTAAAAATGCAATAATATTTTACAATATTTTAATGTGTTTTTCATCAATTAAAGTCAGCCTTGGTGAGCAGAAGAGACTTCTGTTAAAAATATTAAAAATCTTATTATTCCAAATTTTTGTGGTTTAAAGAGTGGATTGATGGACATTATTTACTAAAACATAATTAGAAATAAATTATATGAAAAAGAATCAGTATTAAAAAAAAACAAATATATATATATATATATATATATATATATATATATATATATATATATATATATATATATATATATATATATATATATATATATATACTAGCAATTCTTTGATTTGTGTGGTTAATAAACTCCTGTGATTCTCCTATGATCTTCTGGGTATTTTTTTAAAGACTGTTTATATTGTATCTTCTTTGTGTGTGTGTTGGCTTACCACACCATAACCAGAAACTAATGCACAGCACAATTAATCTGTTTTTGGCGTTCAAAATGTGTAATGAACACCTAGTCATTCATTATCTTGCTTATTCCATGGTTACTTGCCAATACTGAGAAGGTAAAGCTGTCTGCCATGTTCACAGCACATATTTTGACGGTAAGTGTGAAAATACAGTTATTTTCATGAAATCAGACACAGAGATAAAGTAGTGTCTGCTCTCGGTTGTGAAATTATTTGATCCTTGCTCACAGTCTTCATGAAAACAAATAGAAAAAGATTTTTTCTTCCTCCAATAAACATGTTAGATTGTTTATTTTCTGGCCTTTCTTATAGGAAGTGCTAATATTATAAACCTATATTCAAAAAGACAGAAGCTTCATTTAAAGCTACATGACATACTCATACACTCTTATTTGGTGCAATCTGAATTAAATTTTCCATCAGATGACCTTTAGTGCATCCATCTTGAGGACTATATACTGTATATATATTCCATGCATCCATGGATCATAACCATAATTTCATCCATTTTAAAATGATCCACAGTGCCTATTTTAACCACACACATATGACATGTTATGCGTTTATCACCCACTCTTATGGTAATTTTTTGTGGGCAGGGAGCCTGAGAACATTCATACACATTTTGGGATTGTCCAGATGTAAAAAAAAAAAAAAAAAAATTTTTTTGGATATAGTGTTAGATGTTATCTACAAGACCACAGGATACATTTGCCAAAAGAACAGGATCTGTACTTGAATGTTTATTCTCAACTTTCTCTTAAGCCGAGTTCAGACTGCACGATTTTCAAAGTAGTCGGGTCACTGATCTTTTCACACTGCATGACTATCTTGGCCAGCATTCAGTCGCTGCTGTGTTCAAACTGCACGATGGATCGGCGATAGAAGGTTTCACACTGCATGACTTTACAATAGGAAGAATCGCCGGTAACACTTTAGAATACTGATCCTTTATTAATGAATAACTACACAGGAACAAATGAATAATGCATTATTAACACTATAGTAACTGCTATTAACTAACAATAAACTCTGATGAATGAATTAGTAAGTAATAGTGCTCAGTTGAAGGTGGTAGTTCACTACTAACTAATCAGTAACTACTGTTTTTCATACCTCCCAGAGAACTACTAAGAACTACTATATACAGGTTCATAATTAATGAGAATAATGCATAATGTATAATTAATTCTAAAGTGAAGGTGATAGTAACCCATTAGTAATGACTGATGTATTACCAAATACTTAAGAAGGAATTACTAATTATTTGGATCAGTATTCTAAAGTGAAAAGCATGATAACTCTCTAGTAACTACTGAAGACATTGTAAACTTTTGAGGTTTTTGTAAAGTATTGGATAGTAATAACTCAAGAGTTACTATATAACTCTAAAGTAACTACTTCTTATTTGGATCAGTATTCTAAAGTGAAGATCATGGTAACCCACTAGTAATTACTCAAGTGTTACTACATCCTTCTAAAGGAACTACTAATTATTTGGGTCAGTATTCTAAAGTGAAGACCATGGTAACCCACTAGTAATTACTTAAGTGTTACCAAATATATCACAAGGACTTACTGTACAAAAACATACAAAACATCAAAAGTTTACAAAGACTTCAGTAGTTACTAGAGAGTTATCATGTTTTTCACTTTAGAATACTGATCCAAATAATTAGTAATTCCTTCTTAAGTATTTGGTAATACTTCAGTCATTACTAGTGTGTTACCAAGACCTTTACTTGAAAATTAATTATACATTATGCATCATTCATGTTAATTATGAACCTGTATATAGTAGTTCTTAGTAGTTCTCTGGGAGGTATGAAAAAAACAGCAGTTACTGATTAGTTAATAGTGAACTACCACCTACAACTGAGCACTATTACTTACTAATTCATTAATCAGAGTTTCTTGTTAGTTAATAGTAGTTACTAGAGTGTTAATAATGCATTACTCATTTGTTCCTGTGTAGTTACTCATTAATGAAGGATCAGTATTCTAAAGTGTTACCGAATCGCCGACAACTCTGTCTGGCACGCAAACTATGTTTCACAACCAAACACACACGAGATGTGACAAGGAAACAACGCGATATCACACGTGCAAGACCAGAGTTATTATTATTAAAAACAGTAGCCCGCAAGAAGCTTGCAATACGAATTGCCTGTGCGCTGATTTGCAGCGAAAACAAGAAAAAGAAAAGAAGAATATGGAGGAGGAAATGGTTGGGGAGACTGTGGATTGTGTGTTCTGCAACGAGAGTTGGAGGTAAATAAATAACTTTTCAATGTGCTGCTGTTGCGGATGGTCAAGCAAATGTTTGTGCTTTGTTTCTGTTTGATAGAATTGTAATGTTTATCTGAAACGAAGCCATGCTTGCTGATATTGTGGTCTATAACTCCTCCCCGAACTCCCCGCTGCTCTGTATCTTGCTCTCTCATTGGCTGTCAGTCATCGCCGACATAGTTTTCAGTCAGAACACTTTTCACACTGCAGGATTTTGAATCGCCGACAGGTCCAGATATTTAGCATGCCAAATATCTCACGGGCGTCGGCGACTCGTCAGTGATTCTCTCAGATGGCATCTTTGCTCATTCACACTGCGTGATTGTCACTCGCGTGAATGAGCTCCGTTTTGCCTGTGATTTCGGGCATTTGTCGGCGATTTCTCAAAACCTGTCAGCGAGCCAAAATTGGGGCTAAAATAGTGCAGTCTGAACTCGGTTTTAGTGAGAAGGACTGGAAATTTTGGCTAGCTGCCAAGTTCAACATTTATAAGAGGAATTTTACTGTAACAGGAGGTGCTGCTATTGACTGGGACAGAATGACCTTAAACTTCCTTTACTTTTTACATAATCTGAAACATGACATTAGCAGCTGTGCTTCTTGTTCATTTCATATACAAAAGTAGACAGACATATCTTACTTTTATATAAATGTATTGCCTTTGTTTTAAATGAAGTTGCAATCTTTTTTGTGAGAACCAAAGAAGCATCTCTTGACAACAACAACAACAACAACAAAAAAATGAAATAATCTTTCACATTAACAGCAGTCAGAATGATTGTTACTGCTCACATACTTGTCCAGAGTCGTAGGTCCTAGGTGACTGTAGATCAGATCCAGCTCTCTCAGGTGTGACGGGCTTGAACTCAGAGCAGATTCCAGAGCAGCACAACCTTCTTCTGTCACCATACAGCCAGATAATCTACAACAACAGAAGGTCTTCATGTTACTATGCTTCATTTTTAGAGATATAAAATATACAGTCTACCAGCGGTGCAAAACACATGGCCCGTAGAACACAAATGGCCCGCCTGATCATTTCATACGTATCGAAGGCCAAGTAACTGAAATGCAGTTGAGATAGATGCTATTACTCATATATCCACTAGAGGTCCTCTTGCTGGAATTGTTAACACTAGAACCACCATGGGGGTAAAATATTTTCAAATGTACATAACAGATTTTCAATAAAATATCCAAGTCTTTCAGTCATTTTTACTAAAATTGTGTTATTTACAATCCCAATTTGGTATTTATACATAAAACCGCCCATATAATTCCTTTATTTTCTGTGTTTGAGAAACAGCTTACTGGGAACAATACGAGGTCATACAACACACGTCCAAATGAAGATGTTTTAGCCTATTCATAAATGTTCAAACTTTGGATTAATTATTAATTTTTGTTTTGCGATTTTTATTGTGTATTGTTTGCTACTGTTTTGCTATTTAGGGCTATTCAATTCTGCCCGTTTTATGAGAAAAAAATATATTTTCGATCTATGATGTAATGAATAAAACAAGTTTACTGGTGTTGTTTTATTAATTTACCCCAAGTTCATTTGTGTTGTTCTCTTATTCAAATTATAAATTATATAACTAATCAAATTAATAATGAATTAGGTGAAACTGTGCACTTGAATTTGTCGTTGCATACATCCTATGCAGTACAGGAAATTATTATTGCTCTTTATTGTCTATTTAGGGTATTTTAGTAATTTAAATAACATTGGTTATTTTAGTATGTGATTAAAGTCCACTATCCAGTGTAAAATGATCACTGCAGAGACAAAAGTAATCCACCCCTTCTTCACATCATCGTTTTTAGGAAATTTAAATAAGGAGACCGAGCTGTTTTGTATATTATCGCAACCAGGTAAAATGCATTTGAGTGATGAAGGCATTACTAACAAGCAAAATGTAGGCAGTATAACTAATCCTGAACACAGAATTGGTGAAAAACTGTTTAACGCTCTAACTTCACAATGCAGTACTACATAGTTCACAGTCCCTGTAATCAGTGGTGTAGTTGGGGAAATATGCATGTATACGCTGTATACTTATTTTTTGCCCAGGGCTGTTTGCGTATTACGACTTCTAAGGATTTGCGTATACCTACTTGTATTTTTTGTTTCGAAGTCTAAACTATTGTCATGTTAGCTTCCCATTAACTGTGTGTCCAATGCTGTTGTGCAAACTTGCGATTCTCTGTTGTAATTGGTGCATTAGCACTTCCATCATTCCTCCTTTTCCCGTCCATCATCGACTAAAAAAATCAGGCTTGATGGTGCGTGTTCACGCTGCAGTGAGAGAACTCCGGTCAAAGCCGTTCGGTGGTTTGAGTGGTGAACTGAACGCAGATCTCTTACTGCAGTGGACACAGTGTGAGAAATGTGGTGAGCGAACAAGACTATTGATTAATTATAGCCTACATCATGCATTCTGAGCTTTTATAAGTGCAAAATTCCCGTACAAACTGAAAAGACCAATTATCAGCGCAATATAATGGAAGCCCAGTGTATTTGATGCATTAGTGGCACGTGAATCACCCTAGCTATAGGCCTACTCTGAATCTTATCATGCTCCAAAAGTGTGATAAGTTTTCCACAAACCATCCCTATCATGACACTGATGATAAAATATGATCCATTTAAACACTTTAAAAGTTAAAAACTTTAAAACACTATAGAAGATGTCAAACATGATATAGAATGACAAACAATAGACTGATGAAAAGAAAAAACAAACAAACATAATTTTTCAAACATTTATTAGAAAGCTTTATAAACTATTCATGTCCCACCCTTACTTTTATCATGATTTATTGTATTATTTGTGGTCAATTTGCCTAACTTTTAGAATTTCTAATCTATTAAGGGAATATATAGACTTAGATTACAACTGTGACATGTCCTCTGGCGGTTCTAGTTTAACCCTCGGCTACCTTCGGGACAAATGTGGGCAAAATCTTTTTTTTTTTTTCTTTTTTTTTAATATACTTTCCTTAATCTGAGCAGTACAGACTTGGCTACTTTTCCTAAGTTTGCCACCTGAACACACAAAACAAAAATTGGACTCAATTCAACAAGTGGTTGAAAAAAAAAAAAAAAAAAAAAAAAAACTCCCTCCTTAATCTTCTAACAAAAATGGACATCCCTAGTAATGATTGGTAAAAACTGTAATTCAGAATTTTTGAGTATTTTTTTTAATTGGCAATAAAATCAATAAATCTAACACAATGCAGATCATACATAGATACAAATGAAGGGGTGAGCCTATACAACATTCTCAATGTGGCAAACACTCACACGCACACACACACACACACACACACACACACACACACACACACACACACACACACACACACACACACAAAGCATTGTTAAATACCCCCTTAAATACCTCAGTATGTTGAGTTGACAGTTTGGATTCTGGAGAGCAAAAAACAGCAGCTTCACTCCTGAATCCTGCAGATTATTGTTACTCAGATCCAGATATCTCAGGCGGGAGTATGATGATTGTAGAGCTGAAGCCACCTTTTTACAGCACTGATCAGTAAGATTACAGCCAGCCAATCTAAATACAGTAAAAAATAGATAATTAATTACATACAGACTCAATATATAAATTGATGTTTGAGAGCATTGTGTGCATTGTCTCATATTTCTGATGGTGTCTGCATAAAACATGAATGTAAATACATATGATATTTAATATTATTTATTACATATGATATTTAATATTAATTATTCAATATTATTTCATTATATATAAATGGAAATGCTCGTGTGAAATTGTAACATTTACAGATAACAATATAGCTGTATAATTAATGTTTTGCGCTGAGGATGCACCTGCATCTGTCAAAGCGCCTGACAGGGTACATTAGCTTGACGATTAAAATAAATCATTCTAATGTTTTGAGCAGCTTGGATCATGTACTTTTCCTGCAGCAGTCTCCTTCACTATTTTAGATTAATTTTGTTGATAGAAATGTGTTATTTAGTGCTGTAATTTGATGCGATGGGCAGAAGTTTTCTGTGCACAGTGGGCAGTCCCAACTAATCAATAATGAGAATCATTGTCGATGATTTTCATTATCGATTAATATTGATTTTATTGAATAGCTTTTGCAGCCCTAGACAAAACACATGCCTCGCGAGCAGCAGAACTTTTATTATGTCAGAGTCGCCGGCACTGCTTCCGCTTTTCCGGCTATGAGTATGAGGTAACACATCTCTATTTATTATATTAGATACATTTGAGTGTGTTAAAAATTATGTTTGGACACTGGATATTATATTATTTGGGTCCGACCCGCGGTTCGTTTGCGTCATCAAACCAGCAGATGTTTACTTCATTGCTTAGTAACGACGGCACAGGAGAAGGCAGCAAAATGCATAACGTTGCTCTCCTCACTTTTATATTTTTGTTTTTGAACTGTTGGTTTTGTTTCCAAAGCTTCAGTAGTAACGGCCCATGCTTGCATCTATCTGGCCCAAATGTATTTTGCTGAAGGCAAGCAGATGAGATAACAATATACAACTTATACAACTCTCTGCTTAAAGCACATCAGTCACGCTCATCAGGAAAGTGAGTGAAACACAAATGCACATTTTTATCAAATAATATGGATTTAATAGCTGTTCACTTCTGCATTTTGGTACATTTGCGCTCATATCAGCAGCAAACCATACTGGAGTTTGCTTGAAAACCCCAGACCACCCTTTTTAAGCGGACTCTGGTACGGTCCGCGGGTGTACTCGGCGCCGAGTTCAGAAGACAGTGTTCACATCATCCAAACGTACCGAACTCTGACGTCAATCGAACCCGGGTGCGCAAAAGTGCTTATGTAAAAGCACCCTCAGTTTCTTTTTGAACTGAAGAAAGAAGGACATGGACATCTTGGATGACATGGGGGTGAGTAAATTATCAGGACATTTTTATTTGAAAGTGGACTAATCCTTTAATTAAATCAATGATGAAATTTGTATTTTTAAGACCATGCTATGTGATTTCATTTATAGGAGACTAAAATGCTAACTGTATTTAACTTAGCACAGCATCAAAATAAAATTTATAAGAATAACAGCATATTTAGTTCAAAATCTTTAAAGCTTCAGTCGAGTGTGAACTGATGTGGCTTCTTATCGCAGAGTGAGGCAGAAATTATATTATTTTATAGTATTATATACAGTGATAAAAGCTATGTCAAATAGCTGGATGCCATAATACCATCATATTGTGACACCCCTAATAGAGCACACATTATTATTATTATTATTATTATTTATTTTATTTTTTTTTTAATATGTGTAAGTCAGACCTCAGTATGTTGAGTTGACAGTTTGAACTCTTCAGTCCATCACAGAGTAGCTTTACTTTTGAACCCTGTAGGTCATTGTCACTCAGGTCCAGCTCTCTCAGGGGGGAGTTTGATGATTGTAGAGCTGAAGCCACAATTTCACAGTGTTGATCAGTGAGTTTAGAGCCTGCCAAACTGAAAACAGAGAGGACTTTGGTTAAAAGGCATGTTAATGAGTGGGTGTCCAAAAGATTGCAAGACAGTACAACTTGTATAAAACAAAATTATGTTGAAATGTGCTGCATGTCCAGCACAGTCTTAAATTAATGTAAAGAGTTGGGAGAACTGAATGTGTGTCAGATCTGCATCGCACACGTCAGGTCTTAAAGTGACAGCAGTCTAATACACCTTCTGCAGTCTGTGTCATTAATCAAACAACAAAATAAAAATAAAAATCACTCACTACGCTTGACTGAATAACTTTTGTAGCTTTAATAATGAGTAATATAATAAAAAGTTTTTGATTAAAGATTACAAAGGCACATGAATTAAAAAAAATGGTGGGGACAAATTAATCAGTTATTAGTTCTTCGTGACTTTAAGAATATTAACTAAATTAATCAGGGGTGTGATTCTTCCGGATAAATCCGGAAATCCGGCTTTTCCGACCTGAAAATGATGCTCTCGTAAATCATGCAAAAAAAAAAAACAAAAAAAAAAAAAGGGGGGGGGGGGGGGTTGCGGCGGGTCGAGTATTGGTAAACATAATGATCGCTCACCGCTGTCAACATTTTTTGTGCCTCTGATTCATGTCGTCATGTCACTCCGCAAGTAGTCCAATCATTTGTCACGATTGAAGTTCAAAGTGTACGTGCACCGTTATGAATGCGCACAGTGAGGAAAAAAATCGCGCCGCATGATCTTGCAAAGCAACGCGCAGAGAGACCAGACAGACAGTGTACAGAGTAGACTAGTGAGTTTTTGTGACAATTGTGAGGGAAATCGTACTCGGTTACTAACGTAACCTCGGTTCCCTGAGATACGGAACGAGTACTGCGTATGGGGAAAAGTCTCCCTTTTTCCCCGTCACTGAAGCCTTTTTTCAATAACGCAGTGTAACTGCATCGTCATTGGTTCACTCATGAGAAGTTGTTGAACCAATGACGGCGCGGCATAGCTGCGCGACCTATGGCGAGAAGGCGCGCGAATTTTCCCGCCAAAAGGGGCGGGGTACAGTGCTATATAAGCAGGCGTTTCGCCATAGGAATTCAGGCCATATCGACTGAAGCGACGACCCTGAAGCCGCAGCCTCGTGGCACGGCAAGTAACGCAGTACTCGTTCCGTATCTCAGGGAACCGAGGTTACGTTAGTAACCGAGTACGTTCCCTTTCGATACTTCACTCGTACTGCGTATGGGGAACGAATTCAACCGCGCCGTGCCACGGAAGGGAACGACTGGACAAGTTTGGGACACCAGGGGGGTCCACGAAACTAGTGAGAAGGCAGAAGCCGTCGAACCCAAGTTACACTACAAGAGGAGAAACTCCTGAACCGGTTTTGAGGCGGGGCTCAAAGAGGCCGCTGCATCACACCGATAGGACCCGAGCTTGCAAAGTCGGAACGTCCAGCTGGTAAAATCTGACAAAGGTGGACGGCGAGGACCAGCCGGCCGCCTCACAGATGTCTTTGATAGAAACTCCACTGGACCAGGCCCAAGAAGAGGCCATACTTCTAGTGGAGTGAGCTCTAACTCCTATGGGGCATTCTGAGCCCATGGAGGAGTAACAAAGAGCTATGGCGTCAACAATCCAACGCGAGAGGCGTTGCTTTGAGACCGGAGACCCTTTGGTGCGGCCGCCAAAGCAAACAAGGAGCTGATCTGATAGCCGGAAAGGCTGTGATCGCTCTACATAAGTTCTCAATGCCCTAACAGGGCAGAGCAACTCCAGCTCTTGCTCTTCTGACGAGACAGGGAGCGCAGAGAGGGAGATAACTTGTGCTCTGAACGGAGTCGAGAGCACCTTGGGGACGTAGCCATGCCTGGGTTTCAGCACGACCTTAGAGTCGTTGGGCCCAAATTCAAGGCAAGCAGGGCTCACAGAGAGGGCCTGCAGATCGCCGACACGCTTCACCGATGCTAAAGCCAGTAGCAGAGCGGTCTTAAGCGTCAGGGGCTTGAGGTTAGCTGAGCACAGCGGCTCAAAGGGATGTCCTTTGAGAGCCCTGAGGACCATGGATAGGTCCCAGGTGGGAACAGTGAGGGGGCGAGGAGGATTCAATCGCCTAGCACCCCTCAAGAATCGCACCACTAGGCCGTTTCTCCCCACTGACTGGCCAGCGATAGGAGAGTGAAACGCTGCGATGGCTGCTACGTAAACTTTGAGCGTTGAAGGGGCTCGCCCTGAATTCAAACGCTCTTGGAGAAAGGACAGTATCGGAGATACGTCACACTCCGCTGGATCTATGTTGCGTGCAGAGCACCAATCAACAAAGATTGACCATTTCTGGGCATAGAGACGTCTTGTAGACGGAGCTCTCGCCTGAGAGATGGTGTTCAACACGTCCCCGGGGAGGTTAACCGGCTCCCGTCGAGGGACCATAAGTGCAGAGCCCAAAGTTCTGGCTGTGGGTGCCAAATTGTCCTGTTCGCCTGAGAGAGAAGGTCCCGTCTCAGAGGAATGGGCCATGGGGCTCTCGTGGAGAGCCTGAACAGCTCTGAGGACCAAACCTGGCTCCTCCAGAGCGGGGCCACCAGGAGGACTTTGTGCTCGTCTTCCTTGATTCGCCTGATAACCTGAGGGATCAGAGCGATCGGGGGAAATGCGTAAAGAAGGGTGCTGGGCCAATGGTGGGCCAGCGCATCGTCCTTCTTCGAGAAATAAGTTGGGCAATGAGAATTGTCTTCTGAGGCGAAGAGGTCGACCTCTGCCTTCCTGAAGAATTCCCATATCGTGAGAACCGTCTGGGGGTGGAGCGTCCACTCGTCTGAGGGGACATTGCTCCGAGACAGCATATCTGCTCCCAGATTGGTTTTCCCAGGAATGTGTGTCGCCCTGAGCGACAGGAACCTGGGTAGAGCCTGGTGATTTATATACGACACCACCGTCATGCTGTCCGATTGGACTAGGACGTGGCGTCCCGTCAGGTGAGCCTGAAAGAAGTGAAGGGCACGAATCACTGCCAGCATCTCTAGGCAGTTGATATGAAGATGGTTCTCCTCGTGTGACCACGAGCCGAAGGCCGGTCTGCCCTCGCAAAGAGCGCCCCAACCTGAGTTGGATGCGTCCGTCGAGAGCACCGTCCTCCGCGACGCCGCCTGAAGGGGTACGCCACGCTTGAACCACTCGGGGTTCAGCCAGGGCTTCAGGGCTGATAGACAGGCCTGATTGACCTTGAGACAGAAGCGGCCATGCCGCCAGGCGTGGGGGGGGACCCGAAACTTCAGCCAGTACTGCAGAGGCCGCATCCGAAGAAGGCCGAGCCGTAGAACTGGGGAGGCGGAAGCCATCAGCCCTAAAAGCCTCTGGAAGGACTTCAGAGGAAGGTAGGCTTTGTTTGTGACGGAAGCCGCGAGCTGCTGAATGGCCAGAGCGCGCTCTGGCGAGACTACTGCCGTCATGCGAACAGAGTCGAAAACTGCTCCCAGGAACGAAATGCGTTGGCTGGGAAGCAGCGAGCTCTTGGATAGGTTGACCCTGAGACCCAGGCATTCTAGATGGCTGAGGAGCACAGATCTGTGAAGTTCTAGCTCTGCTCGGGAGTGGGCCAGAATGAGCCAATCGTCAAGATAATTTAGAACACGGATTCCCATCTGTCTGAGTGGGGAAAGAGCCGCATTCATGCACTTGGTGAAAGTGCGAGGAGCCAGGGACAGCCCGAAGGGTAGGACCGTGTATTGGTAAGCCACACCCTCGAAGGCGAATCTCAAGAACCGCCTGTGGTGGGGGGCTATCTGGATGTGAAAGTAGGCATCTTTCAGGTCCAGTGAGCAGAACCAGTCCTCGTGACAAATCTGTGCGAGGATCTGCTTCAGCGTCAGCATCTTGAACTTCCGTCTCACTTCGGCTTGGAGAACGTGAGCGTTGTCCGAAATCACCGAGGTTTGAAGCACCCCGCCGAATCGTGGGGGTCTTCGGGCGAACTGGAGCGAGTAGCCCTGACTTATGATCCCTAGGACCCATTTTGACAGCCCGGGGATGGCCCGCCAAGCCTCGACCCGGGTGGCAAGGGGTTGAATGACATCGGCTGACAGCCCGCCTGAGGGGGGGCTGTACACCGAGGGGAGTGGAAGAGGAAATTTGCCCTTTATTAGACAAGGTAAAAATGTGTTCGCCGTGAAAACGGCGGTTTGTGTGGACGCAACATTTGTGGGCCCATCTGTAATACCGAGCATCATTCCCACGCCCGGATGTGAACGAGGCGGAGGGGAAACTGTGCAAAGGAGCTTTGGGGGTGGTCCGGCCGCAGCGAGACCTTCCCCCGTCCTCTTCCTTCCTCTTAAATCAGGATGACTTAGGCGTCACAGGGTCCAGCGCAATCTTGGGCCGGGGTCCCTGGCGTCTCGGGAAGGAGCGTCTGGCAGAGCGAGAGCGTCTGGCAGAGCGAGAGCGCTGGCGTTGCTCCTTTGGCGGTGCTGCCTGGGAGGCAGAGGGGGCAGGCTTGCTCTGCTGAGCCGGCGCAGGCCTGGGTCGGCTTGGAGCAGATGCGGAGCTGGAGCGTTTTGGCAGGAAGTGTCTCATGGCCTGAGACGACTTCTGTGCTGCGGTGAATCGCTCTGTGAGACCCTCTACCGATGGCCCAAAGAGACCGGAAGGCGAGACAGGGGCGTCTAAAAAGGCCATCTTATCCGCGTCCTTGATCTCGGTCAAGTTGAGCCATAAGTGGCGCTCTAAAACCACCAGGCTGGCCATGGACCTTCCAATGGCCTGGGCTGTGGCCTTCGTGGCTCGCAGGGCTAGGTCAGTGGCGCTGCGGAGGTCCCTGAAGGCAGGTGCATCAAAGCCGGACTCGTCCATAGAGCGGAGAAGCTTGGCTTGAAACACTTGGAAGATCGCCATAGTGTGGAGCGCTGAGGCAGCTTGGCCTGCAGAGGCGTAGGCTCGCGAAGCCAGGGTGGAGGTAGTCCTGCAGGGCTTTGAAGGAAGGGCCCTCTTAGATTTCCAGCCCACAGCCGTGGGGGGACAGAGGTGAGCTGCCACTGCTTCATCCAGGGGCGGCGGGTGCTCGTAGCCCTTTTCTTCAGCGCCGTCCACAGTGGTGAGGGCTGAACGGTGCGTGGTGTGCAGGCGGGCAGAGTAAGGAGCGCGCCATGACTTGGTCAGCTCCTCGTGTACCTCGGGGAAGAACGGGGCAGCACGTTGACGAGGGGCCTGGCGTCTTCCCGGCAGGAACCACTCATCCAGGCGGCTCCGTGACGGCTCTTCCGGCGGAGCCCAATCCAGGTCTAGCTCCTCTACAGCTTTAGAGAGGACGCGGAGATGTTCGGCGTCCATGCCCGAGCCGTGTTCGATGGGCTCCAGCGGAGGCGGGGGGGCGGGGTCGTCCGACTCGCCAGCCCAGCCTTCTGCTTCGGAAGCCGCGAGACATAGATTCATCTAGCGGCTCTTCGTCCGATCCACCGAATGAGACGAGGTCACTTGCGAATGCTGAGGGACGCTGCTCAGGGTGGGAGAATCTGACGGGCGACTGTTCTCTGGCGGGAGAGGGCGAGGCACGCGGGGGCTGGGCCGACGTGAGCTCGCTCGACTCCGGGCGCTGGGTCGCTCTACCCCGCTGTCTCTTCCTCGCAGGCTCGCGGCGGGAAGGGGACGGGAGGGCGCGAGCAGCGGGACTGCCTCCGGTGAAGAAAGCAACCCGCGAGCGCAGAGAGGCCAGGCTCATGCACTCACAGTGCGGGCATGAGGCATCAGTGAGCGCGGCTTCCGCATGGGGCTTACCCAGGCATCCAACGCACTCGTCGTGTCCGTCGTTGTCCTGCAGAGGGGCTCTGCAGGTGTCACAGGAGTGACGTGGCATTTAAAAATGCCAGCGCTGTGAAAACGGCGATTGGGGGGCTCTTAGAGCGGCGAGGACCGCGGAAGCTCTTTTAGAGCGGACGAATCCGCTTAGAATGCTCTTATAGAGCGGTATAAAACCGCGAGGAAAAGCTCTCAGAGGGGGCGCCGGATGGCGGCAGGAGACGGCTGAGGCGGCGGCCGGAACGGGAAGCAGGCGGCGGGCGTCTAAAAGACGGCGCTCGGGGCAGTAGTCCACGAGGGCGCCGGCGCTGTCGAAGTCCGGCGGCTCAGCTGGGTCCGCTGCGGGGCCTCTTCAACGGCGGCGAGAGCTGCTTCTTCCAGGCGGCGGGCTTCTTCGGCTTCAGCGCGGAGATCAGCGAAGAGATGTGTAGTCGTCGCTGAAGGAGAAAGGACTGAATTCCTATGGCGAAACGCCTGCTTATATAGCACTGTACCCCGCCCCTTTTGGCGGGAAAATTTGCGCGCTTTCTCGCCATAGGTCGCGCAGCTATGCCGCGCCGTCATTGGTTCAACAACTTCTCATGAGTGAACCAATGACGATGCAGTTACACTGCGTTATTGAAAAAAGGCTTCAGTGACGGGGAAAAAGGGAGACTTTTCCCCATACGCAGTACGAGTGAAGTATCGAAAGGGAAACACAATTTATTCCCATAAACTGTGTAGTCAGCCGTTCTCCCTCCCATCTGCACCGTGTGAATTGTGAACGCAGGCAGGTCAGTGAGTTACAGGGCGCTCTGGTCTCCATCCAGTTTAGGCTAGTAACTAATAGGCCTATGCTGTTATGTAGTTTATAGGGGTGTGACGAGCGAGATTAAAATGTGACGAGATTTCTCGTCGAGGCGAAAAGTAGTCTCGTGATGTTGCCATGACAGAGTGTTAGGATGATTAGGAAAGAATATGCCACCGCTTTGTTTACATTGCGCCTCCACTATCGTTTTGCTTTGTATTTAAATAAAAAACATTTAATTCAGTTGGATAACGGTCGCCGCCGCTCCATATTCACAGAGTACGCGCGATCACGAAAGTGAAAGTAAACGCGAGCGCGCATTCAAACGCAATTTCAATACCCAGCTTTTGAAAGCGGCTCCCTGACGAATGCAGATATCTCTCAATATGAAAGCTATTTTAGGCTGGGTTGTGTAGCTGTAACCATCTCTTAGCTCTGTATCAAAGAAAAAATTGGTCTTATTTGGTTGCATTTATTGTAAAGTGTTACCATAAAAATGAATAACAGTTTTCTCTTAATCTTATTAAGCACAAACAGTAAGGTTTCATTTGTTAACATTAGTTAATGCACTGTGAACTATCATGAACTAACAATGAATGACTATTTTTATTAACTAACATAAACAAAGATTAATAAATACTGCAGCAAAGATATTGCTCATTGTTAGTTGATGTTGGTTAATACATTAATGTTAATAAATGAGACCTTATTGTAAAGTGTTACCATTTTTATTTATACTGTTTTTATTTCTATGATCAGTTTGTGGAAAGGAGTTCAGTTAGGAGGTCAAAAGTTGTAGAAGCCCATAAATCATGTACAGTAAGGTCTGAAGAGACTGAAATCATACAGAAGAGAAGTCAGTCAGTTGAGTTAGTGGTAAAACCTTTTACATTACTTGAGTATTGTTTTCTTTTACCGCATATGATAATTCATACTCAGAAAGTAGAACTGAAATGACATTCATTACAAGACGATTAGTTAAAACATTTCAAATGCACCTGCAGACTACTTTTTCTAGTCATGTATTTCGCTATCTTGTCTCGTCTCGTGAACTCAACCTCGAGTCTCGTCTCGTGAGATACCTGTCTCGTCACACCCCTAATAGTTTATATAGAATTAAGTTAGCATTAGCGGAGTTGTCTGTTTTGCAGCACTGAGCAGTTATTTTACATAACTTTATCATAAAAAACAGTACAAAACAAGCCACGCCCCTCCATAAGCCCCTCCCCCATAACAAAGCCACGCCCCCATGGTAAGTGCACCGTATAGTTTCCTGCTTTTTTGTCCTTTGCCAATCACACCTATGATTAATTCAAAAACAGATGCATGGCAAATTTAAACTGTAAAAAATGAAATCAATGAACAATGTTACTTTCACAAGATGTAAAATAAGTCTGTGATGTCACCAGAGTGTGTATGTGAAGTTTTAGTAATACCTTTTTTTTTAGTTAACTTTTTTCACTTTTTGAGGGTGAGCAAAAACCCTCCATTTATGTGTGTTCCCTTTAAATGCAAATGAGCTGCTGCACCCAAGAAGAGGGTGGAGCTTCAAGAGCTCATGTTAGCAACAAGTTAGCAGTTTTCTAAACAAAAATCAGCATCTCTGCTTGATCAAATCGATATTTTGTTTCATATTATCGGGAAGGCACATCAGCAAAATTTTGATGTTGGGCCTATATCAGCATAAATGATGTGCCGATAATATTGTGCATCCCTAGTTTTTAGTAAAATGTTGTTTTGTTGTTGTTGTTTGTTTGTTTTTGGGTTTTTTAATATATATTCCACTATTGACCTTAATAACTGTCTTAGAATTGGGCTAGTTTTATTGGTAGCTTCACTGGTTCTGTTTACAAAGCAAAATATTTTATACAACTAATAGTATTAATTTGGTAGAGAATGAATACAATACTCAACTGCAGTAATGTATATTTTATGCTTGTAAATGTAAACAGAAACTCAGATAATATTTATCACAATACATCAACTTCTGTCAAATATAAGCACTGTATGTTCATATTTTCACACTTACAGAGCTTTTCTGCAGTTCCTCACAACAGGTACCAGTCTCCATTGACCCTCTTTTGATTTAAATTTGTACTTTTTAAGGTCAAACTCATCCATCACCTCCTCTGACATCAGGATCATGTTTGCCAAAGTTGAACATTGTGCAAGAGACAGACTTTTACTTATTGTTTCATTTTTTAAAAATGCCTGCATTTCGTCAACAACAGAATTATTCTTCATCTCAATCAAGCAGTGTGACAGATTCATCCATCTTTCAGGACTGACATTGTTCTTTTGACCTCGTTTGAGGTTTTGGATTATTTTCTTGATGCTCTCTGGGTTGTTCTCTGTGTGAATCAGCACATGCTGTAAGACTCTCTGATTGGACTCCAGTGAGATGCCATGAAGGAATCGAAGGAAAAGATCCAGATGTCCATTTTTACTGTTCAAGGCTTTATTCATTGTTCCCTTCAGAAACACATCCAGAGGAACATTCCCAGACTGAGTTCTGGACTTTCCTGACAGGAACATTTTCAGAACTTCACTGTTTTTGTGCAAATAGCAGAAAAACACATAAAGTGCTGCAAAAAACTCCTGAAAGCTCAGATGTACAAAGCTGTAAACCTTTCTGTGATAAATCACACATTCCTCCCTAAAGATCTCAGTGCAAATCCCAGAATACACTGAGGCGTCAGTGACGTCTATGCCGCTCTCTCTCAGGTCCTCCTCATAGAACATCACATTGCCCTTCATCAGCTGATTAAAAGCCAGTTCAGAAAGTTTCACAATCACGTCTCTGTTGGACTGCAGGAGATTCTCTGGATCTCTCTCTTCATACTTCTGGTTCCTCATATTTATTTGAATGAGCAGGAAGTGTATGTACATTTCAGTCAGAGTTTGAGGGATTTCTGCACTGAGATCTTGTTTCAGGATGTTTTGAAGCACAGTGGCTGAGATCCAGCAGAAGACGGGTATGTGGCACATGATGTGGAGGCTTCTTGCTCTTCTGATGTGTGAGATGATTCTGCTGGCTTGATTCTCGTCACTGATTCTCTTCCTGAAATATTCCTCCTTCTGAGGATCATTGAATCCCTGAATTTCTGTCACACGGTTGATGTATTTAGAGGGGATCTGATTGGCTGCTGCTGGTCTGGTGGTGATCCAGATGAGAGCAGAGGGAAGCAGATCTCCTTTCATGAGGTTTGACATCAACACACCCACTGATGAAGTCTCAGTCACATCAGAAACTTTCTCACTGCCTGAAAACATCAGTGTAATTCTGCTTTCATCCAGACCATCAAAGATGAACACAACTGTACATTCATCATACATCTTTGAGTCCAGATGTTGAAGTTCAGGATGAAAGTCCAGCAGAAGTCTGTGAAGACTGTACTGATGATCTTTAATCAAGTTCAGCTCTCTAAATGGAAGCACAAACATGAAATCTACATCCTGATTGGCTTTTCCCTCGGCCCAGTCCAGAATGAACTTCTGCACAGAGACGGTTTTTCCAATTCCAGCGATGCCTTTAGTAAGAACAGTCTTGATATTGTCTTTCTTCTCTCTTCTCTCCTCCTCATATCCTGGTTCAGGTGAAGGATCAAAGATGTCATTGCAGTTGATTGGAGTGTCTTGGAGTGTCCTGTAACTTTTCTCCATCTGTAACACCTCATGTTCTTCATTCACACCTTCACTCTCTCCCTCTATGATGTACAGCTGTGTGTAAATCCTGTTCAGGAGGGTTTGATTCTCTTGTAGTTTGATTCCCTCGAATATGCTCTCATATCTGTTCTTCATGCTGGTTTTGTGCTGGTCTTTGACTCTCTGAAGATCATCATGCACTGGTTGGTGAGAATCGAGCTGCAGAGCTGCTTCTGTGTCATGATGACTGATGTGTTTCTGACAGGAGGAGGATGTGCTGGTCTGATAGGGCACATGTCTGATCTGGTCAGCTCTCTCACGTCTGAACATTAAGAAAGACATTAAGAAAAAACAGAGACAAAAAAAATAGGATAGATCTTTATCAAATTAGGGAAAATATTTTAATTATCTTATTGGTAAAACATTTATTTGGTTATTATTTAATCTTATTTCAAAACACCACATTTAGAAAAAAGTGTTCATTTAAGAGGTTATCTACTGTGGCTAATTTCTGGGCTTTAATAACACTATTTTGATGGTCTCCTTTAGACATTATGTTAACTATAAGTAACTTTGCACCTAAATATCAACTATCAGCCATTAGAGTATAAGTAGACCATTTACTTCAGGGGTGTCCAAACTCAGTCCTGGAGGGCCACTGTGCTGCACAGTTTAGCTCCAACCCCAATTAAACACACCTGAACCAGCTAATCAAGGTCTAATTAGGCATACTAGAAACTTTAAGGCAGGTGTGTTGAGGCAAGTTTGAGCTAAACTCTGCAGGACAGTGGCCCTCCAGGACTGAGCTTGGACACCCTGGTCTACTTAATATCTGCAAATTCTTTATTTTGATGCTCCTTAACATTCTGCTGACTATAGGGTAATTTTGTGTCAACTCCACCAGAAGTCCCTGGATAAAAATGTTGATTTTGATCATTTTTCATCTTTTGAAAGAAATACATAAATGAAGAAGAAAGCCAAAATATTAAATGGCATGAATGTATATTACTAAGTAATCCACTATTTTGTAGAGAAGGGAAAAAATGACAATTTTCACCTGAGATTTTGAGCCAAATTTCAGGGGGGTATAAATGAATCTAGAAAGATGGCAGCATCATTATTTTATTTTTACACATAGATTAGTAGGTCTATTAGTTAAATCTATTTACTTTAGCAATCTTAGTTTCATTATATGCCAAAAGTGACAGTTCAAAACAGGAAAAGGTTTTGTTGCCCCAACTCAAAAATTATTAAAGATATCTTAATATCCTTTTAGATTCTGGTTCTTGGTATCTTTATTTTAAAGGCCCACGATGGTTCAATGCCAGAGATATGGACATGTCAATGAGGTTTCATGAGTAAATTGGTCAATTATATACATTTTCAGTGGTCAAAAACTAAATGTGGGTTACTTTGCAAACAGTTGATTTTTCTTTCTTTCTTTTAAATAGGAATATCTGAACAAATAATTATATATATATATATATATATATATATATATATATATATATATATATATATATATATTTTATTTTTTTTTTTCCCCAAAGTTTGCATGCCTTTAACTCTAAAAGTATTAAACATACCTCAGTATCTTTCCAGATTCTCATTCCTAATAAACTTTTCTTTTTGCATCTTAATTTTTAATGTCCTTTATTCAATCACATAGATATGGGCATACCAACATGTAGTTGAATTTTACAAACAAAAACCACATGTAGGTAACTTTTCAAACAGCTGATACTTATTGTTTAAAGAGGAATGTCTGAAGAACAATTAATACTGAATCTTCAACAAAACCGTTTCCATGCCAGCGTGATGAATCTGATATTCAACCAGATGGAACTGGATTAAATATTTGACTGTTCTTAGTTCTTAGTTGGGGACTCTTGACATTCAATTTGTTTTGTCTAATTTCTGTTAAAGCAAAAGTGTCCAAAAGTGGGAATTATGCAATAACGGACACAGCAATGCATCATGTATCACCGTTATGTTTGTAGCGTGATCCTTTAAAATGTACAATATAGCCTATTTCAATTCAGACCTATAGTTATTACTATTACTCCACTAGGCCTGATCTATATTGTTCGCTGCAAACATGATCTTAAATGTATTAATTATTAATTTACTGTTAATAAATGTGTAAAGTTGCATAAAATGGAAATGCTCAAAATAGGCTAACTACATTACCTCAGATGAATGGTTGGATTCCACAACTGGTAAAATTAAAAATATATAAGACAATACAACATTTACTGTAGGAGCCATAACATTTACTGGTGACTTAATTAAAAAAAAAAAAAAAAACTGTTCTATTGCGCTTCTGATTTGGCAGTGAAATTCGACGATTTTGAGTGCGTAAGATGTGAAGGATTCTATGGTCCAGTTAGCGTTTTCACCCCATAATGGCGGCCACGCTACCGGAGCGCCATCTAGTGGCTGTTACCCAAAAAGTATCAGAATGTCGCCTCTTGGGCTCTATACTCTTTTGCTGTGTCCAAAATTGCCCCTTATACCCTCATTCACTATTCCCTACTTTACTTCACTAGTATAGTCCACTTGAAGGAGTCAATGAAAGGAGTGAGTGAATTCGGACACTGAGTGCACCGGAAGGTCTGCCATTTTTGCATAGTTTGTGCTTGCTGTATAATATAATAATTTGAAATGTTGCAAACTGGCAGCTCCAGTAGTAATGAATATTTATGTTGAACTCTGCCATGGAAACTAGCATGTACAAACCATAATTCAACAATTTAATGAACAATTTAAAAAGGAATTTATACTATGTTGGACCAGCGCGGTTTGGAAAATGAATGGATGCGACTCTCACCTTGCATTATGGGTATTCTCAAGCCGTTGAGCGTGCATCGGCTGTACACTTGTTATTGTGGTGCATTGTGGGATTGAATGAGTGCACTCAACATCGTCCACTATGGTTTCGGACACCGCTACAAATGGCTGTCCCCTCAAATAGTGCCCTATTTAAGGGTATAGGGGGTGATTTCGGACACAACCTTTGTTTCTAGTAGACCTTTATTAGCTGGTTCAGGTGTGTTAATTTGGGTTGGTGCTGAACTCTGCAGGATGGTGGCCCTCCAGGTAAAGGATTGGACACCACTGGCCACCACTGACTCCACTTATGTGGATATCATAATGTTACATTTAACCTCAGGGTATGTTACAACCAACCCAGACTATGGGGTGAATTTGTAACATTTCACTCCTACTGTTTGAAACTAAAACACACATTTTCAGCTTCCCCCTAGTTGATATAGGCTACCATTATCAGCTTTTTGTCATCATCGTCTCTGAGAGAATGCTCTGTTAATGCAGCAACAGATGCCAAAGGCTTGGTCAGTTTTTGCTTTCTCTTTCAGAGAATAAGTGAGCGCATTTACATGCACGTTCTTAACTTGATTGTGCTTAATAAGCCAACAATGCATGTGCTCATGTAAACGTGGTAACCCATTTTCCTTTATTAGAGTAAAGTCATAAACGGCTTAAGCATAAACCTATCGACTCTAGATTTTTGCTCCTTACTCTGTAAACCTTGTACCCTGCGTTCTTTGGGATTATTGATGTGCGCATATGTGATAGGCTATATGACAGCAAAGCATCCTTAGCCTATAGTGTTCATTTAAGCACATCCAGACAGAGGTAGCTTTTCGTGGTTGCTAGGGAGGAGGAAATATAATCGCAAACTCAGACTCTTTCTTGACCCTTCTCTTGCAGGAAGTACAGTCAAAATCCTGCATCTGTAAAGGCATGAGAGGATAATATGTGTCCGTAAAATTTCCACTGACATGTTGAAATATTCCTCAGATTTTAATGCTTCATTTAGCATCACAACAGACATAATAAAATACTCATAGTGAGATACCCTACACAAAAGATTAGGTTATCTCTCACTACTGGCAAATAACCTAACCAAATAAGTAAATAGGACGATATGAAAATGGATCATATCGCCCAACACTAGTGCAAACTGCAAAGTAAACCACATTTGGTTTCTGACCATTGAAAATGAGTAAAATACAACACATTGAACTTGAAGCTGAATTGAGATCCCCATATCTATGTGATTGAACCATATATGGCCTTGAAAATGAAGATTTCAAAAGAAAAGTTTAAGAATCAGAATCTAAAATCATATTTAGAAAACTTACTTTTAGAGTTACAGGCATGCAATCTTTGGAAAAGCAATATTTATGGCACTCAGGTATATTCTATGCAATTGTGTTAATAGAAAAACACGAGATATATTTATAGTTTCAACATTATTTGTTCTTCAGATATTTCTCTTTAAAAGAAAAAAGTATCAGCTGTATGCAAAGTGACCCACATTTGGTTTTTGATCACTGAAAATGTGTTCAACTGACCAATTTACTCATGGATCCACATTGAAATCTCCACATCTCTAGCACTGTCCTATATGAGGCCTTTGAATATGAGTATATCAAAGCAAATGTCTGTTAAAAATCTAAAAGGATATTAAGATATCTTTAATAATTCTTGAGTTAAAGGCTTGCAAACTAAGGTCAAAAAAACACAAGAAGTGCTTTTTTTTTTCTTTTTTTTTCCATTTTTGAATTGTCACTGTTGGCATATAATGAAAAAAAGATTGCTAAAGTCAACAGATTTAACTAACAGACCAGCCAATCCCTCCTACAGCCATCTTTCTAAAGTCATTTTTACCCCCCTGTAATTTTACTCCAAATCTCAGGTGAAAATTGTCATTTTGTCCAGGCCTGGACCTCTCTCATCCTTCAATGTCATCGCTCCTCCTTTTATGTTTCCAGAGCTCCTCTGTGAGAGATAAGAGACCGGAGCATTGCACAGGTGATGCTTCTTAACAATCACGCCTGAGATCAAGGTGTGAACGATCATGGACTGCCAGGGCCACCAAACCCCTTCTGGCTAGAGCACAGCAAGAACAATGAAATGCTCCTAGAGAAAGACAATCTCTATATTGGGTTAAAACCACAAAAATGGACAGGAAACTGTAAGGAACATGTCCTATACTTCTCATTCATCCAGGGAACTTTGGAGATGCAGTGGAAACAGCACTTGTAATAACAGCCAATGTAATCTCACCCACGGACACAGAAATGGACATCTTGGTGATACCTCAACAACTTTACATCAAGTTTGGACTCTATGAGTTCAGAACACTGCCACATAGACTTTGAGAAAGGTTTGGAAAATAAATAAACTATTTCCAAGGTTCTAAAGACATTGTTTTATTTAACTGTCTATTTTGGGACAATGCAACAAGTTCCACAGTATGGAAAGGTGGGATGTGATTGACAGACACCTGGAATGCTACAATTACATCACATCACCACAGCAGAAAAGGCGGGGATTAGTAATAAAAGCTTTCCCAAGTGAACAAACCCTTGTTCTGAGTTTCTGACCTGAAGAGGGAAGAACAATAGCATGACCAAGGTTATACTCTTGCGAGTAAACCTTTCACCGCACATACCTTCAAGCAGCCCAACTGCTTCTGCAGAGGACTTTGGCTCCAGCAATCAGCGCCTGACCTGCATAACTCAAGTACCTCCAACCTACAGAAGATTGACTACGTTATCCACTTATATTGTTCACTTGAAAGAGTGAATGAAAACGAGTGAGTGAATTCGGACAGCTGTTGTGTGTACATCGGCTGTACACTCGATTGCGGTGCAATGTGAGACAGAATGAGTGCGCTCAATAACATCCACTATGGTTTCGGACACCGCGAAAATGGCTGTCACCTCAAATAATGCCCTATTTGAGGATATAGGGGGCGATTTCGGATTCAGCCCTTGATTACAGCGGAGAATTCAAACTACACGCGGCGCGCGAGATAGAGCGGTTTCTGTGCGCAGCGCCGTGATGAGATAAACTTTCTCCACATGGATATATAGGACCGGAGCGAGCGTGTTTAAGTTTTTTATGGACCTATTTCATATACTCTAGTGCTCTAAACATGAACCAGCAGCGTGTATGCGCACATATTTCATCACGTCTTCTTCAAATGAAATGTAACGTTATGCAAAGGACACTTAACTGTACATCTGATCTGGACCGCTATGACACAATGGGTTATTCTGCTACACAGAAGATGATGTAAGTTAATAAATAGACTGACAATTCAAAGAAGAATGGGCAAAAATTTAACTGCTTTATTCTTTCTGTGTTAAACTTACATGTGTCATTTGTTCAGAGACTGTAGTGCTCTTAAATGTACTGAAAATATCCCTAGACAGTTTAAATGTTCTTTCGTGTTTCTCCTTCGTTTTGGCAGTTTGTTGTTATATAGGGTTAGATTTTTAAAATGCTCCACTCAACTCTTTTTTTTTTTTTTTCCTATCTCCATGGTCATATATTTTAATATTCATGTGTCTGTAATGAGTGTGTTGCAGGTCTGTATTTTATTGGTTGTTGTCTCTCCCCACAGCATCATTTTGTGGGGCTTTGTAAGCCTGAATTAACTCTAGTGTGGAATTTTCCTACAATATCCACTCATCATGACAGTAAAACAGGGCAATAGTCAATCTACTGCAGTATTTCCTTTCTCAGTCAGTAGAAAATGTGGTTAACGCCCGATCATGCATAGGGAAAAAAAAAAAAAAAAAAGTCATATACCGTGAAACCGATATAATTTTGAAAAATACCGTGATATAAATTTTTGGTCATACCGCCCAGCACTAGGTGACATGCAAAGTGAAACGTTACTTGGCCAACAGAATGTCTAAAGTGGACCATCGATATAAACTGTAACCAAATCTTTCCAGACATCACAAATTAAGTTCCTGAAGGCTCTTTTCTAAGACAATATTGTTTCCTATATACTGTAGATTAATAATGCACAGCAGGAATTTAAAGGTAAATGATGGACCTGTATATTCAAAGGATTGTAGTCAGATACATCCAAAAGAGAAATAACAGTGAGAAACACTAACAACAAAGAAAAAAAAAATTATCAAAGGCCTTGCTGATTCTTTCTTTAAAGTCATGCTCTTTACATCATGATTACTATTACTGTGATGTACTTGTTATAAAAAGGACATCAGTTGATTTATTCTTTCTGGCTAAAGAACTTTAATGCAGAAATAAAACAAGTTTGTTTTGTAATCTTTCTGTACAATCTTGGTTCTTGTTTTAAATGTACCACCCTACATGATTACACTCAGAGAGGGTCAAAGGGCATTTATCAATTTCTGAATTCAGGGGAATGAAACACAGAGTTGCACATGATACTCACACAGAGTCAGAGGTCACAGCAGGTCCATCACTGAGATCAGGCGGCAGACCAATGGAGTTGTTACTCTTCATGGACACACAACTGAATCCTGGAGATGATTCACCTCTGAGATCAGGTGGCAGACCAATAGAGTTGTTTCTCTTCATGGACACACAACTGAATCCTGGAGATGCTGCTCTCTTTCTCTTCTTGCTGATGATACTGAGAAAAAGGCATCAAAAGTTCATATTGCTTCTTTCAAGTTGATCTGTATTCTCTAGTTTTATTCTAAATGTATGCATTCTTTTTATATATCAACACTTGAAAAAGTTTCATTATTTAAAAAAAAGCCAACATTTTGAGCAAAAAGCTGAGAAAATCACATTTTTGTCAGATTACATCCGGATCAGATTCAGAACGATGATCAAAGCATAAATGGAGTAGATAAAGTCCATCAACACCCCCAAAGCTTCACAGTCCTACAGCTCATCCTGGGTTGATTTTTCATTCAGTAACATTAGGTAGTTTTGATTTATATGCTGTTGGTAATGTTGGTGATCATGTTATTTTCGATATGCATCTGCAAACATATGTGTGATGAGCAGGGCGGGCGAGAGCCGTGAGGGAACAGCGCGAGGCCTCAAATCTCTCACGGAGGAGCTCCGGAAGCATAAAAGGGGAGCGACGAGAGAGGACCAGGCCTGGACTTTATTTTATGTTCTGTTATGTTTGTGTGACCGGCAGCTGTCCGTGAGAAACTGCAGGCATTTTACTTTCGTTTTGGTATTTGTTTATTTTACATATTAAACTTTGTTTAAACGTTCACCGGTTCCCGCCTCCTTCTTCCCGTATTTACGAACTGTGTTACATATGTTATCACTTGTTTCTGCTTCTTCACCAATGTTTTTGATCAGGAGATTCTGTACTCTTTCAGAAGATGTGTAATTGCGCCCCCTACTGTATAACAGAGAAAACATGTGTGTTTTATAGATGCTTTTCTCATCAGTCTCTACTAAAGATCTTCCAAGGGACTGATGAGGCTCCTGCAGCAGCATGATATATATATTAGGTAAATATTGCTCCAAATTCTTAAAATTCATCTGCATTAAAAGTAGGGCTGTGATGATTAGCGCATAACCACATTTTTGCTGATGAACGTTACAGAAGTGCATATGGTGTGTGATATGAACTATAAAAACAATAATCATTGTTTATCATAATTTACAGTCTTCTGTCTTATGTTCAAGTGCTTCTGGACATATAGGACATATAGTCCAAACATATAGGCCTAGGGCAGGGATGGACAACTCCGGTCCTGGAGGGCCAGTGTCCTGCAGAGTTTATCTCCATCCCTGATAAAAACTCACTTGCCTATAACTTTCTACTAATCCTAAAGACCTTGATTAGCTGGTTCAGGTGTGTTTGATTAGGGTTGGAGCTAAACTCTGCTGGACACTGGCCCTCCAGGACTGGAGTTGTCCATCCCTGGCCTAGGGGATTTATTTTGTGCAAGTGTCTAATTATTATTAATTAACCGCTAGGTTCCATTACTTGTGATGTCTACAGATAATGTTCAACTAAAATATATTGTTAGAATATTGCTAAAATATATTGTTCGAATCTTATCAATTAATTATGACGTTCACACCCAACATTCTTGATTTTCTTGTTATTTATTAAATCCAGGCAATTGGTTGATGAAACATTGATTAAAATTAAGATACAATTTATACAAAATGAAATTCACTTTAAAGAAAGGCTTACTACAAAACAAAACGTAATGAAGTGGTCAAAATCATGTCTGACCCACTGCATGTCTCCCGACATATTGCGCATCTTATTAGCCTATCTTAGTCATGCTGTTCACTTTTCATAATCAAAGTAAATGAAATTTAAAAACTAATATTAGGCTATAGCCTCATATTTAAACATAAATATGAAACTAAATAGGCAACGTTTTCATTTTCCTCATGACAGCTGAAACAACTTAAAATAGACCTACTACTCCATCATTTTTGGCGATACAGATTAATGCAAGACATCATTACAAACTACAAATGGTCTACTTTTATTTGTGTACACTGACAACAAAAACAAAACCTTATGCTTTTGTAAAAAAAACAAACAAAAAAAACAACAACTTTCATCTGCCTCTGCAAGAATCTTTCTTAAACGTCTAAAAATGAAAACTGAAACTCAGAGAATAATTATCGCACAAACATGAAACATACATCTACAGAAAGCTTGAAACGTATTTAAAAAAAAAAAAATCACATTTCAAACAAATATTCTCCTGAGATGCACAATTCCTGACTCATTCTAATACAACGGCTGAGGGAGTAACGGCAAATTTGACATATTTCTCGCTTCTGACCAGTGTAAGCAATCTTTCTATATTTTTGGAAAGTTGTAAAAATTACATATAACAAACAAAACATGACTATTCATTTTGTGGAATATTTTTAATTGTTTCCTCAAAGTACTATTGTATAGGCGTAATTTGTGGTTAACTGCGTGATTTGTTGCTTGTTCGCCACAGTAAGAAAAAAATCCCATACTGGCACAGCCCTAATTAAGTCTTTTGACCTGTTTGGATATTCAACATTTTGGTTACACGAGACATGATACGGATTTCAGTATGTTGTACTGTATATTTTAACATACCTTCAGATGTTTAGTCGTGTTTATTTTGTGCTGTAACTGATCTCAAAACTTGTCAAATATGCTAGTTAGATCAGATGTCGTATATGATGACAAAAAAGCATACATACAGGGGTGTTTTCCATGCCGCAATTGCACATCATGTTTTTCTATTCTGAGGTGCAAAAGCTTTATGTGCCTTGCCACACAAAGAGTTTTCCATATAAAATCATGTATAACATGTTCAAGTAATAATGTGATTTACCTACTCCTGTGTCCATGTCCACTGGGTATGTTGGAAAAACATCAAGACCTTTAAGGGTCTGAGTTAGTGAACATAAATCAGCTATTCGCAGACACGACGTAACCTCTCCGATTGCCAGACATTTCATTGAATCTAATCATCGTATTGAACAACTCACTTGTGTAGGTATTGAGATGGTAAAGAATTCTCGCCGTGGTGGCAACATTGAGAATAAACTTTTGAGAAGAGAAGCTTTTTGGATGTTCAATTTAAAAACTATGTCCCCTGTAGGTTTAAATGAAAACTATGACCTCCCTTGTTTTTTATAATTTTTATTTTTATTTTTCATTTATTTATTTATTTATTTTTTCTTTCCTTTGGGTACAACGGCTTGCTGCCTGAGGTGTTATTGTATCCCATTTATATTTCTTTATTACTGATGGGGCTATTCTGGTGTTTATTTTTGAAAGATCTATTCTGGTGCCTTGGGAATCATTGTATATCTTGTCAGATACGTGATTTACTCTTGTCATTTTTTTAATTGTGACCTATTATGGACTTGAACTGAAGTTTGGACTAATTATCTGATTGTTTTAATCATGATTGTAAACATCTGTGGATTTAGAGTGCATTTTCTATAATATTATTGAGAGTGAATGAAATTGTTACACTGACGAAGGCAAAGAGCCGAAACGTTTGTCAATTTATCTCCTGTGTACTTCAATTAAAGTCTTTTTAGAGTGCAGACCTTCTTTGTATCCTTAATTGTTTTTTACCTAACCACCATCCAGACCTGAAAAGACAAATTATCAACTTGGAAAACCCTTCTCTCCAAGCCGACGAGGTGATTCACATTTAAAGTCGACTCAAGCAAGTACCTCCAGATTCTATAGCTGAACTGATGCATTGAATTAATGATTCATGGTTCGTTCAGGTCAGGTCCTTTGAAGTGCATATTTTGCTAGGAATCCTGTTCATCATATCACTCTCTCTCTCTCTTAAAACTATTTCTCTCTCATTACCTTTCTTACTGCAATGCGTATGAATGTGTGAATGTGCGTGTGTGTTTGTGTTAGATTAGTTTGAGTTAGAATAAATAAAGTCTCTTGTAGATTTTAAAAGAAAGTGTCTTGTATTATGTGCTTCTAAAATTCAATGTCTTAAACTGTCGATCTTCAAGGTGCCCTAGAATTAAAAATTTAATTTACCTTGGCATAGTTAACCCTTTGATGCACAACATGAGTCAAAAATAACATAAAAACATGAGTTTTTATTTTCTATATCTTTGCAAGAAATTAATTTCATCATTCAGTATTCCAGGTATTCCTCAATTAACTTCTTTTTGATCATCACAAATCCTCATTTTAATTTTTTTTCTTACTTTTTGAATAAAATTCATTTTTGTATCACTACCCTTCTAATGCGCAACATGGGTCAAAAATGACCCATATTCATTTCCTATGTAATTTCAATCATTGTTGAGTGTTTCTTTGCTAAATCTATAAAAGAAATGTATTTTATCATTCATTTATTCCAGGTATTCCTTAAATATCTTGTTTTGGATTGTCAAAAATCATTATGTTCATTTTTTCTTTCTTACTTTATAAACAAACACAGTTTTTGTATGTCTACATCAATTTTACACACATGGGTCAAAAATGACCCGTATTCATTTCCTATGTTATTTCAATCATGACTGAGTGTTTCTTCGCTGAATCTTTGAAAGAAATGTATTTTGTCATTTATTTATTCCAGGTATTCATTAAATATCTTGTTTTTGATTTTCTACAAATAATTGTTTATTTTTTCTTTCTTACTTTATAAACAAACGCAGTTTCTACATCAATTTTACACACATGGGTCAAAAATGACCCATATAGAAATCTTTAATATTTGCAAATTTTTGCAAGTAGGAACATATTTACTGCAGACAACTGTTCATCTGCCACACATTTCACATCTTAACAAGGCTACTTTTGTATATTTGATGGATGCAAGTCTTATTATATTTAATATATTAGGCTATATATTTCATATTTTTTTTATTTTTTTGTCATAAATCAATGCAATTGGTGACCCTTTAAATCTGTCAGTGTTCCTGAAAAGTAACAGTTTTGGACATATACAACATGGGTCTAAAGTGACCTGAATGAGTTATTTTCTATATTGCATATATTACAATAAATTAATTTCAATTTTTTTTTTAATTTTTCCTTTCTTTTTGAATGAAATTTTTTTTTGTGTCATTATCTTTCTAAAGGCCAAAGTATACTTCACGTTTTATGCGTATGTGAGGGTCAGCATACAGATTTTTGTAACTTTTTATAATTTCCGCCTGATTTCTGTAACTGTGTATGTGCAACCTGCACATACACATTTAAATTGTGTTCGACTGTGCGCAAAGTATACTTTCAACTTTTTTTTACAGTGATGTCATCATCCACCTCAGTTCTGTTGAGGACCAGCCACTAACGCTCTAGATAAAGAAAATCAAAAGCACAAGAATATTCAAATATTCAAATTCAAATACACTTATTATATATTTTCACTGTTGGACAGAAACCTTGTTCAAAACTGTTACTTTTTAGGAACACTGATAGATGTAAAAGGTGACCAGTAGCATTGGTTTATGACAAAAAATAAAGATCATGAAATATAATATATAGCCTATTATATGAAATATAATATGACTTTCATCCATCAAATATACAAAAGCAGCCATGTTGAGATGTGAAATGTGTGGTGGATGAATAGTTGTCTGCAGTAAATATGTTCCTACTTGCGAAAATTTGCAAAGGTTTCTAATATGGGTCATTTTTGACCCATGTGTGTAAAATTGATGTATAAATACAAAAGCTATGATTTGTGAAAATCAAAAACAAGATTTTTAAGGAATACCTGGAATAAATAAATGACAAATTACATTTCTTTCAAAGATTCAGCGAAGAAACACTCAGTCATGATTGAAATAACACAGGAAATGAATACGGGTCAATACGGGATCTTTATTTTTTGTCATAAACCAATGCTACTGGTCACCTTTTACATCTATCAGTGTTCCTAAAAAGTAACAGTTTTGAACAAGGTTTCTGTCCAACAGTGAAAATATATAATAAGTGTATTTGAATTTGAATATTCTTGTGCTTTTGATTTTCTTTATCTAGAGCGTTAGCGGCTGGTCCTCAACAGAACTGAGGTGGATGATGACATCACTGTAAAAAAAAGTTGAAAGTATACTTTGCGCACAGTCGAACACAATTTAAATGTGTATGTGCAGGTTGCACATACACAGTTACAGAAATCAGGCGGAAATTATAAAAAGTTACAAAAATCTGTATGCTGACCCTCACATACGCATAAAACGTGAAGTATACTTTGGCCTTTAGAAAGATAATGACACAAAAAAAATTTCATTCAAAAAGAAAGGAAAAATTAAAAAAAAAAATTGAAATTAATTTATTGTAATATATGCAATATAGAAAATAACTCATTCAGGTCACTTTAGACCCATGTTGTATATGTCCAAAACTGTTACTTTTCAGGAACACTGACAGATTTAAAGGGTCACCAATTGCATTGATTTATGACAAAAAAATATGAAATATATAGCCTAATATATTAAATATAATAAGACTTGCATCCATCAAATATACAAAAGTAGCCTTGTTAAGATGTGAAATGTGTGGCAGATGAACAGTTGTCTGCAGTAAATATGTTCCTACTTGCAAAAATTTGCAAATATTAAAGATTTCTATATGGGTCATTTTTGACCCATGTGTGTAAAATTGATGTAGAAACTGCGTTTGTTTATAAAGTAAGAAAGAAAAAATAAACAATTATTTGTAGAAAATCAAAAACAAGATATTTAATGAATACCTGGAATAAATAAATGACAAAATACATTTCTTTCAAAGATTCAGCGAAGAAACACTCAGTCATGATTGAAATAACATAGGAAATGAATACGGGTCATTTTTGACCCATGTGTGTAAAATTGATGTAGACATACAAAAACTGTGTTTGTTTATAAAGTAAGAAAGAAAATAAAATACATTTCTTTTAAAGATTCAGCAAAGAAAAACTCAACCATGATTGAAATTACATAGGAAATGAATATGGGTCATTTTTGACCCATGTTGCGCATTAGAAGGGGTTTTCATAGCTTGCGCATCAAAGGGTTAAATAACAAGAGTTCAGTACATGGAAATGACATACAGTGAGTCTCAAACACCATTGTTTCCTCCTTCTTTAAATCTCATTTGTTTAAAAGACCTCCAAAGAACAGGCGAATCTCAACAACACCGACTGTTACGTAACAGTCGGGATCATTAATATATACGCCCCCATTGCATATGCCAGCTCATGTTCAAAGCATTAGACAAGGGCAGGACGTCTGGATGTGCACAGCTGAATCATCAGACTAGGTAAGCAAGCAAGAACAATAGCGAAAAATTGCAGATGGAGCAATAATTACTGACATGATCCATGATATCATGATATTTTTAGTGATATTTGTAAATTGTCTTTCTAAATGTTTCGTTAGCATGTTGCTAATGTACTGTTAAATGTGGTTAAAGTTACCATCGTTTCTTATTGTATTCACGGAGACAAGAGAGCTGTCGTTATTTTCATTATTAAACACTTGCAGTCTGTAAAATTCATAAACAACTTCATTCTTTATAAATCTCTCCAACAGTGTGTAATGTTTGCTTTAGCCCCATTAGCATACTATCAAACTAGTTCAGAATCAAATGTAAACATCCAAATAAACACTATACTCACATGATCCGACGCATGCATGACGAACACTTTGTAAAGATCCATTTTGAAGGGTTATATTAGCTGTGTGAACTTTGTTTATGCTGTTAAAGGCAAGTGCGAGCTCCAGGACGGAGAGCACGAGAATTTAAAGGGGCCGCAGCATGAATCGGTGCATAGTTAATGATGCCCCA